>JAKCWG010000750.1:0-487843 GCA_021464415.1 Lonicera japonica | reverse complement strand
TTATCACTTTTCGTCTCAGATGAGCAAGACATAGTGTTGTTAGACAACAATGAGCCCTTGACTTTCAAAGAAGCAATGGAGAGTTCTAGTTCCGAGAAATGGCTAGAAGCTATAAAATCCGAAATGAAATCCATGCATGACAATCAAGTATGGGACTTGGTTGACATGCCAAATGGCTGTAGAGCCATAGGTTGCAAATGGGTTTTCAAAATTAAGATTGATAAAGATGGTAAGATCGACGTCTATAAAGCTCGATTGGTTGCAAAAGGATATCGACAAATCCATGGTATTGACTATGATGAATCCTTTTCGCCAGTTTCCATGTTTAAATCAATCCGGATCCTTTTAAGCATTGCTGCATATTATGACTATGAAATATGGCAAATGGATGTCAAAACTGCTTTCCTCAATGGATACCTTGAAGAGGATGTGTACATGACACAACCTGAAGGTTTTGTCGATCCAAGAAATGCTAACAAAGTATGAAAGCTTAAGAGATCCATATATGGTCTCAAGCAAGCATCTCGGAGCTGGAATCTTCGTTTCGATGAAACTATCAAAGAGTTTGATTTCAGAAAGAACGAAGAGGAACCTTGTGTATACAAGAAAACTAGTGGGAGTGCGATAGTCTTTCTGGTATTGTATGTAGATGACATACTACTCATTGGGAATGATATTCCTATGCTTGAGTCTGTTAAGACCTGGCTGGGAAAATGTTTCTCAATGAAAGATTTGGGCGAGGCAGCCTACATATTAAGGATCAAGATATATAGAGATGGATCAAGAAAACTAATAGGACTAGGTCAAAGTAATTACATTGACAAAGTTTTACGTAGGTTCAACATGCAAGACTCTAAAAGAGGGTTCTTGCCAATGACACATGGTACAACACTCAGCAAGACTCAGTGTCCTTAGACACAAGATGTGCGAGATCGCACGAGTAGAATCCCGTATGCTTCAGCTATAGGTTCTATCATGTACGCTATGTTGTGTACTCATCCCGTGTAGCATGCGCATTGAGCGTGACTAGTAGATACCAGTCAGATCCAGGTGAGAGTCACTGGACCGCTGTCAAGAATATCCTCAAGTACTTAAGAAGAACTAGGGATATATTCTTGATTTATGGTGGGGAAGAAGAGTTGGTTGTAAATGGCTACACGGATTCTGGTTTTTAATCAGATAAGGGTGATTTCAGATCATAATCCGGTTTTGTGTTTTGTCTCAATGGTGGAGCTGTGAGTTGGAAGAGTTCTAAGCAAGCCACAGTTGCTGATTCTACAACAGAGGCTGAATATGTTGATGCTTCAGAAGCAGCAAAGGAAGCAGTATGGATAAAGAAGTTTATCACTGAACTTGGTGTCATTCCTAGTAGCACCAATCCAGTGGATTTGTATTGTGACAACAATGGAGCTATTGCTCAGGCTAAAAAGCCAAGGTCGCACCAAAAGTCTAAACATATTCAGAGACGTTATCACCTCATTCGTGAGTTTATCAGTAATGGTGATGTAAAGATGTGCAAGGTTCCCACAGACGAGAATGTAGCTGATCCTTTGACTAAGCCACTTTCTCAATCTAAACATGATCGTCATTTTAGTGCATTAGGCATTCATTTTATGAATAAATGGTCCTAGTACAAGTGGGAGACTGAAAGAGATATGTCCTAAGACTATTCATATATTATGATTTGTACTTGGATATCTTATGCTTATTGTCATTTATAAAGTTTATTTCATTTTACTTTATATTCTCTTGTAAATAATATTTACTAATACTAGTTCATTAAGTACGTGACTAGATTGTGGGATGCTAGTAATGTTATAATAATATTGTTAAGATGTCCCTGATCATGTGTCAATAACCTAGGATCACATTGATATAATGATTAGAGTATGGGTCAGCTGATGACTATGTCCACAAGTCATGGATATGGAGATATCAAGCTGAACATACTGATACTTGTTAGGGAACAAAGTATTGGACCGACCCGCTTTGGGGACACTGCAAGGAGTGTTACATAATGTCATCAGTGATGTTCCCCATTTGTGATATCGTATTATCCTCACACCTGAGATCGCCATGGTTACCAACATAGGGATTAGCATGTTAGGCATTATCAAACGTTGCTCTTGACCGAGTAATTATAAAGATGATGATCGAGCATACTATGAACTTGATAAGTATAATTAATATTTATGTGCACAAACGAGAGAGGTATGTGGTTGATCAAGATGGGATTTGTCAAAAGGAGTTAATATGTGGAATACTCTCATATAATGAGAGAGATATCGTTGGGCCCCTTGATAAGTATAATTAATATTTGCAGGGTTCCTCTTTGGCCGTGCACAAACGAGATGTCATTTGTTTTAGATTAGGTGTGCTTTTGTTGTGTTTCTATGTGTTTATTATACTTAGAGATCGAGAAATAAAGATTGAACTATACAAGAATGACACTTCAGGCAGAGGCCTAGTCTTATGTTCAATCTAGATATCTTGTTTTTTTATTAGTTTTTGACTTCTTTTGACTAAGGAAAGGGGGTAGAAAAGGAGTAGAGAGAGGGTAATATGTGGATTTCTCCATATCAATTTAAGGATTTCTTCTTCTATGATATTTGTGTTGTTTTTACTAAGGTTACGGAGGTTGATTGTGATATGATTTTTGGTGATTATACATATTTAAAGTTTGATAAATATTTGTGAATCTTCTTCTTCTTCATCATATCTTCCTTTGCTTTCTAGGTAATAGTAATGTTTTACTTGGTTGTTAATAGAGTACAACATATTTATACTAAAAAGCGCTTACTAGTTTTTCCCTTTCATAGAAATTATGAATAGTTCTTAAAACTATAATATTTGTTTAAACATTTATTGATATATTGAGCTTTTAATTATACTGACTCTTTATTTTCTACCATATGTGATAAAAGAGTATAAACCTATTCCGTTTCAGATTCACTTTATAATTTTCATTCTTTAAATCATGGTCGCTTTATGTTAAACTTTTAATGATGACTAAAATGAGTTGGATCTAAGAGGTAGGAATGATAATCCGTCTTTGGTGGAATGTCGTTTGTCTCTTTCTCGAATCGGGAATGAGTCGCCTAGCGTCGCACCCTTTGCTATGGGCACCAACATTCCCCATATATCCAAGTTGGACTTGGGCCTAATTCGTTTTGTTGTTCTACAACCATTTCATCTTAGGAAAACACTTTAATCCGTTTCTCACTAGGGACTATACTATAACTTTCCTCTTTAAAGCGCGCTATTTCGGTTGCGGGACCATTGTTCCTCTTGGCCGTTTGTGAGAGAAACAGAGGCAGAGTACGAAATTAGTGTGAGGACCCTAAAGGCGCTAGTACACCAAGCAAGGATCCGATCTCGTTCGTGTGTGCATACCGTAGAGGCGTTGTATTTTCAACGCTAGAACGACAACAACAAAAGGTTATGTCCACCGTGTTCATTGATTTTAATTCGAATCTCATATAAGGTATGTCTTTTATCGATTTTTATTGAACTGTATAGATTCTAGGGTTTAATGATTAGTGCATAAATTAGTGTATGTGATACATGATTACTGCCCTAATTCCCTACAGTGAATTCTATTCCCTTTCCCCAAAGATTTCTTGAATTTCCAAAGGAAGCTATGAGAGAAACCATTTGAACATGTATCTAAGCAAAATCCTTATGCCATGTTTTTGCAAATTATGTGCTATTAGACGATCAATTAAATGGTTGGATTAGTGTTAGAATCCGGATGGTGTTTTCAATTACCTATCAAATTAAATAATCTCCAAATGTTCAAAAGGTTGGATCAAATGAGATTTATAATTTGATAAAATTTGCAATATTATATTAGTTTTTGAATTCTATTTCTCTTCCCCAAATATTTCTTGTATTTCCAAAAGAAGCTATGAGAGAAACCATTTGAACATATATCTAAGCAAAATCCTTATGCCATGTTTTTGCAAATTATGCTTTATTAGCCGATCAATTAAATGGTTGGATTAGTGTTAGAATCCGGATGGTATTTTCAATTACCTTTCAAATTAAATAATCTCCAGATGTTCAAAGGGTTGGATCAAATAAGATTTATAATTTGATAAAATTTGTAATATTATATCGGTTTGAAGAATAAATATGCAAAAACAATAAGAACTAAGTTGAAAGTACACTTTGCGTGAATTTTGGGGTCACGCCGGCTATATGAGTGTGCATGAAGTAAACAACTATAAATTACTAATGTTGTAAATAGTGGTAGTCTTTGTTTGTACTAAAAATCATGAATTGTTTTCATATTCAATCAAATGGTTGAATTAGTGGTAGAATACAAATAGTGTTTTTCAATCACCTTTCAAAATTAATAAATGATTTTCAAATGTTAAAACGGTTAGAATGCAATTTGTAATTTGACATGACCCACTCATTATTTGAAAACATAGCATTAAGAAAATATCGACATTGAAATTAAAATCATATGAATAAAATTATCTTTAATTTAGAATTTTGTGGGCAATAATATTAGCACTCTAGAAAAGTACTCTAACACTTCAAACAAAATTTTTGTGACACTTTATATAGATCTTTCATAACACTTTTTTGTCACTAAATATGATTTTGGAGTGTTGAGTACTTTTTGTGAACTACTAATACCATTACACCTAGTAATATTACATTAGTTTAAAGCCAAAAAAAAAAAAGAATTTGCAAAACCAACATGATATCTATGTTGTAAGTATATTTTGTATGAACTTTGGTGCTCACCTTTCCCACATATATTAGTACTCCCTCTCATATGAATACTCATGAACTACGCAACTATAAATTACTAATGTTCTAATTAAATAGTTGTGAAGTGACTTTATGTTTGCACTAAAATTATTTATTATTTTCATATTTTATTATTGGATATTGGAGAAAATTAAAATTTAATTAATTATTAAAATAAATATTTTTTAATTAACCAAATAATATAATACCTTATCATGCTATTTGTTTATTTGAAAAGTGTATGTTTATAATTATAGTTAAGTTTATTTTATTCGTAAATGTATATAACTCGTATTTGTGTACATAAAATTATATGTGTTTGAATATATTGAAATTGCAACATTAGAATTTATTAAAAATAAAAAATGAAAATTTGGAATATACTAAAATTGGAAAATAAAAGCTCAGCAGAAATTGTAAGGTTGGAAGAAATTGAAATTACAGAAAATTTTGCTATTCAATACAGGAACAGTTCAACTAGAAAGTTATCACCTCCTGGGCAATTTTTTATTTTTTTTCTAAATTCATGTCATTAATTAATTAAATTTGTATATGATAATATAGTGGATTTTTAGTTGATTTTAAGTAAGCAATACTCGTTAAATTGAGATTATTAGAAAAAATAAGTTTTCCATCTATCAATATAATTGAAATTGTTAAGATATAGAACACAGATAATGAGTATTTTGAATTGAATTCGATTGAATAATACAAGAGAGGAAGACCTATATATAGTGGTACAATTAGGGTTACATGTGACATAGATAAAGAAAATATAAGAGATAACCCTAAATCAATCTACTAGATAATTAATATGCTAATAATATTAATCAATGAGATAGTTGATATGCTAACTTCCCCTCAATTTAATTCAAAGTGGTAGTGAGTGACCAACTTGAGTTTGAAATTGAAGTAATGGAATCAACATAATAAATGAGCTGGCGTGTAGGCTAACATAATAGGTCTCGGCTCTAGATGTCTGGCATGGTTGCCTTCGAGGCTGAGGTTCGGCACGGCTAATGCCCAAGGCGAGGTCCGATGGTGGTCCGAATGTATATAGGTTTACACCTCAACACCCCCCCGGCCCCAAATTCTTGGTGTTAGTGAGAGACCAACTTGAGTTTGAAAGTAAAGTCATGGTTTGTAAACCCTGGTTAAGGCTTAATTATATGAACATTTGTTTTCGAACCCTTCATAGTTGACCCAACACTTCTACCATGTCATATTAGGAATTATACGTTTGCGGCAACAATTGTTTCGTAATTTGGGTGCTCCGAAATGAAATTGTGATGTTAATCGTGTGTTTTAATTTTATGCGGTTTCTTAAATTTCGGCCATCTTTAAGAGGACAAAACTTCTTCATCCACTATCCAAATGAGTCCCCATTAGTGCTAAAAGCTTCGTATCATTCCCTTTTACAACTTTCGTGTTTGGCCTAAGATAAGATTCTAGCGTCTCGGGGGTCTGGGGCTCAATATAACGGGTGAGCTTAATGCTGTGCCAAGCAAGATCTATCTTGTTATAGTGAAATTTGAGCAGATCTAAATGGTGCACTTTTTACCTAGAGAAAGATCGATCTTTCTCATCAAAAATTGTTGACAGAGCCCAACCAGTGTACTTTTTACTTTGATCAAGATCGATCTTGATCTTCAATGTACGTAGACTTCTTTTGACCAATTTTGACTCAATTTTTTTCCCTTTTAACCAATTTTCTCTACACATTCCAGCCATACACCCCCATGCCATTCAAGAAAGTTCTAGAGTGTTGGAGCTTTTATGTATTTGAAAAAATAGGAGAAGAAAACAAAACGAATAAAGTATTTTTTGTGTTTTCCTAAGTCCCACATAGGAGATAAATAAACTCTTTCATGGGTTTTTATAAGGAAGAATTTAGCTAAAGGCTTGAACCCTTTGGGTATTTGATAAACGCTTAATATTGTCATTCATACGCTCATTTTCGGAGTTGTTTGACGCGTTTATTTCTCTAAAACTACTCGGTTTGCCAACTTATTTCGCGATTAGTCTCTTAGCACTTTTGTATTTAACAATGCTTGGAAATGCACATTTTGTGTTTATTTTGGTGTCTTTAGATTTCACGAAATATTGTATTTAATACAATAGTGGAATTTTCCATAGACAAAAAGAATCCAAGAAAGTGAAAATCTCCATGTGATTAAAGAGCATCCAAGAAAGTGGAAGTCTTCATGTCCATGTGATTAAAGAAAGAAAGTGGAATTGTCCATGTGATTAAAGAGCATCCAAGATAGTGGAATTCTCCATCAAAAATTAAAAAAAGCATTGTTTATTTTTGGCATCCAACACAACTCTCCTATTTATAGTCTTCATTGTTGCTTTGGAGAGGGGAGCTTAATTTTATTTTACTTATCATTTCTCAATTTATAGAGAGCTTGTAATAGTATTTTCTAGAGAGAGAAATGGAGTTCACTTTTATAATTCTTGTCTTTACATTTATTATGGAGTAAATTTCTTTGCTAAGGCTAAAAGATGAAATTTGCAATGCATTAATTATGTAAGTTCAATTCTCATTCCATTGTTAGTATTGTTAAATACTTTTTGAATCTTTTATCTTCTCCATTTTTTTAACCATTCATAAGCTAGTAAGATAATTTTCATATGATTGATTTGACTTTGTATGCCTTGTATACATAGATCTCAAGCATTAATGAAGAGATGATACACTTGTGTATTTCTTACTAGCCTATGTCCATTCTTTCTTTGAATGAGATACTTTTCGTTGCCAAGCATGATTAATTTTTGAATATTCATGGAAACACCATAAATTTGAGATTTTAATCTTTTAATACTTTAATGATATGTTGAGTGCTTTCTACACTTTATGTGATTTTAAGACTCATCATCTTCTTAGCTAAAGTATTGCCAAATAGGATCATTTAAATTTATGTCATAAACAACTTCATTAATCATTTTAAGGATTCAATTTGTATTTATCAAATAACTCTATATAGGACGGTTTGACCTCCACCTAGACCTCTCAATCTTAGACAAATGAAATGTTATGATTTATCGAGCTAAACTCCTTGTAGTTGGCCATTTTCATAATCAAGTCATTTGCCTAGGGAAAACTAACAATGAGTTCTTAAATGCCTAGTTTAAATTTATGCCTTTTCTTTTTGTGTATTATAAGTTTGAATCTTGGTTGACATTATATGGGAATGGGTTGCACTTGCTTCACACCCTTTGTCACAAGATAAAAATGAGAAATACACTTGTGTTGATATTTGTTTACACCCTTTCTTTATATGGCATTTATATGAGAATGTGTTGCTTTTGCTCCACACCCTTTTGCTTAGAAATGGGTAAAATATTCAACACTTAGAAATTGCATTGAGAACTTTGAATGAGATTGATTTTACTTAACTTTGCAAAACAAATGAATTATATAATGCCTTAGCCTGTTCTCATCTATTATTACATCATTTTAGTTTTTATTGCAAGACTTTAAAATCAACCAATTAAATTGTCTTAACAAAACCTTGGACTCGTAATCACCACATCGTCTTTCCGACTATCCTTGTGGTTCGACACTTGGACTTACCAAGTATTATAACTTGACAACCTGCACTTGGGTACCTAAGCATGGAAGTATTTTCGACGCGTCAGCATTAGACTTTTGTGCTATTGGGTGAGGACTTGGATGGTGTGGTTCACCACACATGCGCGCCGACTGACCGGTTCGACCTGACCTGGGCCGGGCTTGGGCTTGCTTTGTGCAAACTGTTTTCTTTTTGTACAAAATTCATGTGTAAAATTTTATTTGTTAAAAATAAAATTATTTTTTGATTTTCGGAATTGAAAATTAAAATGGCATTTTGACTCAGTGAGATTGATGTGCAATAGATAGTAAAATTTAATTTTGCACGATACCACAAAAATCACAATCCAAAAATCTATTGCAAAGCTAGCGTTACAATCCTTTTGGAGTTTGGTCAATGATAGACCCTTAATTAAAAAAAATATTTTACCCTGATTCTTTTGTCAAAAAAATTTCTCATACAAGTCACGCCTGTATTCTGAGTAGGCATGAAATAAACAACTACAACTATAAATTATTAATGTTGTGAATATTGGCAACTCTCTGTTTCAAATAGTGGCTTTCTACTAGAAATCATTAATTGTTTTCATATTCAATCTATTATTGGGATATTGGAGAAGATTACATTTTCATATAATAGTTGTTATCCTTTTTAATTTTTATTAGAAATTATGCCTGTATAAATTATAATAGAAAGGAAAATTTGTAATATAAATTTCTATTGCGCGCCCATGAGCAGTACTGATTTTTGAATGAAGTTAGCATATTTGAATATACATGTATAAATGTGGTTGGATGAAGCAGTAACTATAACATGTAGATTTTTATTTGAATTAGATTTTGATTCTTTAATACTTTCTTGTGGAATTATAAAATTAATAACCATAAAAGTTAACTCGGCACATATGAAAATTTTATTAAAAGAATTAAGTATCTAATCAATTAAAAAAATTTAATACTTTCAAGAACTTAATTAAAATTGGTTATAAAATATTTTAAAAAAATGATTATGAAAAATACATACATTTACATATTTAGAAAATAATATATTTCAAAATATGAAGGCATTTTTCCTTAATATACTTAATTATGATCCCTAAAATTATGTATGTCCATCATTCCTCCCTAAAATTAACTTAGTCACAAATATTTCCAAAAATTCACTCAAAGGGTTCCGGTCAGTAGACCATAAATGTGCAGCTAGATTAAAACCACTTTACCAATATTTTGGGTCAAAATGCTAAAGTAGGGGTGTGTCCCTAATTTCTTATCTTATATATTCCTTAGTGCTAAATAGTTTAATTCCTAAGGGCTAAATTCTAGTTTTCTTTATCTTTATGAAGAAAATGAAATTTCCAATTTTAATCTTGTTTTACTGGAAAGGGGGCAAAAGGTTATAATATTTTTGTAAAAAATCCAAGAAACAATTTTTTTTTAATTTTCAAATAAGGCTTGTTTATCAATTGTGTTTCAAAATAAGGGCTTTGAAACTTATCTATGCAATAAAAAAAGTTTAATTCAATTTTTTGCATGATGTATTGATATTTTTTTAATAACTATATTTTTGTGTCTCTCATGAAACTCTGAAATAACATCAAATAAATGACAATACATAGTAATCTAATAGAAAACAACAAGTGCAAACTTAACTTTATTTATTAGGATACTACCAAAAAATTTCATTCTATTTTGTTTTACATGATGTGTTTATATTTTTTGTAAAAAAAGTATATTTTCTGGTATCATAACTCTGAATTAAGCAACGTCAAATAAATCTCAATACATAGTAATGTATTAGAAAACAACAAATGCAAACTTAACTTTGCATAGCCCAAAAAAGTTATTATGTTTGTTTTTGTAATAAATGGGTTTAAATTTGTGACTTGTTGAAATAATTATGAAGAATTGTTATTTAAAAACTTAAAAATATTAATCTTCTAAAAAACATGCAGTAAAAACTTAATTTTGCATGATACGTTAAAATATTGCAATTTGAAAATCTACTGCAAAATTGATGATGTTGCATTTATTTTGGAATTTGGTCAAATATAGGCATTTCAATTAAAAAAAATAAATTATTCCCTCATTGTTCTACAGATTTTTCTTTTTAAAGAAACCCCAATTTTCAATATCTAGCTCATTTTGTTCCTATGTCAGGGTTGGCCCTGGGCATAGGCAGCCCAGGCTGTCGCCTAGGGCCCCCGATTTTTTGGGCCTGATATATATATACACACATGTTATAATAAATAAGATTATATGAGCGAATAGTATTTAACAAGTTGGTTCATGGTCCAGCGGATAAAGTGTCTAACATTACTGTACAGAGTGATGGGCATCTCGAGTAAATTTTTTTAGAAATTGTTAAAGATCAAGTTGCGGTTGCTTGGCCATTGCATATTCGTGATTACTTCACCAATTCGCTTTAGCTAATTAGGTTCTATTGTTCCTATATTATTTTATACAAATGTCAACTAGAAAATAGATTTCAGGGTATGAAAAGAGGAAAAAGAAACAAAAAATTGAAGAATTGATTCAATCACAATCGATTTTCAATTTTAATAAGAAGCAGCAACAGTTACCCTTGAATCCTTAAAATAAGCACGTCGGCAGCCCCCATCAATTCAATAAATTTTTTAAAAATTTTCGTCGATTATTCACGATTATAGTACACAATGTTCATAGTGATAATTAATGACATCGCTTCGTCTGCTGCCGCACCAGTATACTTCACAATTATTCGCAATCTTCACGTCTTAAGGTTTGTTTTTTCTCTTTACTTATCGGTGTATTAATAAAACTTATGTTAATTGGTGTGCTTTTGATTTCTCTACTAATTTTTTTGCATTAGTCTAATTTTATTTTGTAAGTTTTAATTTCCTGTGATTGTTGATTAATTATGATGAGTTCTAAAATCAATTATTTATTTATTTACTTATTTATTACTATCAAAATTTTGTAGAAATTGTTAAAGATCAAGTTGCGATTGCTTGGCCATTGCATATTCGTGTTTACTTCACCAATTGCTTTAGCTAATCAGGTTATATTGTTCCTATATTATTTTATACAAATGTCAACTAGAAAATATATTTCAGGGTATGAAAAGAGGAAAAAGAAACAAAAAATTGAAGAAATGATTCAATCACAATCAAGGGCTCTTGATAGATTTTTTAGTAGTAAAAAAGAAAGAGAACTTGGTTGAAGAATTAGTGAATGAAGAGCATAGTAAAGAGGATACCGCTAAACCAAATTTGAATGAAGAAAATGAATTTTTTTCTAATGAAAAACAAATTGGTGGGAACTATCTTTTAGTATTTGCTTCAACTAAATTCTACACGAGTTAAAAATTTATTACTCTTTTTATAACTTTTCAAGTATCATTGCTATATAACGTTTTTGTTAGAATTTATTAGTGTAGTTATATTACATAAACATATAAAAATACTATAGGGTTCCGAAACAAAAATTTGTCTAGGGCCCTTCAAAACTAAGGATTGGCCAATCCTATGTGTATTTGAATATTGGTGAATCATCCACAAGATTAAAAATTCCTCAAAAATTCTTCTAGGGTCATACATGAGAAAATTGTTGGATCCTTAATTCAACATTGGGCTTATATGTGAAACAATTATGTGTTGTGGACTGTGGAATGGTTAAGCCCACTTTAAAAGTAATCAAATAGGGTTTAAGTTATTTGGGCTTAAATGTATCTAATAGGGTGTGTGCCTTTAATGTGTTGATACTTAAGAGTAATTCTATTTTTATGATGGGCTAAAATAGAAATACTAAATAGATAATAGGGTTTACTATCTATATTTATTGTGGTTATGGTTCCCAGATCGCACGTATGTATTATGTCCCTGTTGAGCCCCCACCATCACAGAGAGTATAGAGAAGGCATAAAGGATTCTCTAAAGAAATACGTGTTGATCTGGAATGCCAACCACTCGGTTACAAACACACGCTATGGATTCAGGTACGCTTTCGCATATTAATTTATTAATTCTTGGTGATATGACATGAACGATCCTAGGGTTTATAGTTATTTAGAACCACCAAGTTATAACAAGTGTTATTAGAATGATCTTCATGTTAAATTATTGAGAATTAATTTATTTTTTATTAAGATTTATTGATTAATATATATATTCGGTCAAATCAGTTGTTTATATGCAGTTATTTTATATATATATTGATCGGCTGTATATATGATTCAGATGAAGTCGTACATGTTTATTTATATATAGATTGATTAACGTTTGATTATCAAATCATGCATAATTTATATATATAATTAGGTCCAATTGCAGCATATATATAAATATAGGTGTGAAACGGCAAATCGATATATATATATATATATATATATATATGTATGTCAAATTAATTAATATATATAAAGACATATACCTGCTGCTGCAGCCGTGCACCCTTTTTCTTTTTAGACTGCCGTGCACCTTTTTTTTGTATTTTGGAGACAGCAATGTACTATATATATATATATATTAAAGAAATGGTATTTATTTGTTTAAATTAAGATTTTGTGTATTATATCAATATGCAGATATATAAATTTTTTTATGTGGGTTAAGATATGGATATGGGTTTATAATCCAATAAATTTTGACCCAACCAGTTTAAATTCAAATATTGGTATAATTAAGTATATATATTTTGAGATAAATTAATTGAAGCAACATGTCGCCAAAGTGACCTCTCTCGTGGAGATTAATTTATTTTAATTTATAAATGGTTGTGTACTTGTAACTTATGTAAATTTTAATGGCTCAAAGGAAGGTTAACTTTTAATAGAATTGCATGTACACCTACGGTAATAAATACGTGATAATTATTCAGTTTTTCATGTGAACAATAAATTGGCCCAAAGGAAGATTTATTATTCGACATACTCTTATTATCAGTGTTTGATTACTATAACAAGATATCCATTGCAAGTTTTTATTTTTATCCAAAGATAAAATATTAATGGAGCACCCGATATCTTGAGATTGGACTTACCTTTAGTTGAATTTATTATATTTATTTTAGTATTTTTGTGAGCTTGTTATGTTTGTTTATTGTTGTTTTTTGTGGATTCAGCTATGAATACTTATGCTAATATTACTGCTAGCATCAACTCTATTCCTATGTTAAATGGCACAAATTTCAAATCATGGCAAGAGAACCTTCAGATAGTTCTAGGAGTCATGGACTTGACCTTGCGTTAAGGATTGATTCTCCCCCACCTCTTACGGATAAAAGTACTGCTGAAGAGAGAAAAGATCTAGAGAAGTGGGATAGATCGAATTGCATGTGTGTCATGATTATGAAAAAAATTCATTCCGAAAGCATTCAGAGGCACAATATCTGAAAAGATAACTACAGCTAAAGAGTTCTTTGCAAACATTGAAAAAAGGTTTGTCAAGAACAAAAAGGCTGAAATAGGTATGCCCTTGACAAACCTACTTTCAATTAGGTATAAGGGTAAGGGCAATATAAGAGAGTATATCATGGAGATGTCTCATCTTGCTTCAAAATTAAGAGCACTTAAGCTAGAACTCTTTGAAGACTTGTTGGTGTATTTAGTTTTGATATCTCTTCCAACACAGTTTTGCCAGTTCAAGGTGAGCTACAATTGTCAGAAAGAGACTTGGTCTCTGAATGAGCTCATCTCATACTGTGTTCAAGAAGAAGAAAGGCTAAAGCAAGATAAGGTAGAGAATGCTCATATTGCCTCAACCTCTAAAAGTAAGGACAAAAGGAAGAAAAGAAAGAAGGATAAAGAAGTTGCAGATGTCGTACCACAAAAGAAACAATAAAAGAAACCGGACGAACCGGAAAGTACTGGATGTTACTTTTGTGGAGCGAAAGGGCACATAAAGAAGTATTGCACCAACTTTCACGCATGGTGTGCTAAGAAGGGTATGTTTCTTAATTTGGTTTGTTCTGAGGTTAATTTAACTTCGGTACTTAGACACACGTGGTGGATAGATTCTGGTGCAACAACTCAGATCAGTGCGTCTATGCAGGGTTGCCTCCATTGCCGAAAGCCAAATGATGGTGAAAGATACATCTACGTAGGTGACGGCAAGATTGTTCAAGTTGAAACAATAGAAAATTTTAGATTATTCATTAAAGACTGGATTTTATTTGGATTTAAACGAAACATTTATTGTACCGTCTTTTAGACGGAATTTAATTTATATTTCTCCTTTAGATAAATTTGGATATTCTTATTCATTCAGTGATGGAAAATTTAGTTTGTTTCATGATTCAAAATTGGTTAGTTCCAGTTCCTTGTCATGTTATGATAATCTTTATTCAATTGATATAAATGCTTCATTTAATGAATCTCTGCAATTAAGTACACGAGGTGTAAAAAGAAAATTAACCACTGAAAATTCAACTACGTTATTGCACAGGAGATTAGGCCATATTTCCAAATGGAGAATAGAGAAACTTGTGTCAAACGAAATTCTAGATCCCTTAGATTTCACAAATATTGATGTTTGTGTTAACTGTATAAAGGGAAAACAAACCAATAAAAGGAGATTTGAAGTCAACAGAACTTCGGACGTCTTAGAACTTATACATACGGACATTCGTGGGCCATTTCCAATAGTTGCTTGGAATGGTCAACAATATATTATACCGTTCATAGACGATTTTTCCAGATATGGCTACATATCCCTCCTTCATGAAAAGTCCCAGTCACTGGATATGTTCAAAAATTTTAAGGCTGAAATTGATAACTAACTCAATAAGAAAATCAAAAGCGTCAGATCTGATCGTAGTGGTGAGTACTATGGTAGATATGACGGTTCAGGTGAACAACGTCCAGGGCCGTTTGCTAAATTCTTAGTGGAATACGGTATCGTCTCACAGTACACTATGCCAGGTTCGCCCACCATGAATGGTGTTGCTGAAAGATGAAACAGGACGCTTAAGGATATGGTGAGGAGTATGATTTGTCATTCTACCTTTCCATAATCACTCTGGGGAGAAGTAATTAAAACTGCAGCATGTATCCTTAAAATGGTTCCAACTAAAGCAACTGTTAAAACCCCTTATGAGCTTTAGACAGATAAGAAGCCTAATTTAAAGCACTTACACATTTGGGGATGTCCAGCTAAGGCAAGGCCTTATAGGCCTAATGAGAAGAAACTGGACAAAAAACAGTGCTATTTTGTTGGATATTCTGAAAGATCCAGGGGGTACAAATTTTATGATTCTAAGATTAAGTCGATTTTTGAATCAGGAAATGCCTGGTTCTTCGAGGAAGTAAAGTTTGTGGGGGGAGATACAGCAAAATATTTTGCCTTTGAAGAAGAATACGTCGATATTCCCACAGGTGCCATTGGCATTGATCAGGTTTTCATTCCTGACTTTGTTCAAGACACAAATCAAGATAATGTCAGAGAACCTCCCATTCAAGAAATTGTTCTAGAAGAACAAATTCTATCACCTCAAGAACATATGCCATTAAGGAGATCCACTAGAGAAAGTAGAAATGTGGTGCTAGATGACTAAATTGTATTTCTCCAAGAACATGAGGTTGACATTGGAGTGATTGAAGATGATCCGATCAACTTCTGTTAAGCCATGAAAAGTTTTAATTCTCAGAAGTGGATTGATGCCATGAATGAGGAGATTAAGTCCATGAAGGACAATGACGTATGGTATCTTGTCCCATTGCCAGAAGGTGCGAAACCCATTGGTTATAAATGGATATTTAAGACCAAGAGGGATTCGAAAGGTGATGTGAAAAAGTACAAAGCTCGTCTTGTTGTAAAGGGCTTTACACAAGAGGAAGGCATCGACTATAAAGAAACTCTCTCCAATTTTCTCGAAAGATTCTTTTAGGACTATAACAGCATTGGTGGCGCATTTCGATCTTGAGTTACATCAAATGGATGTATAGACGACATTTCTCAATGATAACATTGATGAGACGATCTATATGGTGCAATCGAAAAACTTTGTGGTGAGAGACCCAAAGAATATGGTTTGCAAACTTAAGAAATCCATCTATAGGCTCAAGCAAGCATCTCGAAAATAGTATTTCAAGTTTCATCATGTAATCATCTCATTTGGTTTTAAAATGAATTTGGTCGATGATTGCATATACCATAAGTTTTGTGGGAGTAAGTATATTTTTCTGGTTTTATATTTCGATGACATTTTGCTTGCCAGCAACGATATAGGCATATTGCACGAAACTAAGAGATTTATGACTAAGAATTTTGAAATGAAAGATCTTGGTGACGCCTCTTTTGTGTTAGGCATACAGATACACCGAGATCGCTCTCAAAGTACTTTAGGATTACCACAAAAGGGCTATATCGAAAAGGTTCTCAAGAGATATGGCATGCATGATTGTAAACCAGGTGATACCCCTGTGGCTAAGGGATATAAGTTTAGTATTAGTCAGTGCCCTAAGAATGATTTTGAGGAAAAAGAAATGCAAAAGATTCCTTATGCATCAGCAATGGGGAGTCTGATGTATGCATCTGGATATTGTGTACATTATTGGGATGCTAGGCAAATACTTAAGCAATCCAGGAATGGACCACTGGAAAGCAACAAAACGGGTATTGCGTTACTTACAAAGAACAAAAGACTACATGCTCACATATCGGAGGACAGATCTGCTTGAGATTGTTGGGTATATTGACTCCGATTTTGCTGGATGCCAAGATAGTATGAAATTTACGTCGGGTTATGTTATTCTGTTGGCTAGGGGTGTTATCTCTTAGAAGAGTGCTAAACAGTTTCTTATAGTCTCTTCTACCATGGCGGCATAGTTCATAGTATGTTATGAGGTGTCCAACCATGGAATATGGCTGCGGAATTTTATCACAGGATTGAGGATAGTGGATAGTGTTGAAAGACCACTTAAGTTATTTTGTGACAATAAGTCAGCAATCTTACATTCCACGAACAGCAGGAGCTCGACGAAATCTAAGCATAGTGATATCAAGTTTCTAGTTGTCAAAGAAAGAGTTCAGAGTGGACAGTTGTCTATAAAACACATCGGTACAAACTCCATGGTTGTGGATCTGCTTACTAAGGGATTGCCACCCAAAGTGTTTTATAGGCACACTGCTCGTATGGGTGTCATGTCTTTTCAGGATATTCAATTTTAGTGGGAGTTTATAATTTTTGGTGTTTCTATGATATAGACATATTTCAGTTGTTTCGGTTTAAGGATATTTAAAGTTATTTTCTACTAAAATAAAGTTTGGTTTATTTACACTTTGATTTTGGATATGGTTTGGTCTCACTAACGTTTTAGGAGGACCAGTTGGAAATAGGCATGGTAAGATCACATTGCATGTAATTTCCATGCTACACATCTACATCATGATCCATGTCATTAAATTAGATCGACTTGTGTGACCATTGATGGGTTGGGTTACGTCAAGTGTAACAAAGGCCGCTTTGATGCTATGTTGATATGATTGATGGACCGGATTGAATACAGATACATTTCAGTAATGACAGCAAATATGAGGTCAATTTACAATACATAATTATAAAGTTACACATATAGCCCAAGTGGGAGATTGTTGGATCCTTAATCCAACATTGGGCTTATATGTGAAACAATTATGTGTTATGGACTGTCGAATGGTTAAGCTCACTTTAAAAGTGATCAAATAAGGTTTAAGTTATTTGGGCTTAAATGTATCTAATAGGGTGTGGGCCTTTAATGTGTAGATACTTAAGAGTAATTCTATTTTTATGATGGGATAAAATAGAAATACTAAATAGATAGTAGGGTTTACTATCTATATTTATTGTGGTTATGGTCCCCAGATCGCACGTGCGTATTCTGTCCATATTGAGCCCCCATCATCACAAAGAGCATAGAGAAGGCATAAAGGATTCTTTAAAGAAATACGTGTTGATCTGGAAGGCCAACCACTCGGTTACAAACACGCGCTATGGATTCGGGTACGCTTTTGCATATTAATTTATTAATTCTTGGTGATATGATATGAACGATCCTAGGGTTTATAGTTGTTTAGAACCATCAAGTTATAACAAAAAAAACTTTTATGGGTTCAATCTTTTTTCTCGCAGCTTTAATTTATAGCTGAGGGAAGAAATTTGGGCAGCAAAAACATATGAATTATAACAAATATATATATATATATATGGATGAATTTTCAATGGGTATCGTCTCTCTCTACCTATAGTTATTGACCAAAAATGTGTTCTACGATTTAAGCCAAATAATAGTCACAATTAAAGTTGTTGGAAAACTCACTAGAATCTACTATGATTTTTTATATTTTTTTAAATTTCATCGGAAGGTCCTTATCATGTTATCTATTGTGATTTTAAGAATGTAAATTTTGGGCAAAAATTATGAACTCGATCTGAGATATTAGGGAAATTTTCCCCAAGAGGGTCGTTATTGTTATTTATTGCGATATGCAATACTTCTTTTGGAAGATATTGTGGTTATGGGCAATTTGAGATATTAGGTAAATAGTATGATACTCATTTGAGAAAAATTAGAAAAACAACATACAAAGTTCATAAAGACATTAGAGAGAGAGAGGTGAGAAAAGAAGAGTAGTGGGGAATTATGAGATTTATTTTGTCACAAAGTATGGATTATTGGACGATCAAGAAAATAGTTGAATCAAGGGCACTGATAGTGTTTTCAGTCACATTTTAAATTAAATAATTTCCAAATGTTCAAACAATTACAATGAGATTTTCAATTTGGCATGAGTTATTGCATATTTAAAAAATAGTAAGAAAAAATGCGGACACGAATCAAAATCACATGACACAATTATATTTAATTTAGAGTATTACAATATTAGATTGCATGATTTGAAGCATAAAAATGCAAAATAACATGTTAGTTTATTTTCTAAATAAAGCATTTATTAGATTTTTTTATATTATTTTAAAAAATTTGTATAAGAAAATCCAGTTCACGTGAGCATTTCCATTTACCTTTCTCGATCTGTGCTTTCAATCCATTAGATTTTCATAATGTTTTTTGGGTCAACATTAAAAACCAAAAAGTGGTCAATATTTTTCGATTGTCAAAAGATGTTTTGTTAATATAAAGGCGAAAAATAATATTGGTTTGAAGCATAAAAATAATATGACATAATTATCTTTAATTTGGAATTTTTTAGTATTATATTGGTTTGAAGCTTAAAAATTAAAAACCAACCTAAAAAGTATGTTGTAAGTATGTTTTGTGTGAATTTACTCATACTGTAAATAGTGGCAAACTCCCTTAATGTTAGTACTAAAATTCATTAATTGTTTTCATATTTGATCTATTATTGAAACATTGGAGAAAATTAAATTTTAATTAGTGATTCAAATACAAATTGTTTGATTAAAAAATAATATAATAGTTATTATCCTACTTAATTCTGTACTTGGAATAAAGTAAAAATCTAATTAGGCATCTAATTTTTCAAATCTAAGTAAAAATTGAAGATATATGTAGATTCAGGAATAAAGTTGGAATTATTATTTTTGTTTGCAAATAGCTATGTAACTGGTTAGACAAATTTTTTATTCTCAATGAGTTAATTTTTTTTATTCATTGTTTTGTGCAAGTGTGTTTGAATGGGAAAATATGTAAATTTTAATTTTAATTATATTTATTTACGAATAGCTATATAAACGGTTAGACAATTTATTTTGTCCAGAAAGAGCGATGTTTTTTATTCATTGTTTTGTACATGGTTTGGATGGGATAATATATAAATTTTAATTATATTTTGATTCGCTAATACTTTTGACTGAGTATATTTGACATATATATATATATATATATCAATTTTGACATTAAGTAATATAATCTTATTTTGTGTTTTGCATGGGATAATATGCAGATTTTTATTTGAATTAGATTTTGGATTCACTAAAACCCGTTTGTGTTTTGCATGGGATAATATGAATTTCTAATTTTAATCTTATTTTATCCTATGAGTATTTGAATAATTGGTGAAGTATCTACTGAAAGAGATATGTCCTAGGACTATTCATAAATTATGATTTGTACTTGGATATTTTATGCTTATTGTTATTTATAAAGTTTATTTATTATACTTTATATTCTCTTGTAAATAATATATATTAATACTAGTTCATCAAGTACGTGACTTGATTGTGGGATGCTAGTAATGTTATAATAATATTATTTAGATGTCCCTAATCATATGTCAATAACCTAGGATCACATTGATATAATGATTAGAGTATGGGTCAGCTGATGATTATGTTCCACAAGTCATGGATATGGAAATATCAAGCTGAACATACTGATACTTGTTAGGGAACAAGGTATTGGACTGACCCGCTTTGGGGACAATGCGAGGAGTGTTACATAATGTCATCAGTGATGTTCCCCATTTGTGATATCGTATTATCCTTAGACCTGAGATCGCCATGGTTACCAACATAGGGATTAGCATGTCAGGCATTATCAAACGTTGCTCTTGATCGAGTAATTATAAAGATGATGACCGAGCATACTATGAACTATGTAGAGGTATGTGGTTGATCAAGATGGGATTTGTCACTCTCGTATATTGAGAGAGATATCCTAGGGCCCCTTGATAAGTGTAATTAATATTTGCATGGCCATGCACAAATGAGATGTCATTTGTTTTAGATTAATTATACTTAGAGATCAAGAAATAAAGATTGAACTATACAAGAATGACACTTGCCTAGTCTTGTGTTCAATCTAGATATCGATTGACAAAAGGAGTTAATATTTGGAATATCAATTTAAGGTTGTGTCGTTTTTGACCTTTATACCCTTTGGATAATAGTAATGTTTTACTAGAGACCGCTTACTATTCGTATAATAAAATGGGCTTTTATTTATACTGCCAAAGAGTGTAAAACCTACAGGGTCGCACACCAAAACGAGTTGGATCAAAACGAATTAAAACGGGCCAAGTTGGACTTGGGCCCAGTTCGTTTGTTGCTTAGGGTTCTCACTAGGGTTCTCTTATAAAAGGGAACCTTTATTCATCTTGGCCGTCAAGGAAAACTCAGAGAGGCCAGAGAGAGAACCCTAGAAGGCGCTAGTACACCAAGCAAGGATCTCATCCCGTTCGTGTGTGCATACCGTAGAGGCGTCGTAATTTCTACGCTAAGGACGACGACAACAGAAGGATTCGATCCATCCGGTTCGTTTTAGTAACATCAAATCACACATAAGGTATGTCTTCTATCGATTTTATTGAATAGCATAAATCCTAGGGTTTAAGATTAGTGCGTAAATTAGTGTATGCGATGCATGATTACTGCCCTAATTCCCTCTATCTACAAGATTAAAAAAAAATCCTCAAAAATTCGTATAGGGTCATAAATGAAAAAATAACTTGCATGTTTCATTAGGCAATAAAACTGAAGTTACATTATATCTAGCTATGCATAATCAACCAAGCTATAGGAATATCATTATTACTATTTATTAGTCTTCTGGTTGAATACCATCTTAATAAAATTACCTTTTATACCCCCTTAATTCAACAAACATATATACTTGTTCTTACTACACTTTTTTCCCTTTTACTGTCAGCTTATTTGCTAAATCAGGTATTTATTGGATTTTTTATATTATTTTAAAAAAATATATATGAAAATCCAATTCACGCGAGCATTATTACTAGATTTTCATAAGGCTTTTCCGGTCAGCATTAGAAACCAAAAAGTGGTCTATATTTTTTGATTGCCAAAAGATGTTTTCTTAATAAAAAGGAGAAAAATAATATTGGTTTGCAGCATAAAAATATTATGACATAATTATGTTTAATTTGAATTTTTTTAGTATTATATTGGTTTGTATCATAAAAATAAAAAAACAACATGAGAACTATGTTGTAAGTATGTTTTGTGTGAATTTTGGGGCTCACGCTTGTCATATGAGTATGCATAAGTAAACAACTATGAATTATTAATACGGTAAATAGTGGCAATCTCTCTTAATTTTTGTACTAAAAATTATTAATTGTTTCATATTTGATCTATTACTGAAATATTGGTGAAAATTAAATTTTAATTAATGATTCAAATACAAATTGTTTGATTAAGAAAATAATATAACAATTATCATCCTACTTAATTTGTGTTAGACAAATAACATGAAAAATGTTATTCATATAAATCGCAAAATCTCCGTCGATCACAAGCTCACCAAAATTTTCAAATGTAAGTAGAAATTGGAGATTGTAGATTTATTTGAAGGAATAAAGTTGGAACCAGTACCAGTGAGTAAATTTTTTTTATTTATCGTTTTGTTTAAGTGTATTTGGATGCGATAATATGTAAATTTTAATTTGAATTATATTTTGATTCACTAATACTTTTTGATTGAGTTTATTTGACATATATATACATTTTTGCATTAACTAATATAATCTTATTTATTGTTTTGCATGGGATAATACTTATATTTTTATTTGAATTAGATTTTGACCGGACAATACTTTTTATTCAATTTATTTAACACATTAATTTTTGTATTAGTCAATATAATTAGATTCTTAAAATGTATTAATCAATATAATTACGTTCTTAAAATCGCAGTAGATATTAGATATGGACCTTTAAAAATTTCATAGCAGATTCTAATGAGTTTTCCCACAACCTTAATTGGTGTTTATTTTTTGGCTTAAATTGTAGAACACAATCGCGTACTTTTGGTCAAGAATTATGGGTTTAAAATTAAAATAGCAACAATGAATAATTAGATACTAGGAGGGGTGGAAGTGCAGTTCTTAAATGAAATATTAAACTATCAACTAATATAATATACAAAACATACATATATATATATATATTGGTTATAATTCATATGTTTTTGCCGCCCAAATCTTCTACCCAGCTCTAATCTCCTCCATATTATGATATTATATTTTAAGGTGGGCAAAGTGTAAATTTTTTTTCCTAAAATAAAATGGGCAATATCTAAATTGTTACCTAATAAAATATATACATATATTTTAAAAATTAAGACGAGCAATTGCCCACCTCTTTAGTAGGGTGGCTCCGCGGCTGAGGACATAGATCGACCACATCAAAGATTGCTACAATCAAAATAAAACTTTGGAAAAGCAGGGGCATCAAACATAAATATTAGATAGCACATCCTAAAACATATATATATATAAAGGTGATTTTATATATATATATATATATATAAATATTAGATAGCACATCCTAAAACACATCCTAAAACTTTCCTTTGTTACGTGTATAAAAATTGAAATACTATAGAAGCTGTGAGACAAACAATTGAACCCATAAAAGCTGATTTTATTCGGATGGCATTCAACAAGAATGACTAATGGACTAATTGTATGATACTCATTTGAGAAGAATTATAAAAAAATGCTTGACAATTATAGCACTAACAACAACTCAAAGTAAATGCTTGACAATTAAAGATGGGAAAAAATGCCCAATAAAACAACATACAAAATCAAATTTCAAATTCGCATGGGACTGCTGGTTAAGAAGCACCGGACCATTCAAATTAAATGATTTCTAAATGTTCACACAAATACAATGAGGTTTGTAGTTTTGCATGAGCTATTGCATATTTGAAAACATAGAATCAGAAAATATGCGGACATTGAATCAAAATCATATATATGACTCGTACAATTATTTTTCATTTAGAATATTACAATGTTATATTGCATGATTTGAAGCATAAAATTGCAACATCAACATGCATGTCATGATCTATGTTCTACATCTATTTTATGTGAATTTTGGCTCTCACGCTCCTTATATGATTAAAAATGAACTAAATATTATAAAGTATTAATGTTTTAAATAGTTGCATAATCTTTGTTTATGTTTGCCCTAAAAGTTATTGATTATTTTTATATTATAATAGTAAAATATTGGAGAAAATTAAATTTCAAGTTAAGATTTAAAATATATTATTTTCTTAACAAAATAATATAATAGGATGTTATTCTATTTGAGTTGTTTTAATGTGTTATAAATAACTCTATTTTTTGGGTTTAACATGAGATTAATTTAATTTAGATAATTATTAAAATTTAAAATTTAAATTTAAATATTGGTATTTGTGAGTGTCTTCGATGATTGTGGAGCAATTTTATTTTATATTAAATTGTGGTACTATAATTTGAGAAAGATAAGGTAAAAATTAATGTGAAAGTTAAAGAGTTAGTGTGACAAGCTGAATAATTTTTGAAAAATAAGTACTTCACGTGTAACTTTCCTATTTTATGGATAAAAATAGTTTTAAGTACACAAAAATTAGTAGTAGATAAAAATTTAATTTAGAAATTCGCACCGAAAAAATTTTAATTGCATTAAAATAATAGAATTATGTTACTTTATTACAAGTATAAATTTAAATAATTAGTTCCTTAAAATAATAAATAAATAAATAAAATGCATAAATAGTCTCAAGAATACACTAAAGATGAGATATTTTTTTAATTATGGATAAAAAGAAGTGACATGGCTAATTAAGGATAGATATGTATAGTATAAATATAGTATATCCATAGTTATATATATATATGATGCAGAACATAGTTTAGTAATTAAATTTAGAAGTATATTTAATTATTTATAAAGAAACAATGTTCAAAGGTATAAGTTGATTTTTTCCGGATTATAAAATTTAGGCACCTTAAAATATAGGTATTAATTAGTTTAATATTTTAAAATTTAAGGATCAGGAATTACGTACAAGAAAAATTAAGCGTAAAAAGGTGAGTAATGCTTATTCTCTATTTTAAGGTTTTAAGTAAAATATTATTGTGTAGATTTACAATACATATGTTTATTATATTGACTATGACAATATCTTTGAAAACGACATATTAATATTATTGATAAACTACTTCTATGATTTGACATGTACCATCCTTGAGGATAATTGGGTGACGTGCCGAATACTGACATTGTTCTGAACTAGTTTGTTATTAGCCAATTGTTTGATTGAAAAATTGGGATATTAGACCCTAATCAACGTGGGCTATTTGTTAACCTTTGAAGTGGAGTATCATATAAGAAGTTATTTTAATATTTATGATTATGTGAAAACTTATTCTGAAATGCCTTCAAAATTTATAGTATGTATTTTATGATCTAAAGATATTTTGCTAACCCTTGAAATAGAAGATGAATATTTCTCATGAGGCTTGTGAAACTCACCGTTATTATAACTCTCTTTTTTCCAGGTAATATATCCATAAATTGGTGGGTCAATTAAGCTATGAAATGAAAAATAATATATAAGGAATGGAAGAATATATATTTAAGGATTGAAATTATAATCAACATGTAATAGAATTTATATAATATGTTTACTGATGTAATAAATACCTTCCATTTTAATAATTTATTAATGTAAGAATTCTTTTTCTTTTACTTGACGCAGTAAAAGTACTTCTGCGCTTAAGTACCCAAGTGCAACAAGGATAGTTGGAAAGACGATGTGTTGATTACGAGTCCAAGGCTTTATTAAGATAATTTGATTGGCTGATTTTAGTGGTTGATTTTAAAGTCTTGCAATAAAAATTGAAGTGATGTAACAATAGATATGAAAAGGCTAAGGCATTATGGAAATGCCATATAAAGAAAAGGTGTAAGCAAACCTCAACACAAGTGCATCTCTCCTTTTTATCTTGTAGCAAATGGTGTGATGCAAGTGCAACCTATTCTCATATAATGTTCAACTAAGATACAAACTTGAGGAACATCAAAAGAAAAGGCTTAAATTTAAACTAAACATTTGAGAACTCATTATTAATTTCCTCTAGGCAATTGACTTGATTATGAAAATGCCCAGCTACAAAGAGTTTAGACATATTTAATAAATACAAATTGAATCCTTATAATGATTAGTGAAGTTGTTTATGACATAAATTTAAAAGATCCTCTTTGGCAACCCTTTAACTAAGAAGATGGTGAGTCTCAAAATCACATAAAGTGTACAAAGCACTCAACATATTATTAAAGTATTCAAGGATTGAAATATCAAATTTATGGTGTTTTCATGAATATTCAAAGACTAATAATGCTTAGCAATGAAAAGTATCTCATTCATAGAAGGAATGGACATAGGCTAGTAAGAAATACACAAGTATATCATCTCCTCATTAATGCTTGAGATCTATGTATATAAGGCATACAAAGTCAAATCATCATATGAAAATTATCTTACTAGCTTATGAAAGGTTGATTAAATGAAGAAGATCGATGAAGGATTTAACAAGTATTTAACAATATTAACAATGGAATGAGAATTGAACTTATATAATTAATGCATTGTTGTGAGAATCCGCAAATGCGACCCCCGGGTCTCGCTCCCGTCGTTGGGCGTCTGAAACGTTGGAACGGATTACGTCGTTCCATTTGCTTCTATAGGTTGATAATTCATATCGGGTGTCCCTCTATCCTATTTCTAGATACAAGAGGGTTCGTTCAAAGTCGCTAGTACGTTTTACGAGAAAACGGACAAAATAGTTGTGTAAGAGAAAATGCTAAAGATCATCCTTTCTTTACACGTTTGTCTATGAAACCAGGATTCTATAGGGTTCGGGAACTATATTACGGTTTGGGAAAGTGTTAGGCACCCATTCCGCCCTTTTGGTCTCTAGTGGTCTTTTATATGTTTATTCTATGTTGAAAAACTTAGATGCTTTTACTGACAGTCTACTACTTTCTAAGTGAAAACCCTAATTTGGGAAAACGGGAAAAGGGATGAAAACCTCTGTGTTTTGAGATCCAATGTTTAGTTTTTAGAAAAAGATATGTAAATATAAGTGACAAGAGTTGTTTTACTTTAGAGGGAGTTTTACCGTGTTATTTCTCAGATAACGACGATTTTTCTCGGGTTTTGACTTGCTTTGGAAAGAGTTTGGATCTTATATTGGAACTAATTCAATATGGAATTAGAACTCTTGACGGGAGTTCTACCAGACGTATCACAATCTATGAAACAGATAGGATATACCGAGTTTTTAATTCCTAAGTAAGTTTTATCGGTCCGGGTTTTGAAAACGGGATTTGATAAACGCGTAATTTTGTAGTCGCTAACGCTCTTTTGATTGTGTTTATCGCGTTTATCTTAGCCTAGTTTAATCAAATTTACCCACTTTTGCACACACACTCAAATATCAAGAATTGCTTTAACATGGCTCAAAGTAGCCTTTTCTAGTGTCTTGAGTGTACCTTCAGGCTATGGAAGCAAGTTGGAGAGCTTTGGGAAGTGTACAAGAGAGATAGAAGCCAAAAGAGAAGAAAAAAAGTCTCCCGAAGTGTCCTTTGATCAATCAGAGGAGCCTCTGATTGATCAGAGGCCACCTTTTAGTGCAGAACTTGCCCTTTGATCGATCAGAGGGTTCTCTGATCGATCAGAGCCCACCTTTTCAAGCCAAATTTCCCATCTGATCGATCAACGGCGCCAAAAACTTGACGCGCCGGAAATACTTCCGCGCTTAGGAACCCAAGTGTAGGTCGTCAAGTTATAATACTTGGTAAGTCCAAATGTCGAACCACAAGGATAGTCGGAAAGACGATGTGGTGATTACGAGTCCAAGGCTTTGTTCAAGAGAATTTGATTGGTTGATTTTAGTTGTTGATTTTAAAGTCTTGCAATAAAAATTAAAGTGATGTATCAATTGATAAGAAAAGGCTAAGGCATTATAGAATTCATTTGCTTTGCAATGTTATGTAAAATTAATCTCATTCAAAATTCTCAATGCAATTCCTAAGTGTTGAGTACCTTACACTTTTCTAAGCAAAAGGGTGTAAAGCAAGAGCAACCCATTCCCATATAAATGCCATATAAAGAAAGGGTGTAAGTAAAACTCAACACAAATGTATCTCTCATTTTTATCTTGTAACAAAGGGTGTGAAGCAAGTGCAACCCATTCCCATATAATGTCCAACCAAGATGCAAACTTGAGATACACCAAAAGAAAAGGCATAAAATTAAACTAGGCATTGAGAATTCATTGTTAGTTTCCCCTAAGCAATTGACTTGATTATGAAAATGGCCAACTAAAAAGTTTAGCTCAATAAATCATAACATTTCATTTGTCTAAGATTGGGAGGTCTAGGTGGAGATTGAATCATCCGGTTTAGACAATTTGATAAATACAAATTAAATCCTTAAGGTGATTAGTGTAGTTGATTATGGCATAAACTTAAGAGATCCTCCTTGGCAACACTCTAACTAAGAAAATATTGAGTCTCAAAATCACATAAAGTGTAGAAAGCACTCAACATATCATTAAAGCATTCAAGGATTGGAATCTCAAATTTATGGTATTTCCATGAATATTCAAAGACTAAACATGCTTGGCAATGTAAAGTATCTCAATCATAGAAGGAATGGACATAGGCTAATAAGAAATACACAAGTGCATCATCTCCTCATTAATGCTTGAGATCTATGTATACAAGGCATACAAAGTCAAATCACCTTATGAGGATTATCTTACTAGCTTATGAATGGTTGATTGAATGGAGAAGATGAAGGATTCAAGAAGTATTTAACAACACTAACAATGGAATGAGAAACAAACTTACATAATTAATGTAATGCAAACTTCATCTTCTAGCCTTAGCAATGAAACTACTCCATGATAGTTGTATGAACAAAAACCATTAAAGGGATTTCCATTTCTCTCAAAAGTTTCTCTCTCTAGATTTCTTACAAGTGATAGATGATAAACAAAGTGCAGGGAAAAGCCACTTAAATAACCAATCTAGATCTAGAAATTACATATCCCAAAATGAGGACAAAGAAAATAGTTAAATAAAAAGGCAAAACAATGCCAAAAATGGCTATTCTATCACACTTTCTAAGGGACCCCTGGGTAAACACTTGAGCCTGGGACAAAAATAGAAAGTCCAGCACTTTTTGGTGAGTTTCAATGCATCAAAAGGGGAGAAAAGCTGCTTTTGGGGGCTGTACTGTGCATTCTGGGAGGTCTCTGATCGATCAGAGGCTCCTCTGATCGATCAGAGGGGAGATTTGGCTTGAAAAGGTGGGCTCTGATCGATCAGAGAACCCTCTGATCGATCAGAGGGCAAGTTCTGCACTAAAAGGTGGCCTCTGATCAATCAGAGGCTCCTCTGGATTGATCAGAGGACACTTCGGGAGACTTTTTTTCTTCTCTTTTGGCTTCTATCTCTCTTGTACACTTCCCAAAGCTCTCCAACTTGCTTCCATAGCCTGAAGGTACACTCAAGACACTAGAAAAGGCTACTTTGAGCCATGTTAAAGCAATTCTTGATATTTGAGTGTGTGTGCAAAAGTGGGTAAATTTGATTAAACTAGGCTAAGATAAACGCGATAAACACAATCAAAAGAGCGTTAGCGACTACAAAATTACACGTTTATCAACACCCCCCAACTAAACTCTTGCTAGTCCCTTAGCAAGCAAAATAAAAATAGCTTTGTATAATATCCGAAAATGCATTTAGCACATGCATTAAGCCTTTGAACTCCTAAGTTCCCCTAGAAGACGAGTTGTGTCTCGCAAGGGTTTACAGTGACGATACCCACAAACATCCGAAGTTTGAACTCTAAGTAGTAGAATCGAAGCATTTCCATGAATTGATTCAAGTGTTTGACATTACTATTACAATTTTCGGAATGTTGGCATTTGAACGACGATCTCCATTGCTTACAATCTCCTTTAGAAACTAGCTCCACATTCGCATTTGAACACACTATGCATATGGATCTTTAACACAATCATTTTTAATCACAAATAGTTCTATTCATCAATAGTGGAAGAGAGAAACTAGCTCCACATTCGCATTTGAACACACTATGCATATGGATCTTTGACACAATCATTTTTAATCACAAATAGTTCTATTCATCAATAGTGGAAGAGAGAAATCTTTCAAAAACAAAAGCTCAAGAACTTTGTCAATTTTAAGCACTTTTCTTTATCTTTTACTTGGACTTTTTGCTAAATTAGTTCAAGGTGGTTTGCATCTCTATGGAGGGCAGCGGTCTCACTTTGTGATTTTGCATTCATAGCTTCTTATTTTTTTTTTATTTTTTTTTGAATGCACAAATGAAGCTATTCACCCTTTTTCCATATGGTAACCTTTGCCTATCCTTAATATTAGACAAAATGACTTATGAATTTAGTCAAGTGAAGCTTAAAGTCAATATTAAGTTTAAAAGTCATCCAAGTTTTCAAATTTTTTGTAAGTGCCATGCATGTGTCCCCTCTAAAGAGGATCTTTTCAAAAGAGCTTTTATTGCATTTGAACATTACTTCTCTCTACACAAGATGAAAATCACTCTATGTGATACCAAAGACTAAATCAAGCCACAACATTATACATATTCATAGGAAACTACAAGGCTCAAGAATCTAAATGAAGCAATGCCATAGAGATTATCACTCAACTACTTATACGAATCAAGAATTTCATGCCAAAAACCATCAATTCAAGGACAATTCTAAAAAAATTGATCATCATTTTTCAAACTTCGATAAGATGGTGAAATCGATCCTAGCATGGAGAAAATTAACATGAAAGAAAGCATGCTTGAAAATTTGAGATTTGAAAGTGCTCACCCCCCAACTTAAAGTTGGCATTGTCCTCAATGCTTTTGAAGACGACGAAAAAAAATGGGTGAATTCTTGGAAAATTGCTTTCCAATTTCTCAAAAAAGAAGCTAGGATCAATTTCAAAGCTACAATATATACAAAAATCTAAAAAAGTGGGTTAGCATCAGTCAAACATAACATACAAAATTAAAGCTCAAGCCATCACAAGTAGTTATGTTTAGATAATCCAATAACCCAAAAAGAAAATAAAGCAAAAAATAAAATAATAAATAATAAATAAAATAAAAAAATGGAGTTTTCAAAGTTAGGAGGAGTGACCATGCTTCTTCTTGGACTTGGGTTGGTAGAGGATGATGCCATTGGAGCTTGGGACAAGTGGGTTTCGAAATTGAGGATCTATGGGGTCAAAATTCAAGATTTGGGTGGAAATTAATGGATGAGAGTGAAGGTTATGTGCTTGAGATGATAAATGGATAAACTGAGAGGCAAAAATCTGAATTTTTGGTGAGGATTTTCGAAGGTAGGAGTGAGGTGAAAAGTATGGATTTTTAGTGAGAGAAAGTGGTGGGTTTGATGATTTTTGGGTGAAAATGGAGAGATTGATGGAAGATTTAAAGGATTTAATGGATGAATGATCAGTAATGGAATGTTTGGTGGAGGTATTTTGGTGTTTGAGGAGGTGAAGAGAGGTGTAATGGAGGTTGGGAGAAGATGAAGCTCGAAGTGGGAGAGAAAGGAGCTTTTTGGACCAAAAAAATTTATTTATTTATTTATTTTTTTTTTTTCAGGAAAAATCACCTCTGATCAATCAGCCATGCACCAGAGGACTCCAAATTTTTTTGAAACTTTTCTGTTTTGCGTTTTGGTCCATTCTCCCCTTTTCCCTCAAGTTTGCTGTTTTTACATTTTAGTCCCTGAACTTTTTCCAATGTGTGACGATCGTCCTAAAACTCCAGAAAATAAACAAAAATTATATACAAACATGACCTACGCTTATTAGGCGTAGGTCGGGTCGCTTAGAGGGGTGGACTCCTCTAGCGTTGGAATTTCCAAAAATGATTTCAATCTTTGCCCGTTAACTTTGAATTCGAAACCCGTTTTTGGATCAACCACCGTCACGGCCCCAAATGGAAATACATGCTTGACAATGTAGGGGCCGGTCCAACGAGACTTTAATTTTCTGGGAAAAAGGTGGAGACTCGTATCATAAACAAGGACTTTTTGACCAAGTTTGAAATCTTTTCTCAAAATCGATTTATCATGAAATTTTTTCGCTCTTTCCTTGCTCAATTTTGAATTTTGGTATGCGTCTCTCCTCAATTCCTCAAGTTCCAACTTCTGATTGCTTGGCAATGGCTTGAGCTCCATTTGTCCCTCAAGCTTTGGTGTTGGATCGGATATGCTTTCTTTTTGCTTCTTTGGATCTTTAACTTTGTCATCAAACAAAGAAAATACGTTCAAACACTCATCGAATTCATTGGAAGTTGTTAGATTGTCTTCCATTGAATTCGAATCGTAGGTATCAATGAAATGATCTTGGAATAATGACTCTATCATGTTCACATGTTCACTTTCTTCATCAAAATCATTTTGTTGTTTGCTTAAAGAGAACACATTTAGCTCAAGAGTCATGTTTCCAAAAGTCAATTTAACAATTCCATTCTTGCAATTAATGATAGCATTAGATGTGGCAAGAAATGGTCTTCCTAAAATCACGGGAATTTCATTAGCGGGATTTGCCACCGGTTGCATATCAAGAACAATGAAATCAACGGGAAAGTAGAATTTATCAATTTTCACTAAAACATCCTCCACTATCCCTCTTGGTATCTTAACGGATCGATCCGCTAATTGAATCGTCACTTTGGTGGGTTTCAACTCTCGTAACCCCAATTGTTTGTACACCGAAAAAGGGAGTACATTGACACTAGCTCCCAAATCAAGTAAGGCATTTTTTATACGACAATTGCCAATTAAACATGAAATTGTTGGGCAACCGGGATCTTTAAATTTTGGAATGTGAGTGCCCTGCATGATTGAGCTCACTTGCTCCGTCATAAACGCCTTTTTCTTAACATTCAACCTTCTTTTGGTGGTACACAAATCCTTGAGAAATTTAGCATATGAAGGTATTTGCTTGACCGCATCAAGTAAAGGAATGTTGATCTTGACTTGCCTAAACACATCAAGAATTCCGGCATTTCGGGTTTCCTTGAAAGGTTGAGATAACCTCTCCGGAAAAGGAATTTTGACACTATTCTTGATTTTCTCCAAATCCTCTTTTCCAACTCTCTCTTCTTCCCTCATTTTCTCTTCTAGGGTGATCTCCTCGACTTGACTTGACTTGGCTATGTCCGCCGGCTTTTTGGCCTTAGGAACTATAGTTTTGTCAATCTCTTTCCCACTCCTAAGGACGGCGATGGATTTCAACTCCTCAACATGTTCACTTGACTCACCCTCATTGATCAATAAAGCTTGGCCTCGAGGGTTAGCTAAGGGTTGAGATGGAAATTTCCCTTTTTCTTGAATGGACAATGCGGTGGTGAGTTTGGACATTTGGGTTTTCAAATCACTAACCTCTCTATTAGTCTTATCTATAAATTGCCGCAAAAGAGACTCCAAATTTAAATTTGGGTTTGGGTTAGTTTGGCCAAAAGAGTTGTTTTGGGGTGGAGGTGGTCTTTGTTGGTAGGAATTTGAATTTGCATTCGAATTTTGATGAGCATTTTGGTTTCCCCCCAACTAAAGTTAGGATGATTTCTCCACCCTTCATTGTACCTTTGAGCAAATGGGTCATTGTGTGGCCTAGAATATGAGTTCATAGCATTGACTTGTGAGGGACTTTGAAGGACCTCTTTGAAGGCCGGAATTGTGTGACACTCCTCCGTGGAATGTCCCACTTTCTCACAAATGACACAAACGGAGCTAGTACCTACACTACCTTCTCTCATTTTACTAGACTCCATGGCTTCGACTTTCTTTGACAATTGAATAAATTTTAACTCAATGTCATCACCTTTTGACAATTGGTACAAACCCCCTCTCTCGGAAACTTTAACCTTAACCTCATCCGTGTAGGTGTTCCAATTTTGGGTACCTTCGGCTATTTCATCAAAGTACAACAAAGCTTCCTCCGGACTTTTGCTCAAAAAATTTCCATTACACATCGTTTCCACAAACGTGCGCATGGCGGGAGTGAGTGATTCGTAAAAATAGCTCACCATACTCCATGTCTCATGTCCATGATGGGGGCAAGAATTCAAAAGTTCTTTGTATCTTTCCCAACACTTGTAAAAACTTTCATTTTCTTTAGGAGAAAAATTTGAAATTTGCCGTCTCAAAGCATTAGTTCGATGAACGGGAAAGAATTTCTTTAAAAATTCGGTTTGTAATTCTTGCCAACTTCGAATGGAATTGGGACGTAGAGAATTTAGCCATATTTTGCCTTTTTCCTTTAAAGAGAATGGAAAAAGTTTTAACCTCATTACTTCCTCATTTGTGTTAGCTTCTCTAAAAGTAGAGCAAACTTCCTCAAAATCTTTTAAATGCAAGTAAGGGTTTTCGGAATCCATACCATGAAATGATGGTATATGTTGCAACATGCCCGGTTTGAGAGTAAATGTTCCGGCTTGACCCGCGGGAATGACAATGCAAGAGTTTGAAGTGCCTCTAGGAGGTTGAAGGTAATCTCGCATGGTGCGGACCGGACGATTGTGATCATTGTTCTCTCCGGTATTTGACTCAATGTCTTCGTTATCCATCTCGGATGGAGTGGGAGAAGAAGAAGGATGCCTTGGTAGTGGTTCACCTCTTGGTGAACTTATGTGAAGATCAATGTACAAGTCCCCGAGCATAAGCCCGGGAAGGTGATCTTAAAGAAAATTGCCACCTATAAAAGAAGAAAATAATAAGCAAGAAAAACTTATTCACAAAAGGAGAAGATATACTTACAAAGCGGGTTTTTGTACAAAACCCGTAATCCGTCTTTCGCCGTATCCCCGGCAACGGCGCCAAAAACTTGACGCGCCGGAAATACTTCCGCGCTTAGGAACCCAAGTGTAGGTCGTCAAGTTATAATACTTGGACTCGTAATCACCACATCGTCTTTCCGGCTATCCTTGTGGTTCGACACTTGGACTTACCAAGTATTATAACTTGACGACCTACACTTGGGTTCCTAAGCGCGGAAGTATTTTCGGCGCGTCAGGATTTTATCCGGATGATAATGTACTTACTCTTCTAGTTTTGCAAATGGTTTTATCAGGGTTTTTTGTTTTGAAAACTGTAGACTATTTGTAACTTGGCAATAAGTTTATTCAAATAAAATGTGGACAAAACAACAGAGGTAAAACAAGTACACAGATATCTAATGTTAAATACTAGAAGAGACTTTCTTTACCTTCCCGACGAGAATAATAATAAGAAAGAAAATATAATACGACAGAGAGATCTCCGGCGATGATGATCTTTTCCTCCTCCAGATATTTTCGAGAATTTGATTTCAGAAACGGGACACGTCGAGTGTCGAGAATAGATTCGATAATTCTTCAGAAATAAGACGATAATCGAGAATACTTGACGAAAGACTAGAAAATCAGATATAAGCCAATAATTCTTCAATCCCAAGTTGCTGTCCCTGAAACCCTTGGGGGTGTTGGCCTATTTATACTGCTCGGAAGAGTATGTCGCTCGACACTTCCCCAAAAGGGGCATATGTCGCGCGACAATGTGTCCAATGTCGCGCAACAAACGGCTGAAGTGATGTCTCTGACAGACTGATTTGTCAAATAGTGGATGGTCGGGGTCAGAGGGGTTTGTCGTGCGACAAAGGGGTGATTGTCGCGCGACATACCGATAAGTCGTGCGACAATCCCACTTAAAAACAGGTTTGTTGGCCAATAAACCCTTTCGGGGTAGTTTCGGGTGCTCGGGTGGGTCCCGTACTCCAAAAATAGTAGTTCTCGAAGGTCGTTAGGGTTCTTGCGGGGGTCACAGATCGGGGTGTCTACAGACCCTCTCGACTCAAGCTCCTTGCTTGTAAGGAATTTAGGCGACTGGAAGAGATCATGATCCATGGCTCCCGCAAGAACTCTAAGGAAGTGTGCGTCTGCAAAAAGTGTTCGTGAGTGCCTCCGGAGAGGGTTTTGTGTTTGGTTTTGCCTCAGGAGAGGGCTTGTGTTACCTCATTGCCTCTTTCGAGGACTTTCATTTGCTCCACTCGCCTCAGATGGGAGGACTATCATTTGTGCCACTTTGCGCCTCAGGTGGGAGGACTACCATTGCTCCACTGTGCCTCTCTGGGAGGGCTTTTGATCTTCTAGCCTCAGGTGGGAGGACTACCATTGCTACACTGTGCCTCTCTGGGAGGGCTTTTCATCTTCTCGCCTCAGGTGGGAGGACTACCCTTGCTACACTGTGCCTCTCTGGGAGGGCTTAGCCTCAGGTGGGAGGACTACCATTGCTACACTGTGCCCCTCTGGGAGGACTTTTGATCTTCTCGCCTCAGGTGGGAGGACTACCATTTCTACACCGTGCCTCTCTGTGAGGGCTTTTGATCTTCTCGCCTCATGTGGGAGGACTACCATTGCTACACTTTGCCTCTCTGGGAGGGCTTTGTTCTTCTCGCCTCAGGTGGGAGGACTACCATTTCTACACTGTGCCTCTCTGGGAGGGCTTTGTTCTTCTCGCCTCATGTGGGATGATTACCATTGCTACACTGTGCCTCTCTGGGAGGGCTTTTGATCCTCTCGCCTCAGGTGGGAGGAATACCATTGCTACACTTTGCCTCTTTGGGAGGGCTTTGTTCTTCTCGCCTCAGGTTGGAGGACTACCATTTCAACACTGTGCCTCTCTGGGAGGGCTTTTGATCTGCTCGCCTCAGGTGGGAGGACTACCATTGCTATACTGTGCCTCTCTGGGAGGGCTTTTGATCTTCTCGCCTCAGGTGGGAGGACTACCATTTCTACATTGTGCCTCTCTGGGAGGGCTTTTGATCTTCTCGCCTCAGGTGGGAAGACTACCATTGCTCCACTGTGCCTCTCTGGGAGGGCTTTTGATCTTCTCGCCTCAGGTGGGAGGACTACCATTGCTACACTGTGCCTCTCTGGGAGGGCTTTTGATCTTCTCGCCTCAGGTGGGAGGACTACCATTGCTACACTGTGCCTCTCTGGGAGGGCTTTTGATCTTCTCGCCTCAGGTGGGAGGACTACCATTTCTACATTGTGCCTCTCTGGGAGGGCTTTTGATCTTCTTGCCTCAGGTGGGAGGACTACCATTGCTACACTGTGCCTCTCTGGGAGGGCTTTTGATCTTCTCGCCTCAGGTGGGAGGACTACCATTGCTACACTGTGCCTCTCTGGGTGGGCTTTTGATCTTCTTGCCTCAGGTGGGAGGACTACCATTGCTACACTTTGCCTCTCTGGGAGGGCTTTTGATCTGTAACAAGAAAATGAAAATTGCCTCTGGGAGGGCTTTTGTGAGTACTTTTTGCCTCTGACGAGGGCTTGTGCTCGTGATTTGCCTCGAGGAGGGCTTGTGTTGTGCTCCGGTGAATTTGTTTGTTGTCTCTCTTAGACTGCTAGAGTGAGAGAGAAAAATTTTGCGAGGGTGAAAAAGAGCCTCTCGGTGTTTAATCTCTATCTGGATGTCCGTTTTCCTGTATCTTTCTGAACTTTACTCTCATGTTTTCCTCGAGTGAAGATACTTCTCTCAGAAGCCAGTTTTCGGATTTCTTTTGCTCTCTGCAGAGTGATGGTTCAAGGTTTTCCAAACCATCTCTTCTGTATCGTGCTAAAAAGAAAATTTGTTTGAAAGTTCAATCTCTGATCTCTGTTCTCTTCTTAGTTTTCTCTTTTGGTGGGCCCACATCGTATTCTGTTTTTCGATGCCCTTATTTCTCGCTCTTTTGGGAAAGACTTTTCCTGGCCTTCTCTGTTTTTTACCAGGAGTCTTTTTATCCCTTTGTTGTGATCAGGAGCCTTACTCACCCAAAACGAAGCCCTGAGCCGGTTTTGGCCTAGCTGTCACTTTTCTCTTTTCTACTCTTTCAATTTTTTCTATTCCCGTCTTATCTTGATATTTTTCTCTTTCTCATTGATGGTCTCGGTTCTTTGGGAGATCAGAGACTCCTTTAACCGATGTATTTCGTCCTCGCATTTTTTGGAGAGATGATTTGGAAGTCTTCTCCTTGAATTTTTCATCCTAGGTGTGCGGTATTTAGCAAGTTTTTCGAAAACTGCTCCCTGAAGTACCCCTGCAGGAGATAAAATGAGACAAAGGTCAAAAAAATAGGGGAGGGGATCAATATGTCACGCGATATTTCGGTGCATGGCTCTTTGTCGCGCGACAATGTGCCCAATTGTCGCGCGACAAACTGCTTCATTATATAAGTCCCTTGCTGAGCTCATTCCACCTCATTCTCTCCTTTCTATTTCTCTCTCTAGCCCTCTTTCTCTCTTCTCTCAAGCACGGAAGCCCTGCCGCTTTTCTAATTTTTTCGACTTTCTCACTACTCTCCATATACACAGATGGACCCTGCTCAGCCTGATAGACTGGAGGGTGACCAGGAGGAGGTCACTTTTACCAATGCTCAGGGCGTTCTCCGGTGCAGTCCTCATCATGACAACTGGGCGGACCTCGACTGGTACGGCGAGGATGGGGTGGATTGCCGTCGGGTAGTGGTCTACCGAGACGTCACCCGGGCTGCTCCAGTCCCGGATGTTCCGTGGCTCTTGATGGAGCCTGTTTCTCATGAGATCCGTCGACGGTCGCTGGTATGTTTTTGGGATTCTTTTCCTTCGTGTGTTTATTTGTTCTATTATTTCTGTCGTTTCCTGCATGTATTTTAAAACAATGTTAGTATGCATGTCTGCTTAGAAATAACATCCGATTTAGTGAACACATACTTTTACTTGTGATACTCTTTAGGTTTTTTTGGAAAATTATATATTTTTACCCTTATAGCCCTATATCCCTCATAATTACACCAAAGTACCCTCAGGTTTGGAAAATTTACATAATTTATCCCTATAGCCCTATATCTCTCATAATTACACCAAAGTACCCTCAGGTTTTGGCAAATTACATAATTTACCCCTATAGCCCTATATCTCTCATAATTACACCAAAGTAACCTCAGGTTTGGAAAATTACATAATTTACCCCTATAGCCCTATATCTCTCATAATTACACCAAAGTACCCTCAGGTTTAGAAAATTACATAATTTTACCCCTATAACCCTATATCTCTCATAATTACACCAAAGTACCCTCAGGTTTTGGAAAATTACGTAATTTACCCCTATAGCCCTATATCTCTCATAATTACACCAAAGTACCCTTAGGTTTAAAAAAATTACATAATTTACCCCTATAGCCCTATATCTCTTATAATTACACCAAAGTACCCTCAGGTTTAAAAAAATTACATAATTTACCCCTATAGCCCTATATCTCTCATAATTACACCAAAGTATCCTCAGGTTTAAAAAAATTACATAATTTTACCCCTATAAGCCTATATCTCTCATAATTACACCAAAGTACCCTCAGGTTTAGAAAATTACATAATTTTACCCCTAAAACCTTATATCTCTCATAATTACGCCAAAGTACCCGCATATTTGAAAATTACATAATTTTACCCCTATAACCCTATATCTCTCATAATTACACCAAAGTACCCTCAGGTTTGAAAAATTACATAATTTAGCCCTATAGCCCTATATCTCTCATAATTACGCCAAAGTACCATCAGGTTTGAAAAATTACATAATTTTACCCCTATAACCCTATATCTCTCATAATTACACCAAAGTACCCTCAGGTTTGAAAAATTACATAATTTACCCCTATAGCCCTATATCTCTCATAATTACGCCAAAGTACCCTCAAGTTTCTCATATTTTTATATTTCCGCTTTGTCTGCAGTGAGTTGGCCGAGGTTGGGGTTCTCCCAACACTATTTCCTTAGAGTGGCGACAGGCACCGGCCCCTGTCTAGGAGTTGCTCCTTGCGACTCCATTTGGTCCTCTTTTCGATGCCCTCCCGGAGCGGGTATCTAGGGCAGCTGTGTTGGTGTCAGCTCTGGCCTGTCATTGGTGGGACACCACTCATACCTTCCACTGGAGTTGGGGGGAGATGACGATGACCCCCATGGACCTATTTGCTCTGACTGGGATTCCTTCAGGGGGGTCCCTATCCAAATTGATGTCCCTTTGCGTCTGACGGCAGAGGGCATCGTGGGCGCACTCGGGTGGTTTCCTGAGCAACGGATTTCGAGTGACACGATTCCTCGGGCTGTCCTGGTTATGCGCCTGGCTACAGAGATAGCCCGGCTAGTTGCTTCTGGAGCGCCGATGACCCATCAGGAGGCACGTCAGTATGCCCGTGTTCTTTTCTTGCTGACACTCCATGATCTGTTCGAGGCCAGAGGGGGGGACACAGCCCATCTTTGGTGGTTGCCTTATCTCAGAGATTTCAGCATTATGTTTGACTATGATTGGGGGGGCTTTATCCTGGTTGTCTTGTACGATGCTATGGACCAGGTTTCTCGCCATCTAGCCCTGAACCTCAAGGGCTTTTCTTTGCTGTGGGAGGTATACACTTTTGTTCCCTTATCTTTGCTTCAGTCCCTTATATTTATTATCTGTTGTTGCTGATATTCTTTCTGTCTCCTCTTCAGAGTTGGTTCGTGGCTGTGAGAACCCGCGTTCTCGACGCCCGGGGGTCCTCTGGGCGGCGATTCCGTTGTTGATTTGGAAATCGGTTTTGAAAAGAATAAGAGTCGCCAGTTTGTTTTACTAAACAAACAAAAAGGTTTGTGTAAAAGAGACGTATTTATGGACTAAATATCCTCTTATACACAATATATGCGAAACTAGTTGATTCGAGGGTTCGGGGATTAAGTTACAAATCGGGAAGGTGTTAGGCACCCAATTCGCCCTTTCGGTCTCTTGAGTAGGATATGCGCGTGTTATAATTTAGCTCTTGCATGCTATTGCTATTACTTTACAGCTTTTCGTACTTGCCTTAGAAATCGGGATTTTGGGGTTGGAATGAAAACGATGTGTTTCCTAGTTTGCCCATGATTTTGAAAATAAGTATGTGTGTGTGATTTGGAAAAAAGGAGTTTGACAATAATAGATGCAACGAAACAAGTGATTTTGTAAACTTTGGGCTTTTCGGAAACTAATTCGATGTAGAATCTTATACTCGATATGATATGAGGCGAGTTGACCGATCGTATACCAAAGTCTATTGAGTAAACCGGTATAGATGGCAATAATGCTTTCATAATCGAGTATTTATCACATACACACCGCAATCTATGAGTTAGATTGGATATATAGCGATTATCGATTCCTTCGTAAAACAATGCCGCTAATCCGGGCTTTTAGAAAAGTAAGAAAGTAATAATACTATTTTGGAATTGGATTAAGGTTTATTATACGCCTTTAGTTTTGAAAACAATTTGAAAAAGGGTTTTGAAAAGCTATTAAGCGATAGAAATTATGCAAACAAGAATATAAATTATAAAACTGACGAATAAATAAAAGAAGAGAGAGAAAATTATACCTAAGCCTCCTTGGATGGAGAGAATAAGGATCTCTTGGTGTGTACCATGAAATTCCCTTGATTGTTGACGAAAATAATGAATGGAGGGGGGGGGGTCTATATATAGTTGTCAAAATACTTGGAGAGCAAGAAAAGAGATTGCAACTAGGACTCTTGGAAATTATCGCGAAACCTTCCCACCGTTAGATCATCCTGATTTTTTGATATGTGTTGTTAATAGAACTCTTCTAGATTGTGTAAATATTTTAGGTCGATCAAATTTTGGGAAGGTTCCCTTTCGTTCTGATTGGTACGAAGAGTTTGTGTCCGCGTAGGAAAGGTACTTATTGTAGACAAGGTCCCTTGTTTCCACGACAAGTCAGGTTCTAACCATTTGATCATTCTGAATTTTGGATATGTATTGACAATATAAGTCTTCTAGACTCTGTAAACAAATGGAGATGATCGGAGTTCGGGAAGGACTCGGTGTCCTTGGCTTGGTACAAAGAGTTTGTTCTCGCGTAGGAAACGTACTTGCGTACAACAATCTCGACAATTGAACTTCCAACCGTTGGATTATGCTGATTGTTTTATATGTTTTCCTTCCAAATGTTTTCTAGCTTGTGTCCAAATTTGAGGTCGATCAGATTTTGGGAAGGCCACTATTTATTTTAATTTGCTACGAAGGACATTTCGACTAGAATTGCAGGATAGACAAATTGTTTCTTGATGATCCCATGTCCAACAAAGCTGAATTTTGAATATGTTCTTCCCCACAATAAGGCCTATCTACTTACCAAACTTCAAACCATTTTAACTTCGAGAAGACCTCCATTTGATCACCCGAATCAAACTCATGATTTTCTAAATTTTTGGAGATTCGACCATCGGATTGAGCTGATTTTCGAGTATGCTACTCCTTATGGTAATGTCTAAAAATCTCAAAGTTTGAGGATGATCCGAAATGCGTAACAAGTTTTCAGGAGTTTTTGACGATTTTCAGTTCCCATAATTTTTGATAATTCTGTAACTCCTCATCTGAGATCCTTTCGGCTTTCTTCTTTGACCTGTATCACATGTACATAGTTTTTGTGCATCTAAAAATGCTTGTGCATGCATGCGTGCTCATTTCTTTGAAAATCAGAATTCTTGCGGGGGTCGCAAAATGATGTGTTCACAGACCCTCTCGGCCTGGGTTCTTTGTGAAGCAACGAAACCAGGACGATAATGAGAACGCATCACTTTGCAGCACTCGCATGAATCACGTATGATATTTTAAAAACAATGCAATGAAAATGATGTCATGTTATGCTGCTTCTCTCTCTTCTTAGGATGGATGGGCGATTCATGTGTCTTGCTGTGATGTGTGATCCACGTAGAGGGGTGAGACCCTGCCTTAACGGGATTGGGAATTGTGTAGAGGGTGAGCCCCTGCCTATACGGGATTTGGGAACCGTGTAGAGTGTGAGCCCCTGCCTTAACAGGATTTGGGAACCGTGTAGAGGGTGAGCTCCTGCCTTAACGGGATTGGGAACCGTGTAGAGGGTGAGCCCCTGCCTTAACGGAATTTGGGAACCGTGTAGAGGGTGAGCCCCTGCCTTAACGGGATTTGGGAACCGTGTAGAGGGTGAGCCCCTGCCTTAACAGGATTGGGGACCGTGTAGATGGTGAGCCCCTACCTTAACGGGATAAGAAACCGTGTAGAGGGTGAGCCCCTGCCTTAACGAGATTTGAGAACCGTGTAGAGGGTGGGCCCTGCCTTAACGGGATTGGGAACTGTGTAGAGGGTGAGCCCCTGCCTTAATGGGATTTGAGAACCGTGTAGAGGGTGAGCCCCTGCCTTAACGGGATTTAAAACCGTGTAGAGGGTGAGCCCCTGCCTTAACAGGATTAGAAACCGTGTAGAGGGTGAGCCCCTGCCTTAACGGGATTGGGAACCGTGTAAAAGGTGAGCCCCTGCCTTAACGAGATTTGAGAACCGTGTAGAGGGTGGGCCCTGCCTTAACGGGATTGGGAACCGTGTAGAGGGTGAGCCCCTGCCTTAACGGGATTGGGAACCGTGTAAAGGGTGAGCCCCTGCCTTAACGGGATTTGAGAACCGTGTAGAGGGTGAGCCCCTGCATTAACGGGATTTAAAACCGTGTAGAGGGTGAGCCCCTGCCTTAACAGGATTAGAAACCGTGTAGAGGGTGAACCCCTGCCTTAACGGGATTGGGAACCATATAGAGGGTGAGCCCCTGCTTTAACGGACTTGTGAACCGTGTAGAGGGTGAGCCCCTGCCTTAACGGGATTGGGAACCGTGTAGAGGGTGAGCCCCTACCTTAACGGGATTGGGAACCGTGTAAAGGGTGAGCCCCTGCCTTAACGGGATTTGAGAACCGTGTAGAGGGTGAGCCCTGTATTAACGGGATTTGGGAACCGTGTAGAGGGTGAGCCTCTGCCTTAATGGGATTGGGAACCGTGTAGAGGGTGAGCCCCTGCCTTAACGGGATTTGGGAACCGTGTAGAGGGTGAGCCCCTGCTTTAACGGACTTGTGAACCGTGTAGAGGGTGAGCCCCTGCCTTAACGGGATTGGGAACCGTGTAGAGGGTGAGCCTTCCCGGGAACCGTGTAGAGGGTGAGCCCCTGCTTTAACGGACTTGTGAACCGTGTAGAGGGTGAGCCCCTGCCTTAACGGGATTAGAAACCGTGTAGAGGGTGAGCCCCTGCCTTGACGGGATTGGGAACCGTGTAGAGGGTGAGCCCCTGCTTTAACGGACTTGTGAACCGTGTAGAGGGTGAGCCCCTGCTTTAATGGACTGTGTGAACCATGTAGAGGGTGAGCCCCTGCTTTAACGGACTTGTGAACCGTGCTTGCGAACCGTGTAGAGGGTGAGCCCCTGCTTTAACGGACTTGTGAACCGTGTAGAGGGTGAGCCCCTGCTTTAACGGACTGTGTGAACCGTGTAGAGGGTGAGCCCCTGATTTAACGGACTGTGTGAACCGTGTAGAGTATGAGCCCCTGCTTTAACGGACTTGTGAACCGTGTAGAGGGTGGGCCCCTGCTTTAACGGACTGTGTGAACCGTATAGAGGGTGAACCCCCGCTTTAACGGACTTGTGTACCGTGTAGAGGGTGAGCCCCTGCTTTAACGGACTGTGTGAACTGTTTAGAGGGTGAACCCCTGCTTTAACGGACTGTGTGAGATTGTTCTGTTAGTGATTCTATTATGGTGTATGTTTGCTGGGGATATGATGATAGCTAAGAATTGATGGTATAATGATTGATGGCCTGTTGGGGAGATGAGAATTCCTACTGGCTAGGATAAAGGCTGACAGTTAATAATCTGCTGAGGATATGAGAACTCCTACTAGCATGGATAATGGTTGATATGCGGGTTGATGATCTACTACGGAAATGAGAATTCCTACTGGCTAGGATAATGGTTGAGGGTTGATGCTGAGAAGGTGAGAGTCTCTAAGAAGACATTAAGAGAGAGTTCTGGTGTGAAATTTTTTTTTTTTAAAGAAGTACTTTTGTCTGGCCTCTTTCTTCTTGAGAAATGGTCGGATTACGTTCTCTATGTTCTCGAACCTCGTGTATGAATTTTGGACTTTGCCTCTTGCTCAGCTTCCGTGGCATTTTTTCTCTTGTCACTAGGGTGCGATTTTGCTTATTGTTTCCTGACTTCGCGAGAGAAGAATTTTTTGTGCCTGCATCATTTTTTGTTTTTCGATGCCCCTTATTCCTCCTTGATTGATTGAAAGCTTTTTAATGCAGCTTCTTTTTTTTTTTGCAAGGTCAGCAGCCTTCCTCACCCAAGCCGTAGCCCTGGGCTTTTTAGCCTAGCTGTCACTCTTGGTGTGGCTCTCGCTGCCATCTTTTTTTCCTTTTCTATTTTTTCAATATTCTTTTCTTTTGGCACTGTGGGATTTATCCTCTTTTTTACTCTTTCAATTTGTTCTTGTACCCACTTTATTTTCTCTCACTTTGTCAGGTTTTCTGAGCATCATCATCCTTACGATTTTGAGAATGTTTACTTCGGAAGTTCGCATTTGACATCATCGTGCTGTGTTTGTGATTTCTGGTCCGAGAACCTTTAGGAGCGTATCTTGAAGACTTCTTGGGCGAGAAGAAGTTATGCCAAAAGTCCTTTTTGTGGGGGCTTGTTCCCTGTGTTTTTTTATAAAATATTCTCATTCCAGTCTTTCTTTCTATCTTTCTCTGATATCCTCTCAAATGGGCCTTTTTGGTTTTAGAGAAGGCTTGAGTTTTCCTGTAGGAAGGGCTTTAGTATGTGCTTATGAAAAGGGCTTGGGTTAGTGCCTATAAAAGGGGCTTTGATTGGTGCTTGTGGAAAGGGCTTTAGAATGGTGCCTGTGGAAAGGGCTTTGGATTTGCCTGTAAAAAGGGCTTGGATTGGTGCCTGTGGAAAGGGCTTGGATTGGTGCCTATAGAAAGGCTTGGGCTTTGCCTGTAGAAAGGGTTTTGATTGGTGCCTGTAGAAAGGGCTTAGGATTTGATATGCCTTTTTGGGAGGACATGTGGAGTGATTTGCCTTTCTGGGAGGACTTATGATCTTATCATGACGATCTGGTTGGTGATGGTGGTGTGACTAATCATCGAGGTATATACCAGGATGCAGTGGTGAAACCTGTCTGGTAGGCCATGGAGCTCGGTGCATTATGTGCTCTTGGACTGGTGCGCGGTACACTTATGCAAGTGTTCATGTGTATGTACTATGCAAATGCTTATGCCATGCTTCCCTACATTTCAAGTATTAAATCATCGCACCAACATTTTAAAAACTTGGTCTTGAAAAGGTTTCGAATCTTGAGTTACATGATTTATGGAGTATGTTACGCTACTTGAAATTACCTAAATGCAGATGTATGCATGCAAGACCGACAATTTTTCGAGAACATAGCAACACTGAAAAGGCAAATATTGATATTCGGTCAATCAGTGAGTGAGTGCAAGGTGATATCGGTCAGAAGAGGAATGGCGTGCTTTCGTCTTGGGATTCTGCTGATCCTGCGTCATGCTTCCATCTTGACACGTTTCTATCTGCTTCTTGATTCTTGGCGCCTGTCAAAATCCATCCAAGTTATTGCTTTTGCTCATACTTTTAGTCTCAGGAGGATTACCGATATTCTGTATTTTCATGAGTGGGTGTGGACAGGCTTAATTCTTAAGAGAGGTGTGGGCTTTCAGTTGCTAAACCAATTGATTGAATTGATTCTACCTTCAGGGTTTTTAGTTCTGCTGATAGGACAACAACAGGGTTGTGGTGATGTGGGTAGTACATCCTCAGCGCGAATGATGAATGAAGAAGCTACTCTTTTAGAGAGCTGTTCGGGTATTCTTGTCGATACCCCCAGTAAATGTACCCTCGGCACCCTCAATATGTGCGAACGATGATGGTGAGGCTAGTCTTCAGGGAGCTGTTCTAGTCTTCTTGTCGAAACCCTCAGTGCATATACCCTCTGCACCCTCAGTGAACGATGATGGTGAGGCTGTTCGGGTCTTCTTGTTGATACCCTCAGTAGATGTACCCTCGGCACCCTCAATGTGTGAACGATAATGGTGAGGCTAGCCTTCAGGGAGTTGTTCGGGTCTTCTTGTCGACACCCTCAGTGCATATATCCTCTGCATCCTTAGTGTATGTGAACGATGATGGTAAGGCTAGTCTTCGGGGAGCTGTTATCATCTACATCAAGGATGGCTTGAGGATTATGGTTTTGAAGGGGCTGGTTATGTTTAGGGTTCAACCAGGCTGTTTCGGGATCTTGCGCCAGTGGTACAACAATGTTGGCAAGAGCCACAGGAAGTGTGTGGTTGATGTTGGCATGAACTGGGATAATGTATTAAAGAATGTTAAGTGGAGCTACTGGGTCTTGAGTTTGGTTGCCTTCGGTCAGGTATGGATTTGGATTGAATTGGTTTGGTTCAGCAGGTGTTCTGACAGTGATTAGGGCTCAAGATGGGCTTGGGTGGCCACTTGGTGATCCTTCATGATTGCTACAAATTCGATCAAATCATGGATTAGATGATAGAGGTGTTCAAGGGTTAAGGTGCCACCCTCGGTTTGTGGGAGAACGGGACCAAGCGGCGGACCCGCTGCATGAGAAGCCTCACCGTAATTACCCTCAGTGTTGTCGACCCCGGTTTGATGAAGTAGTTGAAAGAGATATGTCCTAGGACTATTCATAGATTATGATTTGTACTTGGATATTTTATGCTTATTGTTATTTATAAAGTTTATTTATTATACTTTATATTCTCTTGTAAATAATATATATTAATACTAGTTCATCAAGTACGTGACTTGATTGTGGGATGCTAGTAATGTTATAATAATATTATTTAGATGTCCCTAATCATATGTCAATAACCTAGGATCACATTGATATAATGATTAGAGTATGGGTCAGCTGATGATTATGTTCCACAAGTCATGGATATGGAAATATCAAGCTGAACATACTGATACTTGTTAGGGAACAAGGTATTGGACTGACCCGCTTTGGGGACACTGCGAGGAGTGTTACATAATGTCATCAGTGATGTTCCCCATTTATGATATCGTATTATCCTTAGACCTGAGATCGCCATGGTTACCAACATAGGGATTAGAATGTCAGGCATTATCAAACGTTGCTCTTGATCGAGTAATTATAAAGATGATGACCGAGCATACTATGAACTATGTAGAGGTATGTGGTTGATCAAGATGGGATTTGTCACTCTCGTATATTGAGAGAGATGTCGTTGGGCCCCTTGATAAGTGTAATTAATATTTGCATGGCCATGCACAAATGAGATGTCATTTGTTTTAGATTAATTATACTTAGAGATCAAGAAATAAAGATTGAACTATACAAGAATGACACTTGCCTAGTCTTGTGTTCAATCTAGATATCGAATGACAAAAGGAGTTAATATTTGGAATATCAATTTAAGGTTGTGTCGTTTTTGACCTTTATACCCTTTGGATAATAGTAATGTTTTACTAGAGACCACTTACTATTCGTATAATAAAATGGGCTTTTATTTATACTGCCAAAGAGTGTAAAACCTACAGGGTCGCACACCAAAACGAGTTGGATCAAAACGAATTAAAACGGGCCAATTTGAACTTGGGCCCAGTTCGTTTGTTGCTTAGGGTTCTCACTAGGGTTCTCTTATAAAAGGGAACCTTTATTCATCTTGGCCGTAAAGGAAACTCAGAGAGGCCAGAGAGAGAACCCTAGAAGGCGCTAGTACACCAAGCAAGGATCTCATCCCGTTCGTGTGTGCATACCGTAGAGGCGTCGTAATTTCTACGCTAAGGACGACAACAACAGAAGGATTCGATCCATCCGGTTCGTTTTAGTAACATCAAATCACACATAAGGTATGTCTTCTGTCGATTTTATTGAACAGCATAAATCTTAGGGTTTAAGATTAGTGCGTAAATTAGTGTATGCGATGCATGATTACTGCCCTAATTCCCTACAGTAGTAGCTCAGTGTTACAATGAGAAGGCTTGATCGGTGGTGAATTTGATCTCATGAGTCGTCTAGTTTGAATCTTTTAGAGCCTAACCAACCAGTGCCAGTAGTAGATAATCGGAGTGTAGTGAAGAATGGGGAGAAAGAAGTCGGGGATTTGACCGAAAAATCAATATTATGCCATGGGTTGCATAATTCTCGAAAAATTATGACTCGACAGAAAAATAAAATCGAAAACCATTTTTTGGTGATTAGCGAAAATAGACTGACGACAACAACTTGAGAGCCCCGTGGATAGGTTTAGGGTAGGAATATGAATTCCTGGGGTGCCCTTATAACCTTCCGATTTTAAATTTTGAAAAATTCATTTTAGAAAATGACTTGGTTTTTTAGAAAATATTTTGAAAGATATTTTTTTGAAAATCGAGAAGTTCTCTCCTCTTAGAGTTGCTTTTCATGGAAATAGTGACAGGGAAATTCTCACTTACGGGTTTTAGTGAGAGATTTCTACGGACAGGGTTGGACAGCCACCGACCGTACTTGCCAAACCAAGAGTGGTATGTATGACAAGGCCTTTTGTTCACTAATCTCACGACCGACGGTCAAGAAAACATGTAGAAAATTGTGTGTACTAGGCTGACACATCCTATATGCAAGCGTGGTTGAAAGGGGTAAAGTTTAAGGCTCCCTCCTATTTGGCTAGGTCTTGCTATATACCCCAAAGGCGAGTACGTGCAAGGACCTTTTGATATACATTCTGGGTACGTGAATGTTCTCGTCACTCGATATACCTCAGTTTGGTACTTGGCCAAGGAGAGTGGTCCCATGCGCTTTTGGCTAGTGTAGACCCGCAAGTCCATGGCCTAGTCACGACTTTGGTCCCGAGGTTAATAGGGTAAATTCACACTCGCGATAATGCATGATGATAGTGGGTGCGTGCAAAATAACAATTATGGAGGTATATTATGAAGATCGCTTTAGGGTTTGTTCGAGTACTTTCAATTTTTATTTGTGAAAAGATTTTCCTCAAACAATTATTACAAACAAAAAGGGAATCAAGGTATCCACCTAAATCGCATATATGTTATCCTAAGACTAACGCCAAAAAAGAAAGCATGCAAACAAAAATAATTATCCACGCATATTCTACTCTTGTTTAGAGTTTAATCCTCTTAAATATCCCCAGCAGAGTCGCCACTGTGAGAACTCGCGTTCTCGACGCCCGGGGGTCCTCGTGGGCGGCGATTCCGTTGTTGATTTGGAAATCGGTTTTGAAAAGAATAAGAGTCGCCAGTTTGTTTTACTAAACAAACAAAAAGGTTTGTGTAAAAGAGACGTATTTATGGACTAAATATCCTCTTATACACAATATATGCGAAACTAGTTGATTCGAGGGTTCGGGGATTAAGTTACGAATCGGGAAGGTGTTAGGCACCCAATTCGCCCTTTCGGTCTCTTGAGTAGGATATGCGCGTGTTATAATTCAGCTCTTGCATGATATTGCTATTACTTTACAGCTTTTCGTGCTTGCCTTAGAAATCGGGATTTTGGGGTTGGAATGAAAACGATGTGTTTCCTAGTTTGCCCACGATTTTGAAAATAAGTATGTGTGTGTGATTTGGAAAAAATGAGTTTGACAATAATAGATGCAACGAAACAAGTGATTTTGTAAACTTTGGGCTTTTCAGAAACTAATTCGATGTAGAATCTTATACTCGATATGATATGAGGCGAGTTGACCGATCGTATACCAAAGTCTATTGAGTAAACCGGTATAGATGGCAATAATGCTTTCATAATCGAGTATTTATCACATACACACTGCAATCTATGAGTTAGATTGGATATATAGCGATTATCGATTCCTTCGTATAACAATACCGCTAATCCGGGCTTTTAGAAAAGTAAGAAAGTAATAATACTATTTTGGAATTGGATTAAGGTTTATTATACGCCTTTAGTTTTGAAAACAATTTGAAAAAGGGTTTTGAAAAGCTATTAAGCGATAGAAATTATGCAAACAAGAATATAAATTATAAAACTGACGAATAAATAAAAGAAGAGAGAGAAAATTATACCTAAGCCTCGTTGGATGGAGAGAATAAGGATCTCTTGGTGTGTACCACGAAATTCCCTTGATTGTTGATGAAAATAATGAATGGAGGGGGGGTCAATATATAGTTGTCAAAATACTTGGAGAGCAAGAAAAGAGATTGCAACTAGGACTCTTGGAAATTATCGCGAAACCTTCTCACCGTTGGATCATCCTGATTTTTTGATATGTGTTGTTAATAGAACTCTTCTAGATTGTGTAAAACTTTTAGGTCGATCAGATTTCGGAAAGGTTCCCTTTCGTTCTGATTGGTACGAAGAGTTTGTGTCCGCGTAGGAAAGGTACTTGTTGTAGACAAGGTCCCTTCTTTACACGACAAGTCAGATTCTAACTGTTGGATCATTCTGAATTTTGGATATGTAATGACAATATAAGTCTTCTAGACTCTGTCAAAAAATGGAGACGATCGGAGTTCGGGAAGGACTCGGTATCCTTGGCTTGGTACAAAGAGTTTGTTCCCGCATAGGAATCGTACTTGCGTACAACAATCTCGACAATTGAACTTCCAACCGTTGGATTATGCTGATTTTGATATTTTTTCCTTCCAAATGTTTTCTAGCTTGTGTCCAAATTTGAGGTCGAACAGAATTTGAGAAGGCTACTATTTATTTTAATTTGCTACGAAGGACATTTCGACTAGAATTGTAGGATAGACAAATTGTTTCTTGATGATCCCATGTCCAACAAAGCTGAATTTTGAATATGTTCTTCCCCACAATAAGGCCTATCTACTTACCAAACTTCAAACCATTTTAACTTCGAGAAGACCTCCATTTGATCACCCAAATCAAACTCACGATTTTCTGAATTTTTGGAGATTCGACCGTCGGATTGAGCTGATTTTCGAGTATGCTACTCCTTATGGTAATGTCTAACAACTCTCAAAGTTTGAAGATGATCCGAAATGCGTAACAAGTTTCCAGGTGTTTTTGACGATTTTCAGTTCCAATAATTTTCGATAATTCTGTAACTCCTCATCCGGGATCCTTTCGGCTTTCTTCTTTGACCTGTATCACATCTACATAGTTTTTGTGCATCTAAAAATGCTCGTGCATGCATGCGTGTTCATTTCTTTGAAAATCAGAATTCTTGCGGGGGTCGCAAAATGAGGTGTTCACAGTGGCATATACCCGTCTGGGTCGTGCCAGGTGGATCTCCTCGTCGAGAACGAGGATCAGTTTCCTTTTTTCCGCCGATTCATTGCGGGGAACTACAGGGTTCCCTATGTATACCGGACTCGGGAGACCAGAGGTGCTGCCGTCCATGACCTGTTGGAGGAGCAGGTAAATATCTTAGTATTTTTTTTAATATTTAACTAGTAAAATAGAATACAAATAACTGAAAATAAAATTTATTCTTGTTCAGATTGAATAGGGCCCCTGGGGTGATTTGGGTCTCCATTTTGGATATGGCCGTGCTCTGACTACCTCAAGGACCAGGCGGCTCATCAGGGATGAGTACGGCCTCCACTTCTACATGGGAGAGAGAGTTATTCGCCAGCATACGCTGGCCCAGTGGCCTAGAGTTCCTTCATTCCCGCCAGTTCTGATGAGGCGGACGGGCGAGATCGATCCGGTGACGGTGCAGGCGTTGGTTAACGGGCTCGGTTTTTAGACGTTCACCGAGGGGGGAGATTATGCTGTCTTCGCTGCCTGTTACTTGATGAGGGAGCCGAAGGGGACTCGGGGAAGGGTCTTCTATGAGGGGTACCGGGTGTTAGGAGGTGATCCCAACTACATACGAGGACAGACTCATTTGTCCCGGACAATTCCCGGTCAGTTGCCGCCTGTCCCCGATCAGAGGGACAACATTTTGGACTCCGATGATGATGACCCTGAGGAGAGAGGGACGTCCCTGCTGGCGCTGAGGGAGGCGATGATAGGCCCGAGGGAGGTGATGATAGACCCGAGGGCGCTGAGGGAGGTGGGACAGCGGCTATTCCAGAGCAGCCTCCTCAGACTACACCTAGAGAGGAGCAGCCTGCTGAGGGTTTTGAGATCCCCACTGGTCCGTCAGCATCTCCGGGGGCTATTTTTGAGGCTACTGAGGCTGCTGAGGGAGGTGCAGCAGATTTTTCGGAGCGGTCCTGCGAGCCTGCGGACTTTGGGGTCGACTATGAGCAGTTTGGGCAGACCCCTCCTGCTGTTGCGACTACTCCTTCTAGCAGGGTCCCGCCTTTGAGAGCGACGGCTATGGTGGATCCCCCAGGTGTTCATACTTTCGCCACACTGACCCCTCTTCCGTCGACTGCGATGGGTCCTCCGGCCCGATATCCAGGTCTCGGCGGCTCATCTCTTCGTAAGGATGAAAGAACCTCACTATTTGATGGAGGTCAAGGAGTCCATCGACAATAAAGCCATCACAAGCCGCTTGGGGAATGGCTAACAGAGCAATCAGCATATCTCGAGGACCGATTTCTTCTATAGGAACAGCCATCGGGAGACGAACATCAGAATGCAACAGTCAGGAAAATTCTTCATAAGTCGGACATAGCTCATCTAGCCAGAAGCGAAAAAGATGATCTGCAGGACTCCAGAAGTACAAAGCACCTAACAGAAAAGAAAAATCTACAGGACGATGGCACCAACCCACTAAAGGATGGAATACACCAAAGTTCAAGCCATTCTCGGAAGACATCAGAGCATCTCGGGTTTCAACATAAGAGAAATCAGAACTTGTGCGATAAGAAGACATTTTAGGAAGGTGTGGGGATGAAAGAAGGAAGAGGGGTGTATTTATAGCAAAAAAGAGGGTGTCTGTGCCTGTTTGTCGCGCGACAAACCCATGTCCAGGAGGGATTGTCGCGCGACAATCCTCTTTAATGTCACCCTATTTTTGCTTTTCTTACACATAAGAGTCATTTTTGCCAAAAGAATCACTTCTGCATACATTGTGCTCACTTTGTTCTTTTGCAGGAACCCTAAGTATTGTCACATTGCAAGGTATGGTTCCTAAAATTATCGATTCATGTAATTATTATTTTTTTATCACATATAAGGGATAAAAAACGCATCATCAGACACAAATAAAGATTTTTCATAAGAACTGACAAAAGAACAATTTTTTTAAGAAACTAAATCTCTATCTAAAAGTCTAAAAAATAAAACTACATATCTGTCTGAACTAACCAAATGCAGGAAAAGAAAACGAATCTATCCTAGCGCGCTTCGACACGTTACCACTGTCACTAGAATCCTCCTTCGGAGTAGGATCGACCTCTGGGACACCCTATGTAGAGGGAGCTGCTGCCTGCGAAGGCCCTGTCGATTGGACCGAAGCTGTGGGGCGAATCACCGAGGACCGAGACCGCCTGGAGGTCCGGCTACTGTTCCTCCGAGACTCCGTCCGAGCACGAGAGGAAGACAGAGGGTCATCTGCCGCAAGGAAACATCGATTGCCCTCTGATAGTCACGCATGTATGTCGTAGGGTCTCGACCAATGTATTGGAATAGGTTCCAGCTGTAGAGGTACTGGGAATGCCAAGCCCTCAAATCCACCACACGCACTCTCACCCGCTGAAAAGGAAAGAAAGAAGAATCAGCACCGATAAAATAAATAAGCATGGATATGAAGGGATATTGAGGGAAGAAAAGCACATACCTCATCATCAAAACGGCCACCCAAGTAGTCAAACGTACCTCAGGGAGAGGATACTCGGGCACCGTATATCGACGTAAACCGGCACCAACATAGGAGAAGTCCCGAGGAAGTGTCGGCAGATCTACCGGATGAACGGACGAACTCGCCGGCATAGCAGCAAAAGTAGACCTACCCTCCTCATGAATCGGGAACAAAAGAGGACGAGAAGATGAGCCACCAAGACCTGTAGATCTGACCGGAGGACCAATGGCAGCAGAAGGAAGAGGAGTCAGCGTGGCATAAGTACGAACACCCGGAGGGTCCACAACGGCCGTTGCTCTCAAAGGCGGGACCCCACTAGAAACAGCAGCAGCAGCAGCAGAAGGGGTCCGCCCAAACTGCTCATAGTCGACCCCAAGGTCCGCAGGCTCCCAGGACCGCTCAAAAAAATCACCTCCCCCTTTCTCAGCATGCTGCTCCTCTCTAGGCGTAGTCTGAGACGGCTGCTCTGGAACCTCCGCTGTCCCACCTCCCTCGCAACGCTCGGGCCTATCATCACCGCCCTCAGGCCTACCATCACCTCCCTCAGCAGTAGCAGGGACATCCCTCTCCCCATCGGGATCATCATTATCAGAGTCCAAAATGTTGTCCCTCTGATAAGGGATAGGTGGCAAATGACGGAGGATCGTCCTGGACAAGTGAGTCTGTCCTCGTATATAGTTGGGATTGCCTCCCAATGCCCGGTATCACTCGTGGAAGACCCGCCCTCGAGTCCCCTTTCGCTCCCTCATCAAGTAACAGGCAGCGAAGACACCATAATCTCCCTCCTCGGTGAACGTCTGGAAACCGAGCCCATCGACTAAAGCCTGCACCATGACCGGCTCGATCTCGCCCGTCCGCCTCATCAAAACTGGTGGGAATAAAGGAACTCGAGGCCACTGGACCGGTGGCAAATAGAAATGAAGGCCGTACTCGTCCCTGATAAGATGCCTGGTCCTCGAGGCGGTCAGAGAACGACCATACCCAAAATGGAGACCCAGACCACCCCAAGGGGCCCACTCAATCTGAAAAGAGAACAAGATTTTTATTTTCAGTAATTTATATTCTATTTTACTGTTGAAAAGCCAGAATACTAAAATATTTACCTGCTCCTCCAATAGGTCATGGACGGCAACAGCTCCAGTCTCCCGAGTCCGGTATACATAGGGAGCCCTGTAGTTCCCCGCAATAAATTGGCAGAGAAAGGGAAACTGGTCCTCGTTCTCAACAAGGAGATCCACCTGGACGCGATCCAGACAGGTATACGCCACGAACCAACTCTGAAGAGGAAATATAAAGAATATTAGCAATAATCAACAAGTAATAAGCAAAGAACTGAAGCAAAGATAAAATGACAAAAGTATGTACCTCCCATAGCAATGAGAAGCCCTTGAGGTTCAGGGCTAAATGGCGAGAAACCTGGTCTATAGCATCATATAGGACTGCAAGAATGAAGCCTCCCCAGTCATAGTCAAACATGATACTGAAGTCCTAAAGATAGGGCAGCTACCAAAGATGGGCCGTGTCCCCCCCACGGGCCTCGAATAGATCATGGAGTGTTAGTAGAAGAAGGACATGGGCATACTGACGCGCCTCTTGACGGGTCATCGGCACCCTTGAAGCAACTAATCGAGCTCTCTCTGTGGCTAGCCGCGTAACCAAGACAGCTCGAGGAATCGTATCACCGGAAATCCGTCGCTCCGGGAACCATCCTGGTGCACCAACAATGCCCTCTGCCGTCAGACGCAAGGGGACATCGATATGTATAGGGACCCCCTGAAGGAATCCTGGTCAGAGCAAAAAGATCGAGGGGGGTCATCGTCATCTCCCCCCAGCTCCAAATGAAGGTATGAGTAGTATCCCACCAATGGGAGGCCAACGCCGACACTAAAACTGCCGCCCTAGATACTCGCTCTGGGAGGGCGTCAAAGAGGGAACCAAATGGAGTCGCAAGGAGCAACTCTTGGACAGGGGCCGGTGCCTTTCGCCACTCTAAAGAAATAGCGTTGGGAGAACCCCAACCTCGGCCAACCCACTGCAAACAAAATGGATATATAGATATAAGAAAGTAATTATGAGAGTTATAGGATTATAAGGGTAAATTATGTAATTTTCCAAACCTGAGGGTATTTTGGTATAATTATGAGAGATATAGGGTTATAAGGGTAAATTGTGTAATTTTCCAAACCTGAGGGTATTTTGGTGTAATTATGAGAGATTAGGGTTATAAGGGTAAATTGTGTAATTTTCCAAACCTAAGGGTATTTTGGTGTAAATATGAGAGTTATGGGGTTATAAGGGTAAATTGTGTAATTTTCTAAACCTGAGGGTATTTTGGTGTAATTATGGGAGATATATAGTTATAAGGGTAAATTATATAATTTTCCAAACCTGAGGGAATTTTAGTGTAAATATGAGAGTTATGCGGTTATAAGGGTAAATTGTGTGATGTTCCAAACCTGAGGGTATTTTGGTGTAAATATGAGAGTTATAGGGTTATAAGGGTAAATTGTGTAATTTTCCAAACCTGAGGGTATTTTGGAGTAAATATGAGAGTAATGGGGTTATAAGGGTAAATTTCATAATTTTCCAAACCTGAGGGTATTTTGGTGTAATTATGAGAGTTATAAGGTTATAAGGGTAAATTGTGTAATTTTCAAAACCTGAGGGTATTTTGGTGTAATTATGGGAGATATAGGGTTATAAGGGTAAATTATGTAATTTTCCAAACCTGAGGGTATTTTGGTGTAAATATGAGGGTTATGGGGTTATAAGGGTAAATTGTGTAATTTTCCAAACCTGAGGGTATTTTGGTGTAAATATGAGAGTTATAGGGTTATAAGGGTAAATTGTGTAATTTTCCAAACTTGAGGGTATTTTGGTGTAATTCTGAGAGTTATAAGGTTATAAGGGTAAATTGTGTAATTTTCCAAACCTGAGGGTATTTTGGTGTAATTATGGGAGATATAGGGTTATAAGGGTAAATTATGTAATTTTCCAAACCTGAGGGTATTTTGGTGTAATTATGAGAGATATAGGGTTATAAGGGTAAATTATGTAATTTTCCAAGCCTGAGGGTATTTTGGTGTAATTATGAGAGTTATAGGGTTATGGGGGTACATTATGTAAGAACCTAAAAGGTATCACAAGTAAAAGTATGTGTTCAATAAATTGGACGTTATTTCTAGGCAAACATGCATACTAACATTGTTTAAAATACATGCAGGAAACGACAGAAATAATAAGAACAGATAAATACACGAAAAGAAGACGTACCAGAGACCGTCGACGGATCTCGTGAGAAACTGGCTCCATTAAGAGCCAAGGAACGTCCGGAACTGGAGTAGCCCGGGTCACATCTCGGTAGACCACCGCACGACCGCGGTCCACCCCATCCTCACCGTACCAATCCAAGTCCTCCCAATCATCATGGTGAGGGCTGCACCGGAGGACGCCCTGAGCGTCGGTAAAGGTGACCTCCTCCTGGTCACCCTCTAATCGATCCGGCTGTGCGGGGTCCATCTGTGTATAAAGAGAATAGCGAAAAAGTTGGAAAAGCGGCAGGGCTTCCGCGCTTGGGAGAAGAGAGAAAGAGAGAGAAAGAGAGCTAGAAAGAGAAAGACGAAGGAGAGAATGAGGTGGAATGAGCTCAGCAAGGGGCTTATATAGTAGAGAAGATTGTCGTGCGACAAATGGCCACATTGTTGCGCGACAAAGAGCCAGAGCACCGAAGTGTCGCGCTACAATCACCCCCCTCCCCTGATTTTCTGACCTTTGTCTCATTTTATCTCCTGCAGGAGGACTTTCGAGAAGCAGTTTTCGAAAAAATTGCTAAAAACCGCACACCCAGGATGAAAATTCGAGGAAGACTTCCAAATCATCTCTCCAAAAATGCGAGAACAAATACAAACGGTTAAAGTAGTCTCTGATCACCCAGAAAGGACCGAGACCATCAATGAGAAAAAGCAGGATATCAAGATAAAACGGGAATGAAAAAAATTGAAAGAGTAGAAAAGAGAAGGAACCCGCATAAGCGCCCAAAGTGAGCGAGAGAAACATAAATGCAGAGTGATAGGGAGAGCCACACCAAAAGTGACAGCTAGGCCAAAACCGGCTTAGGGCTTCGTTTTGGGTGAGTAAGGCTCCTGATCACGACGAAGGGATAAAAGACTCCTGGTCAAAAATAGAGAAGGTCAGGAAAAGTCTTTCCCAAAAGAGGGAGAAATAAGGGCATCGAAAAACAGAATACGATGTGGGCCCATCAAAAAAAAGAGAAACTAAGAAGAGAACAAAGATCAGAGATTGAACTTTCAAACAAATTTTCTTTTCAGCACGATATAGAAGAGATGGTTTGGAAAACCTCAGACCATCACTCTGCGGAGAACAAAAGAAATCCGAAAACTGCTTTCTGAGAGAATTATCTTCACTCGAGGAAAACATGAGAGTAAAGTTCAGAAAGATACAGGGAAATGGACATCCGGACTAGACCCTGAGAAGCTCTTTTCACCTTCGCAAGATTTACTCTCTCTCACTTTAGCAGTCTAAGAGAGGCAACAAACACAACCCCTCGCCAGAGGCAAATCACCAACATAAGCCCTCGCCAGAGGCAAATCACAAACACAAGCCCTCGCCAGAGGCAAAAATACTCACAAAAGCCCTCTTAGAGGCAATTTTCTTTTTTACAGATCAGAAGCCCTTCCAGAGAGGCACAGTAGAGCAATGGTAGTCCTTCCACCTGAGGTGCAAAGTGGATCAATGGTAGTCCTCCCATCTGAGGCTAGTGGATCAATGGTAGTCCTCCCACCTGAGGCGAAGCCCTCCTAGAGAGGCACAGTGGAGCAATGGTAGTCCTCCCACCTGAGGCGAAGCCCTCCCAGAGAGGCACAGTGGAGCAATGGTAGTCCTCCCACCTGAGGCGCAAAGTGGATCAATGGTAGTCCTCCCACCTGAGGCGAAGCCCTCCCAGAGAGGCACAATGAAGCAATGGTAGTCGTCCCATCTGAGGCGAGTGGAGCAAATAAAAGCCCTCGAAAGAGGCAATGAGGTAACAAAAGCCCTCTCCGGAGGCAAAACCAAACACAAAGCCCTCTTCGGAGGCACTCACGAGCACTTTTTGAATACACACACTCATTTAGAGTTCATGCGGGAGCCATGGATCATGGTCTCTTCCAGTCGCCTCAATTCCTTGCAAGCAAGGATCTTGAGTCGAGAGGGTCTGTAGACACCCCGATCCGTGACCCCCGCAAGAACCCTAACGACCTTCGAGAAGCAGTGTTTCTGGAGTCCAGGACCCACCCGAACACCTGAAACTGCCCTAAAAGGGTTTCTTGGCCAAACAAACCTGCTTTTAAGGGAAATGTCGCACGACAATCAAGTATGTCGCACGAAAAATGCCCTTTATAGGGACATGTCGCGCGACAAACACCCCACCATTCACTTTTTGACACATCAGTTTGTCGGAAACATCATTAAAGTTGAATGTCGCGCGACATACACACATTGTCGCGCGACAAACCCCTTTTTGGGGGACATGTTGCGTGACAAACACCTTTCCCAGCACTATAAATAGGCCAACACCTCCCAAGGATTAAAAAAAGGAAAAAGACAGCAACAAGGGGGCAAGGAGGAGCAACTTAGTGGAAGAATTATTGGTTTATGATCTGATTTTCTAGCCTTTCGTCAAGCATTCTCGAGTATCATCTTATTTCTGAAGAATTATCTAATCTATTCTCGACACTCGACGTGTCCCATCTCTAGAATCGAATTCTCAAAAATATCTGAAGAAGGAGAAGGTTATTATCGCCGGAGATCTCTCTGCCGTATTATATTTTCTTTCTTATTAATATTCTCATCGGGAAGGTAAACAAAGTCTCTTCTAGTATTTTACATTAAATATCTGTGTACTCATTTTATTTATGTTGTTTTGTCCACGTTTTATTTGAATAAACTTATTGCCAAGTTACAAATAGTCTATCGTTTTCGAAACAAAAGACCCTGATAAAACCATTTGCAAAACCATAAGAATAAGTACATTATCATCCGGACAAAATTCTATTTTCAAAACCCGGACTGATAAAACTTATCTAAGAATTAAAATCAACATATCCTGTCTTTTCTATAGACTGCGACGTGTCTGATAAAACTCTCCTCAAAGAGTTATAGTTCCATATTAAATTAGTCCTGATATAAAATCCGAAGTTTTACAAAAGTAATCACAACACGATAAAACCGTCATTATCTGAGGAAATAACACGGGACACTCTTTCAAAATAAAAGGCTTTGTCATTTGTATTTACATCTTTTTAATAATAAAACATCGGATCTCGGAACACAAAGGTTTTTATCCATTTCCCGTTTTTCTCAGAAATTAGGGTTTTCATTCGAAAAGTAGTAGACTGTCATTAAAAGCATCCAAGTTTTTCGACATAAAATAAACATATATGACCACTAAAGAGACCGAAAGGGCTGAATGGGTGCTTAACACCTTCCCAAACCGTAATATAGTTCCTGAACCCTATAGAATCCTGGTTTCGTAGACAAATGTGTAAAGAAAGGCTTATTTGTAGCCTTTCCTCTTACACGACCCCTTTTTGTCCGTTTTCTAGTAAAACGTACTGGCGACTCTGAACGAACTCCTTTGCATCTAAAATAGACATAGGGACACCCGATATGAATTATCGACCCGAATATAAGTAAATGGAACGACGGAATCCATTCCGACGCTTCAGACGCCCAAGGATGGGAACGAGACCCGGGGGTCGCATTTGCGGATTCTCACAGCGTGATGCCAGGATGACCGGGGAAACTAACATGTAATGCCGTAGTTTCTGTGTTACCCAGACGAGAGCGGTACATGATTTCTCCAATGGCATGTAGTTTATCTCAAATGGGGACAGTTTCTTGCTAATGTAGTAGACGACCTGTTCTTTTTGTGTATCGGTCAGATGTTGGGCAAGCATGGTCCCTGCAGCCGAATCGATGACCGTCAAGTATAGAATTAGTGGCAGTCCGGTCTGTGGTGGGGCTAATACTGGGGGTTTGGAAAGGTAGTCTTTTATTCTATCAAAAGCTTCCTGGCACTGATCGTCCCATTCTCCTGGTGAAGACTTTCTCCGGAGTTTGAAGATAGGTTCGCAAGTCTGAGTAAGCTGAGAGATGAACCTGCTGATGTACTACAAATTACCCTAAAATCCCCGGACTTCTTTCTCGATACGAGGCTTAGGCATTTCTCGGATAGCTCGAACCTTGGCAGGGTCTACCTCGATTCTCTTTTTACTGACGACATAACCCAGGAGCTTTCCTTTGGTTACCTCGAACACACATTTCTGCGGATTGAGTCTCATCTAGTACTGGCGGAGGCGGTCAAAAAAGGCTTGCAAGGCTGGTACATGGCCTTCTCTTTCTTTCGACTTGATTATCATGTCATCCACGTACACTTCTACTTCTTTGTGAATCATGTCGTGGAAGATAGCGGTGGCTGCCCTCTGATACGTTGCCCCCGCGTTCTTCAGCCCGAATGGCATAACGGTGTAGCAGTATGTCCCCCATGGTGTGATTATTGCCGTTTTCTCTTGGTGATCCGGGTGCATCTTGATCTGATTATACCCGGCGAAACCATCTACGAATGACTTCAGGGCATGGTTGGTGGTATTATCCACTATTAAATCAATGTTGGGCAATGGAAAATCATCTTTCAGGCAGGCTTTATTGAGATCTCGGTAATCTACATACATACGGACCTTACCATTTGCCTTTGGAACGGGCACAATGTTGTCTAACCATGAAGGGTACTCGATCACTCATAAGAAACCCACACTCAGTTGTTTCATCACTTCTTCTTTTACTTTCAGGGACCATTCTGGCGTAAGTTTTCTCAACTTCTTCTTGATGGGCCTAAATTCTGGTTTGGTGTGTATCTCGTGCATGACTATCTGGCTGTTCAAACCTGGCATATCTGCATAGAACCAGGCGAAGATATCCACGAACTCATTCAGAGTTTGTGTGAATTCTTCTCTTTTTGTCTTACTTAGATTTGCCCTAATACGGACCTCCTTTCTTTCCTCTTCCGTCCCGAAATTAATTACAAGAGTGTCTCATTCCTCGCTCTGTATACGCTGCTTGTCCCTTTCAGGGTGTTCGTTTAGTCTTTCCAACTCCATATAAGCAATTACATAATTAAAATTAACAGGATAACGCAAAACTGAGTCTTCTTTATTGATAATAGTGCTTATAGGTACAAGTTTAAAAAGTGAATCTAGGAGTGACTCCTCCCTAGCCTTACCCTTACTCATATCTCTCACCCTTACAATTTCACTCTTTCTCCCCTTTTCCTGGTAATCTGGATCAGCATGTATTAAGTGTACGGGGTCGTCCCCTGGCTCCTCATCCCCTAGAGCCATGACATCGAAGAGATCTCCTATTAGTTCTTCCTTTTCATCTTTTTTGTCTTCATTTTCTTCTCTTGGACCGATCGTTAACTTGGTAGAGAAGCTGTGCATAGTGCTTTCCTTGATATAAAGGTCCTCTTCATAGAAGATTTCCCATCCTGGAAGGTTCTCTCCATCGCTATTTCTCCAAGGCTCCTGAAAGCCGTAAAAGGGGAAGTCCTCTCCTTCCTTGACGAAAAACCCATTTAGAGAGCTAAAACTCGGATACTGATGCCCTCGTCCCCTTTTCTCTTGGTTGTCCTCTTTGGTGCATTGGTACCCCAAACCTTGTTTTTCGTGCCTTGTTACTGGTTCTAAAGCCTGAAGTAATCCTGGTTGCCCCATTCCCAGACTGGCTCCAGGTAAGTATTTCATCATTCTCAGCATATTTGTGATCTTGGTGCTGAGACCGGAGATATTATCAGGGGGTAGATACTTGATTATCTGGGTGGTGAGAGCTTGTACCTGAGGCTCGTAAGAAAAGCCTCCTGCTGTATGCTCTAGCTCCCGATGCCCAAAATAGGTAATTCTAGATCGGCCAAGGTCCTCTCAGGATCTCCTTGGATGGTGATTATATTTCCTTCGAACGATATCTTGATCTTCTAGTGTAAGGAGGAGGGGAGTGCTCCTATGTCATGTAGCCATGGTCTTCCTAATAGAAGGTTAAAACTGGAGGGAATGTCTATGATTTGAAAGTCAGCTGAAAAGTTTTCGGGACCGACCATGAGATCTAGCTTTAGGGAACCCTGAACGGCCTTTCTGGTGTTGTCATAGGCTCTAACGGTCATAGCTGACGGGGAAAGTTCTGAGTCTAAGATACCCAGACATTTGGCGGTCTTCAAAAGGCAGACATTTATGGTTGACCCGTTGTCGATGAGGACCTGCAGCAGGATTTTCCCTCGGGTCCGGACATTAATATGGAGGGCCAGACTGTGTTTCTTCCCCAACGGAGATAAGTCTTCATCTGAAAATGACAGACTTCTTTGGACTGTAAGGGACCCGATCATGTTTGGTAGTTGTTCTGGTGTGGAATATGGTGATATGACGGCCTCGTCTAGGAGTTTGATGAAGGCGGTCCTGTGAGGTTTGGAGGCAACCAAGAGGCCCCAAATGGTGATGTGTGCCTGAGTTTTCTTCAACTGTTCCAGTACTCGATCTTCTCCTATTTCCTTAGGAGGTGGTGATTTCTCGGCATCCATTGATGGTGGCTGGTACACCCTCCCTGAACGAGTGATTTGTTGTATCCAAAGGGATGTTGGGTCTGATCCCTCTGAGATTTCTGATGACTCTGGCTCTGCCGACCAACTAAAAGTCTCGGGGGAGGTTTCTGTCATACAAATTGTCTCCTTGGGGGGGGCTCGGGGTTTCCATGGCTGTTTCTTCTTATCTTGGGTCCATCCTATCCCAGATTTTTTGGGATTGGTTTTGATTGTAAGTGGTTGTGAGATCCCCTGATTTGCCTTTCCTAAACCATGCCCGGGTAGGAAGTTCATCTTAGCCATCCATTGGTCAATTATCGGATTGAGGCCTGGGGCAACTTGAGTCTTTGCTGGCAGTACAACAGGTGCTTTGTAGGCTGGGTCATCTCGAATGAGTCCTACGGGATCAAAGCCTTCTTCATCAGTGGTCAAGGCGTTAATCCCCGCAGGTGGAGCATGGTTGGGAAGGGGGTTGTTGGTAACATTGGGCTCACCAGGTGCGGGGATGGTTCCGGCTTCAATGAGGTCCTGGATACGATGGCGAAGAGCCAAGCAACGTTCTGTGTCATGGCCCGCTGCTTGATGGTATACACAGTTCTCATTCATTCTCCAGGTGCTGGGAATAGGGTTTGGTGGGGGGCGCGGGTTGAGTGGAGTGATTAGTCCGGCCTTTCGAAGTAGTTCCAGGCTCTTGACCAGGGTAGTGGGAAGGGTGCAGAAATTTCTCCTTTTCTTGGCCTCGGTGCTTGAAGAGTCTCCTTGTACAGGCTAACTCATCTGAGGGGCTTGTTGTGACTATTGAAATGGGTTTTGTTGATATGGGTATGAGCTTAGTTGATTTACGGCTGGAGTGGCTATCTTTCTCCCGGTGTATGAGGCTTTCTTGGTATCAGTTTCTGTCTTCTTGGCCAATTCTTCCTTTACTTGCGACCCCATACTCAACAGGGCTCTGAAGTGTGGGAAAACATGTTTTTCCATGCAACTCAGTACAGTTGGAGTGAAATTCTTCTGTATGATCTCCAACTATTCTTCTTCATCAGGCCGTTTGGACATTTGGGAGGCCATCTCTCTCCAGCGTGTGACGAAATCGCTGAAGCTTTCTTTCTCGCCTTGCTTGGCCATTTTCAGGTGTTTACGGGTAATTTCCAAATCCTCGTTGGACCCGTATTTGGTCATGAATTCCTTGACGATATCTCCCCAAGTTTTTGTGTGGTGTCTCTCCAGATCGAAAAACCATCTCAGGGCGGCCCCCGTGAGAGTCATGTGAAAGGCCTGAGCCAGCTCGGCTCTCCACAGCCAGACACTTGCATGGATCTGATGTAGGATTGAAGATGGGTTTTGGGGGGTGTGGTCCCTGTAAATTTGGCGATGGAAGGGAGCTTGAATCCCTGGGGTAATCTTGCTTCTGGGTAGAGGGAGAAGGCATTCATATCCGTAATCTCGTCTGCCCCTTTTATTAAAGAAATCCCCCTTTACAGAACCTTCATCTGCTCCTTTAGTTTCTTCATTTCTTCACTCTCTCTTGACACCTCATCGGGCTGTTCCCGAGCTATAACCGATTCTGCATACACTGCCCGAAGTCGGTTGATGTCTGGGTACTCATTAGGAGGGGCTACTGGGGCCGGTGGTGGAATAGGTCTTACGGGGATTTATGGCCATGGCTGGTATTGGGGATCAAGGCCTTGCTGAGGTTGCGGCCATATGATGGGTGGCTCCTGTTGTTGGTAAGTGGGGCCTGAATCTGGGGCCCATTGATTCTGATTGTTGGGATCGGTCTGAACAGGACCGGCCATGACAAGGCCTGTTTGGGGTGGATTGGTTCCTTGAACTGGGAGAAGTACTTGTGATGACTGCCCTTGATTCTGATCTCGATTCGGTGGTAGCCGTTCAAACCCCGGTGGTGCAGCCCGTCCTGCTAACAACTCTTTTACTAGGACTCGGGTACTCTGTTGTTCGTTCGTGAGGTTTGCTAGACTCATGCCGACGGTCATTAACAAACGATGCATCTCGGCTAAAGTTGGCTGAGCTGCAGATGCCTCGGCTAGGCTCTGATCTGTCTCTTGATTCTCGCGTCCATCGGCCATTTCGGGTGTGCTTGGTCTTACTAGTCTTCTGGTATGATCTCAACCGGCCCAACCTTCCAGTCTGTCGTTTGTTTCACGACTGTAGACGAAACCACATGGCGAAGATGAAGGAAGACTATGATGCGATTCGATTTTTGCCGAAAGAACCACTAAAAATTGCCGAGAAAAGACTCGGATTTTAAAAAGGTGTTGTAAAGTAAGCCGTGAGGTGGTACATCCCCTACGGCTGTTTGACAAGTGTTTTAGCTGACTCAATCTTATATGCAGCGCAGGTGTACGAACGGTTAAGGCTTCAAGCTCCCTCCTATTTGACAAGACCTTGCGATATATCCCAGGGGCGGTTACGTGCAAGAGTGTTTTGATATACTTCCCGGGTACGTGAGTGTTTTCGTCAGTCAATATAACTCGGGGGCGTACTTGGCCAAGGAGAGTGGAAGTAAATGCTTTCGGTTTATGTTGGCCCAAGCAAGCCAACTCCCTACTCACTTATAATACTTCCGAGGGTTTGGGGTAAATTCACACTCGTAGAACCAATGCATGTTTTGTGAAAGTGTGTGCAAAGTTCGAAAGGTCGGGTTTATGAATATCATTATCTTTATTACGTATTTTTTGAAAAACTCCCACTTTTAGAAAAAGGTTTCTTCTCAATCAATTAACATAACTAGGGAAAGCAGTAAAAGCAAGTATTCAACAGATAAACAAAAGTCCACATATAAGAGTCTAGTTTTCTTATGCTCCCCAGCAGAGTCGCCACTGTGAGAATCCGCAAATGCGACCCCCGGGTCTCGCTCCCGTCGTTGGACGTCTAAAACGTCGGAACGGATTCCGTCGTTCCATTTGCTTCTATGGGTTGATAATTCATATCGGGTGTTCCTCTATCCTATTTTTAGATACAAGATGGTTCGTTCAGAGTCGCCAGTACGTTTTACGAGGAAACGGACAAAATAGTTGTGTAAGAGAAAAGGCTACATATAAGCCTTTCTTTACACGTTTGTTTACGAAACCAGGATTCTATAGGGTTCGGGAACTATACTATAGTTTGGGAAAGTGTTAGGCACCCATTCCGCCATTTCGGTCTCTAGTGGTCTTTTATATGTTTATTCTATGTTGAAAAACTTGGATGCTTTTACTGACAGTCTACTACTTTCAAAGTGAAAACCCTAATTTGGGAAAACGGGGAAAGGGATGAAAACCTCTGTGTTCCGAGATCCAATGTTTAGTTTTAGAAAAAGATATATAAATATAAATGACAAGAGTTGTTTTACTTTAGAGGGAGTTTTACCGTGTTATTTCTCAGATAACGACGATTTTTCTCGGGTTTTGACTTGCTTTAGAAAGAGTTTGGATCTTATATTGGAACTAATTCAATATGGAATTAGAGCTCTTGAGGGGAGTTCTACCAGACGTATCACAATCTATGAAACATATAGGATATACCGGGTTTTTAATTCCTACGTAAGTTTTACTGGTCCGGGTTTTGAAAACGGGATTTTATCCAGATGATAATGTACTTACTTTTCTAGTTTTGCAAATGGTTTTATCAGGGTCTTTTGTTTTGAAAACTGTAGACTATTTGTAACTTGGCAATAAGTTTATTCAAATAAAATGTGGACAAAACAACAAAGGTAAAACAAGTACACATATATCTAATGTTAAATACTAGAAGAGACTTTCTTTACCTTCCCGACGAGAATAATAATAAGAAAGAAAATATAATACGACAGAGAGATCTCCAGCGATGATGATCTTTTCCGCCTCCAGATATTTTCGAGAATTCGATTTCAGAAACGGGACACGTCGAGTGTCGGGAATAGATTCGATAATTCTTCAGAAATAAGACGATAATCGAGAATACTTAACGAAAGACTAGAAAATCAGATATAAGCCAATAATTCTTCAATCCAAGTTCCTGTCCCTGAAACCCTTGGGGGTGTTGGCCTATTTATACTGCTCGGAAGAGTATGTCGCGCGACACTTCCCCAAAAGGGGCATATGTCGCGCGACAAACGGCTGAAGTGATGTCTCTGACAGACTGATTTGTCAGAGAGTGGATGGTCGAGGTCAGAGGGGTTTGTCGTGCGACAAAGGGGTGATTGTCGCGCGACATATCAGTGATTGTCGCGCGACATTCTGATATGTCGTGCGACAATCCCACTTAAAAACAGGTTTGTTGGCCAACAAACCCTTTCGGGGTAGTTTCGGGTGCTCGGGTGGGTCCCGTACTCCAAAAATAGTAGTTCTCGAAGGTCGTTAGGGTTCTTGCGGGGGTCACGGATCGGGGTGTCTACAATTGTAAACTTTATCTTCTAGCTTTCGGAAAGAAATTTACTCTATAGTAAATGTAGAGATAAGAATTATATAAGTGAACTCAATTTCTCTCTCTAAAAACTATTACAAATTTTCTATAAATTGAGAAATGAGAAGTAATAAAAAATATTCCTCCAATACAACAATGAAAACTATAAATAGAAGTATTGTGTTGTCTACTTCCCATCTCTCCACTAAGAACCCAAAATAAACAATTTTTTTTTTCATAGATAAATCCACTATTTTGGATGCCTTTTGTCTAATGAAAAATTTCACTATCTTGGATTTCTTTTGTTTCATGAAAAATTTCACTATTGTATTAAATAAAATATTTGTTGAGATCTAAAGACACCAAAATAAATACAAAATATGCATTTTCAAACAATGTTAAATACAAATGTGCTACCAGAATAATCATGAAATAAGTTGGCAACCCAAGTAGTTTTAGAGAGTTAAACGCGTCAAACAACTCCGAAAATAAGCGTATAAATGATAATATTATACGTTTATCATTACTATTACTAAATAAGAATGATTTTAGAATTGTTATATTACAAATATCCCTTAACTTATTTTATACGGGTTGATCCACATAAGTTAGATAATAGTTATAATCAGACTTCTTCATTCTTTTTAAGTTGTACTTCATTGGATTTAATTGTCGTTTGAAAATTTATAAATATGTTTTCATTCATAAGTTTTAACTATTGTTTGAAAATTTTAAAATCTTATAATGTAATTATTAAATGAAAAACTAAAACTATAGTGTAAGAAAGAGGTGGAATTGAAATCTCCATTGCTCACAATCCCGACTAATTTTTCAAATTGAAGTATAATTAAGTTAGTAATATTTGTAGATTCAACAACAACAACAACAACAACAACAAAGCCTTTATCCCACTAGGTGGGGTCGGCTACATGGATCAAACAACGCCATAGTGGCCTGTCATGAATCATATCTATAGTGAAACCATTTGCCTCTAAATCCTTCTTAATAGTTTCACCTATAGTTTTTCTCAGTCTTCCTCTGCCTCTAACAATTTGGCTTCCCTCAATATGATCAACTCTCCGTACCACGGCATCTACCGGTCTCCTCCCTACATGCCCAAACCATCTAAGTCGAGATTCAACCATCTTTTCTGTAATAGGTGCCACCCCAACTCCCTCTCTGATGGTATCATTCCTGATCCTATCTTTCCTATTCTTGCCACTCATCCATCTCAGCATTCTCATCTCAGCTACATTTAGTTTATTCTCGTGTTGGCTTTTGACCGCCCAACACTCAGTCCCATACAACATCGCTGGTCTAACCGCAGTACGATAGAATTTTCCTTTTAACTTGAGTGGTACTTTTTTATCACATAACACACCCGAAGCTTTCCTCCATTTCAACCACCCTGCTTGAATCCGGTGGTTTACATCTCCCTCTATCTCCCCATCTTCTTGTATAATAGATCCAAGATACTTAAACCGAGTGACTTGTGGTATGACATTGTCCCCAACTTTTACCTCCAAGTTAGGAGTGCTCTGCCTTTTACTGAACTTGCATTCCATATATTCTGTCTTACTTCTGCTTAAACGAAAGCCATGCGCTTCTAAAGTTTGTCTCCACGTTTCCACCTTCCCATTTAGCTCTTCTCTGGACTCACCCACTAGGACAATATCATATGCAAATAGCATGCATCGCGGTGCTGGCTCTTGAATGTGTTCCGTGAGTACATCCAAGACCAAGGTAAACAGATAAGGGCTCAAAGCTGACCCTTGGTGTAGTCCTATAGTTATAGGAAAATCCTTTGTGGACCCACTATGTGTTCTCACACTAGTCTTAGCTCCCTCATACATGTCCTTGATAACACGAATATAGGCAATCCTAACCCCTTTCTTCTCTAGGGCTTTCCACAAAATCTCTCTTGGTACCCTATCGTATGCCTTCTCCAAGTCTATGAAAACCATGTGTAGGTCCTTTTGATCCCTCCGATAATGCTCCATCAAACGCCGCAACAAGTAAATTACTTCCATGGTCGACCTTCCGGGCATAAAACCAAATTGATTATCTAAAATGCTGGTTTCCTTTCTTAGTCTCCGTTCAATCACCCTTTCCCATAACTTCATAGTATGACTCATGAGTTTAATCCCCCTGTAATTGGCGCATGTGATAAAAATTTTAACCACTAATTTATTTTATTTTATTTTTTTATTCATCGTTTTGTACAACCGTGTTTTGGATAGGATAATATGTAAATTTGAAATTTAATTATATTTTGATTCACTAATACTTTTTTATTGGGTTTATTTGACATATCAATTTTTACATTAACCAATATAATTAAATTACTAAGAAAAGGAATTCCTAATTTTAATTATGTAGAATTTTATTTGAATGAGATTTTGATTTGCTAATAATTTTTTTATTGAATTTATTTAACACATTAGTTTTTCCGTTAGCCAATATAATTAAATTATCAAGAAAACGAATTCCCAACTTTAATCTTATTTTATTCCAACCATGAATATTTGAATGATCGGTCAAAGCATCCACAACATTAAACAATTCCTCAAAAATTCTTATAAGGTCATACATGAAAAAATAACTTGTTTCATAAGGCAACAAATATCCGCCCTCTTGGGGAATATTTCCACCTCTTAGGAAATTAAAATAAAATAAAATTCGTAGTAGATTCTAGTGAGTTTTCCCTAACTTTTGGCTTAAATTGTAGAACACAATCACTTTTGGTCAATAACTATGGATTTAAAATTGAAATAGCGATAATGAATAATTAGATACTAGAACAGGTGGAACTGGAACTAGGATAGTTCTTAAATGTAATATTAAACTATCAACTAATATAATACAAAACATATATATATATATAGAAGAATATTTATTATAATTCATATGTTTTTGCCCCGTTGTGCAACATGTGTGGCGTTCCTCAGAACTCGGTTTACGGGTTCAAGCTGCTAATTGGCAGAATCGCAACGACTTGGTTTGGGAAGGAAGTTCGAAGCCGGCCAGCACCGTGATCAATTGAGCAGGTTCTGCAGTGGCGGACTGGCAATCTGTTCGTACAGTTTCATCTATTGATGTTTCTACAGAGGTATAGCGTAGCTGGGTCAAACCCGATCACGGCTTTGTAAAATGCAACGTGGACGCGTCGGTTTTTCGTGACCCCGCTGGTATAAGTTTCAGAGGTATTATCAGGGGATCTTCTGGAGAGTTTATAGCAGCCATTCAAGATGCATGTCCCGGTAATTTCCCCCCTTTAATAGCAGAAGCGGTAACGGTAGGGTTGAGAGAGGTCCTCAGTTGGATCAAAGAGAAAGGTTTCACGGCGATTTTAGTCGAGTCCGACTCAAAGCTTCTTGTGCATGCTATTAGGAGCGATGCAGACGACTCTACATACTTTGATACTTTAATTGATGATTGTAAAGCTCTAATTAGAGCTATTTCTTGTTACTCTATTCACTTTGTCGTTAGATCAGTGAATTGTGCTGCCGATAGTTTAGCTAAGGAAGCGAATTCTATGTCTAGTCGTGCGGTGTAGGATTCTTTGTGCCCCCGTCTATTAAGGATGTTTTATTGATCGACCTAAATTAATAATATTGCTCGTTTTGATTGTCAAAAAAAAAAATTCGTATGTTTTTGCCCAATATTGGTTATAATTCATATGTTTTTGCCGCCCAAATATCCTCCCCCAGCTCTAATCTCCTCCGTCCATCTCCCTTTTCCCAACTTTCCTTTGTTATGTGTATGAAAATAGAAATAGCGATAATGAATAATTTGTTTTTGTCCATAAAAAAATAATTCTTACAAGAAAAATACTATAAAAGTTGCAATACAAAAGCTTGAACGCATAAAAGTTGATTTTATTCGGATGGCATTCAACAAGAATGACTAATGGACTAGATGTATGATACTCATTTGAGAAAAAGTAGGGAAAAAAAAATTAACAAAAAATAATAAGACACCGCAGCAATTTAATTTGTTCCATGCATAGTGATATGAACAACTCAATGTAAATGCCTGACAATTAAAGATGGGGCAAAAATGCCCAATAAAACAACATACGAAATCAAATTTCAAATGTAGGGAAAAAAAATATCATATTGCCATGGAAGTGCAGATAGTATTTTTAGTCACCCTCCAAATTAAATGATTTCCAAATGTCGAAACAATTACAATAAAATCGCATGACACAATGATCTCAAATTTAAAATATTACAAATATTATATTGCATGATTGAAGCATAAAAATGAAAAACAAACATGTCATGATCTATGTTATAATTTAGAATTTAAATATTGCATTTGTTAATATGTTGAATGAATGTAAAGAATTTTTTTTATTAATTTGTAGTACTATAATTTGAAATAGATAACTAAAAATTAATATAAAAATAAAGGATTTGCTTTGACAACCTTAATTATTATTGAAAAATAAATTTTCATTGTTCTACTTTTTTTTCCTTCTTTAGAGAATTGTAATATTTATATATGTTGTTTAAAATTTTTTAAGTTTGTTCATAGGTTTTAACTGTCATTTGAAATTCTAAAAATCTTATAATGTAATCCTTAAATGAAAAATTAAAATTGTAGCATAAAAAAGGTTGAGTTGATGTTAGACATCGCCCATTCATATATTAAGTAAAAGATAAGTAGTGGTGGAATCGATATTGTTGTTCATCCTCCGAGCACCATTATTCAAGACAGTAATAAGACATCTATACACTTGTGAATTATTAATTTAAGTATTTTTTTTGTCCCTTTTATTTTAGTTATAACTAAAACATTCTTGAAGCGCAAAATATATGGTGTGTGGGAAGTAATGATGAACATCCTAATGCCAATTTGAAGCGCAATCAGTATTGTGGGTAAAAATATATACTGATGCCAAATTTATTTTCAAATAATTAATTTGAACTAATGACTGTGTAATTGCTGATTTTTGTAATCTTAACTGAACATTTTTCACTTTTACTAAAATTTTTAAGGGTTTTCGGTATGTCTGTATGGTGATTATTGACATTTTTTCCGAGAACAATTTTTTTTTCTTTTGTGATTTTGTTAGACTCGTGGTTCCGATTGTGTAACTTTTTGAACTTAAAAGCAAAATCCTTATGATCCATCATGTCTCCTCAAATCAAAATCCTTACGATCAATCAAATGGTTGGATTAGCGGTAGAAGAATATAGCTAGCGTTTTAAATCACTTTTCAAAATAAATGATTTCCAAATGTTTAGATAGTTAGAATGCAATTTGTTATTTGACGTGCCCTACTGAGTATTTGAAGACATAGAATTAAGAAAATGTGCACATTGAAATTAAAATCATATGACTAAAATTATCTTTAATTTAGAATTTTGTGGGTAATGATAGCAATCTATAAAAGTAATCTAACACTTTGAAATCATTTTTATAGACACTATATGGATGTTTTAGAACATTTTTTTTACTAAATATAATTTTGAAGTGTTAGATTACTTTATGTGAACTGCTAATTATAATACAATTATACCTTATAATATTATATTAGTTTAAAGAGAAAAAAAATGCAAAACCAACATAACATCTATGTTGTAAGTATATTTTGTATGAACTTTGGGGCTCACACCTCCCATATATAATAGTACTCCCTCTCATACGAATATTCATGAACTACGCAGCTATAAATTACTACTGTTGTAACTAAATGGTTGTGAAGTCACTTTATCTTTGCACTAAAATTATTGATTATTTTCATATTCTATTATTTGATATTGAAGAAAATTAAAATTTAATTCATATATTCAAATATAATTTTTTTTGATTAACCAAAAAAATATTATACCTTGTTATACTATTTGTTCTATTTAAATAGCATATGTTTATGACTATACGTAAGTTTGTTTTATTCATAAATTTATATAACTGGTATTGATTAGAATATACTGAAATTGGAAATTTGGAATATATTGAAAAGAAAAAATGAAAGCTTGTATTATATTGAACGGAAAATGCGAGGTTGGAATATATTGAAATTTCAATATATTGAAAATGAAAAATGAAAGGTTGGAATATATAGAATGAAAAATGGAAAATGCAAAGTGGAAAGAAATTGCAACGATGGAATATATTAAAATTGCAGATATTTTTTCTTAACTTCTTTTAATTAATTAATTAAATTTGTATAGGATAATATAGATATTTTTTGAGTTAGATTTTGATTGAGCAATATTTGTTAAAATGAGTTTATTAAAAAAACAAACTTTTGGATCTACTAATATAAATGAAATTGTTAAGATATAGAATAGAGATGACAAGTATATTGCATTGAATTTGATTGAATAATATAAGAGAGGAATGCCTATATATAGCGATACAATTAGAGTTACATGTGAGAAATAAGGAAAATAAAAATAAGTAAAATATAATAGATAACTCTAAATTAATCTACTAGATAATTGATATGCTATAAATATTAATCTTTGAGATTATTGATATGCTAACATGCCCTCAATTGAACTTAAAGTGGTAATGAGAGATCAACTTAAGTTTGAAAGTGAAGTAATGGAATTGGCCGAATAGATGAACTGGTGCTTAGGCGAACGCAATAGATACAGCTCTAGATGTCCAATATGGTTGCTATCTGGTGTGACGTCTAGCACGGATAACGTTAGGGGTGAGTTCCGGCACGGTTAATGTCCAAGGCGAGGTCCGATGGTAGTCTAGCTATATATACATTTACTTCCCCCTTCAAACTCATGGTGGTAATGAGATAACAACTTTGAGTTTAAAAATAGTTAGATCAAACGGATAGTATTTTCAGTCAACTTATAAATTAAACGATTTTCAAATGTTCAAACAATTACAATGTGGCTTGCAATTTGCACGAGTTATTGCGTGAAAAATAGAATTAGGAAAAAAAAATGGGGACGCTGAATTAAAATTAGATGAGACAACTATCTTTAATTTAGATTATTAAAATATTATATTGCATGTTTTGAAGCATAAAAATGCAAAACCAACATGTCAATTATCTATGTTCTAAATATATTTTATAATTTTGGGGTTCAGATTCATTGTATGAATATGAAGTAAATAATTATAAATTGTCAATAGTTTACATAGTATCAGGGTCTTTTTTTATGTTTGCACTAAAAACCATTAATTATTTTTAAAATTAAAATATTGGAGAAAATTAAATTATAAGTCAATATTCAAAATATGTTATTTGGTTAACCAACTAACATAGTAATTTGTTATTGTATTTCAGTTGTTTTAATGTTTTATAAAGAATTATTTGTTTAGGTTTTACAAGAGTTTAATTTAGTTTAGATAATTATTAAAATTTTAAAATTTTAAATAATGTCATTTGTTGGATTGGATTGCTTAATGAACGTGGAGGAATTTTTTTTATTAAATTGTAGTATTGTAATTTGAGACTAAAATTAATGTGAAAGTAAAACAATTTCTCTGACAAATTCAATTATTTTTTAAAATAAATTTTTATTATATTTGAAAATAAATTTTTATTATTGTAATTTCTTTCTCTCTTTACACAGTTACTCATATTCCATATCATATTTTAGATTTAATTAAAATTTAAATTAGATTACTTCTATTAGCTGATGGTACAAAGACAACAACATGTATAGCCAGAGCTCTTCTTTATTTCATTTATGTTGTCTTTCGCAGGTTTTAATTAACATTTCAAATTTTAATTTTTTTATAAAAATCAATATTGTTGTTGCTCCTTCGAGGACCATTATACAAGACAATAATAACACATCGATACCCCTCGTTAATTTTTAATTTATATTTTTTGTCATTTTTTATTTGTTTATAACTAAAACAATTCCGAACCATTTTTTTCTTTTAAATTATTTTACTTGTTTTATGATGTGTAGCATCGTGAAAACCATAAATTAATCTTGAAGGAGGATAATTTTTTATTTATTTATTTTTCCAAGTATGTTAAATATATTAATAAGTTATCGAAGTTTAATATTATGTAACAAGTAAAAGTTTAAACATATGCAAACGAAAGTTCTAAAGTATTTTTTCATTTTTTCTGCAAAAATGAATCTTCGCGCCATGAAGTACCACAATGAAAATTTCCGTCCTTGGTGCAAATGAATTTGAATTTCCTTTGAAAGATGATGATGATAGTTTGTCCTATAATGAGTTGGCCTCATTTTTGCGTGGCCGAGAATCTTCTTGGAACAAACCGAGGTTTGAGAAATGAAATTCACCAATATCATTATGCCCTTTAGTTAGTTGTAGCCAATGCCATTACCCCCACTTCACACACCGCCACACTTGTCCCAAGCCAAGCTCGGGTGGTTGAGGCTATAGCAAGTAAGCAAATATTTTGTCTGGTTTGGCATTTCATTCGACAAATTGCTGAGGCCATCGATTCAACCTCCCTAAATGAAATCAAAATGGGGGTGCTTATTACAACTTATTCTTGGCACACCGGGCAAAGAGGCGGCGGAGGATGATACAAGAATGCAATTGCATTCACTCGATAGAAGAATAATGAATCGTTCTATGGGACAATTCCGACATGGGGGCGAGGAGCAACCGGGGGTGGTGAAGAGGAAGGGGCCGACACTATAGCTAGAAAGAGAAGAATAAGGTGATCAAAGAAGATAAGATGGGGAGCCATATTAAGAGGACACGTCCTCTCAAGTTTGAAAGGGAAAAAAAAGAGGAACCGAGGGATCGGTACCACTAGATATAGAAGCCATTATGCAATGTTTTGATCAAATAAGCACGATGGTGACGGATGATTTCCAATCAATGAGGAACGAGCAACAAGCAATTCGAGAATCTCAAACCCGTATCGAGGAACAGCAAGCCCACCTCCGAGCGAAAATGAAAGAAGGATTTGCCCCATAGAACGAGTCATTGTTGTTCTATCGAGTGGGTACAATTGCATTCTTGTATCATCATCCACCGCCTCTTTGACCTGGTGTGCCAAGCATAAGTTTATAATAAGCACCCCCATTTTGATTCCTTCATCATTTAGGGAGGTTAAATCGATGGGCTCCGCAATTTGTAGAATAAAATGCCTAACCAAACAAAATTTTTGCCTACTTGCTATAGCCTCAACCACCCGAGCTTGGCTTGGGATAAGTGTGGCGGTGTGTGAAGTGGGGTATTGGCATTGGCTAAAACTAACCAAAAGGCATAATGATCTTGGTGAATTTCATTTCTCGGAAACATCGATTGCTTTTAAGAAGATTCTTTGCCATGCAAAAACGAGGCCAACTCATTATGGGACAAACCATCATCATCATCTTTCAAAGGAAACTCAAATTCATTTGCACTAAGGGTGGGAATTTTCATTATGGTATTCATGGTGCGAAGATTCATTTTCATCATTTTGCTACGGACTCAGGCCGTAAACGAATATTCATCATTGTTATTATCTTGCATTAACAATGCTATGAATTCAGTACAAATTAAAGCATTACAAACTTAGAAAGTCTTACTGAAATAATCAATCCACCCAGGTTGTTCCTCGAATATGGCTCGATGTGGGAAAACGTCGAAGGATTGGATCTTAACCGGCCTCTCAATTACCACCGCATTCGTGGGACCGATACCATTAGATATGGAAGCCATTATGCAACGTTTTAATTAGATGAGGACGATGGTGACGGATGGTTTCTAATCAATGAGGGATGAGCAATAAGCAATTCGGGAATCTCAAACTTGACCCGAGGAACAACAAGTCCACCTCCAAGCTGAAATGAATGAAGGATTTGCCCACATGATATTTGAATTCTATTGGCGGCACCACTTTCCTCCTCCTCCCGATATGTGATGTAATCCTAACTTTGTAAACTCCATTTTTATTTTGTTTTATTTTGCTTTTTGGGTTATTGGATTATTTTAACATAACTACTTGTGATGGCTTGAGCTTTTAATTTTGCATGTTATGTTTGATTAATGCTAACCCATTTTACTTAGATTTTTGTATATATAGTAGCTTTGAAATCAATCCTAGCCTAGCTTTGGAGAAATTGGAAAGCAATTTTTCACGTATTCGCCCAATTTTCGTCGTCTTCGAAAGCATTGAGGACAATGTTAACTTTAAGTTGGGGGGTGGAGCACTTTCAAATTTTCAAGCATACTTTCTTTTCTTGTTAATTTTCTCCATGCTAGGCTCGATTTGACCATATTTTCGAAGTTTGAATATGATGATCAATTTTTTTAGAATTGTCCTTGAATTGATGGTTTTTGGCATGAATTTCTTGATTCGGATATGTAGTTGAGTAATAATCTCTATGGCATTGCTTCATTTAGATTCTTGAGCCTTGTAATTTCCTATGAATATGCATAATGTTGTGGCTTGATTTAGTCTTTGGTATCACATAGAGTTATTTTCATCTTGTGTAGAGAGAAGTAATATTTAAATGCAATAAAAGCTCTTTCGAAAAGATCCTCCTTAGAGGGGACACATGCGTGGCATTTACAAAAGATTTAAAACCTTGGATGACTTTTAAACTTAATATTGACTTTAAGCTTTACTTGACTGAATTCATAAGTCATTTTGTTTAATAATAGTAAGGATAGGCAAACGTTATCGCATGGAAAAAGAGTGAATAGCTTTCTTTGTTTGTAAAGCTTGAAAAATGAGCTATCAATGCAAAATCGCAAAGTGAGGCCGCTGCCCTCCATAGAGAGGCAAACCACCTTAAGCTAATTTAGCAAAAATTTCAAGTAAAAGATAAAGAAAAATGCTTAAAATCGACAAAGTTCTTGAGTTTTTGTTTTTAAAAGATTTCTCTCTTCCACTATTGATGAATATAACTATTTGTGATTAAGAATGATTGTGTCAAAATTCCATATGCATAGTGTGTTCAAATGGGAATGTGGAGCTAGCTACTAAAGGATAATGTAAGCAATGAAGATCGTCATTCAAACGTCAACATTCTGGAAATTGTAATAGTAATGCCAAATTGATGGAGACAAGGCTGTTGTGCAAAATGAAGATAATTCAAAGGCCATCCAAGTTCCAACAGGCCCAAGTACAAGGTCGCAGGCTAAGAGGTTAAAGGCTGAGCTTAATGGATTAATTCAAGCTATTTGGGCTCAAGAAGAAGGCACAATCAGGCCCATTGGAGGGGAAAAATATGGAGCAGTGTGAGAATCCGCAAATGCGACCCTCGGGTCTCGTCCCTGTTTGTTGGGCGTCTGAAACGTCGGAAAGGATCCCGTCGTTCCATTTGCTTGGAGTGTTTTGATAATTCATATCGGGTGTCCCTATGTCTATTCTAGATGCAAAGGGGTTCGTTCAGAGTCGCCAGTACATTTTACGAGAAAACGAACAAAACAGTTGTGTAAGAGGAAAGGCTACAGATAAGCCTTTCTTTACACGTTTGTCTACGAAACCAGGATTCTATAGGGTTCGGGAACTATATTACGGTTTGGGAAGGTGTTAAGCACCCATTCCGCCCTTTCGGTCTCTAGTGGACTTATATGTTTATTTTATGTTGAAGAACTTGGATGCTTTTACTGATAGTCTACTACTTCTCGAATAAAAACCCTAATTTTTAAGGAAAGCGGGAAAGGGTATGAAAAGCCTTTGTGTTCCGAGATCCGATGTTTTTATTATTGAAAGACGTAAATATAAATGACAAAACCTTTTATTTTGAAAAAGTATCCCGTATTATTTCCTCAGATAATGACAGATTTTTGGTGTTGTAATTACTTTCGTAAAAGTTCGGATTTATATCGGGACCGATTTAATATGAAACTAGAACTCTTTGAGGAGAGTTTTATCAGACACGTCGCAGTCTATAGAAGAGACAGGATATGTTGATTATAATTCCTAGATAAGTCTTATCAGTCCGGGTTTTGAAAACATAATTTTATCCGGATGATAACATACTCACTCTTCTAATTTTGCAAATGGTTTTATCAGGGTCTTTTGTTTTGAAAACGGTAGACTACTTTGTAACTTGGCAATAAGTTTATTCAAATAAAACATGGACAAAACAACAAAAATAAAACAAGTACACAGATAAACCTGATTTTCGAGCGCGTTAGGAATCTAGCACAACCCTGTTGCCACTTCGCTTACTAGGACGGGGATCGACCTGCCCGGTCAGGTCGCGAGGTGCGGGGCAGCGCCCTGTTAGAAAAATTGAGTTTTAAACAAGTCTACAATAACACTAATATACAAATATCTTATTTAATTACCAGAAGAGACTTTATTTACCTTCCCGACGAGAATAATAATAAAAAGGAGAATATAATATGGCAGAGAGATCTCCGGCGATAATAATCTTCTCCTTCTTCAGATATTTTTGAGAATTCGATTCCAGAAACGGGACACGTCGAGTGTCGAGAATAGATTCGATAATTCTTCAAAAATAAGACGATAATCGAAAAAAATGCTTGACGAAAGATCAAAAAATCAGATCATAAACTTCGCTGCCAAACTGCTCTAAAACTACTATTTTTTGCTCTGTTTTTGGTGTTTTGTTGCTGTCCAACTTGCTGTCCAGAACCCATGGGGGTGCTGGCCTATTTATAGTGACGAAAAGGTGTATGTCGCGCGACATTTTGGTGTATGTCGCGCGACAATCTTGACTATCGCGCGACATTCTACTTTAATGATGATTCTGACTCACTGATGAGTCAGAAGTGAGTGGTGGGCCATTTGTCGCGCGACATGGTCCCCATAAAGGAGGGCCATTTGTCGCGCGACATACTGCTTCTAATGATGATTCTGACTCACTGCTGAGTCAGAAAGTGGAGTGGTGGGGGGATTGTCGCGCGACATACTGCTTCTAATGATGATTCTGACTCACTGCTGAGTCAGAAAGTGGAGTGGTGGGGGGATTGTCGTGCGACATGTCCCTGTAAAGGGGATTGTCGCGCGACATACTACTTTTAATGATGATTCTGACTCACTGCTGAGTCAGAAAGTGGAGTGGTGGGGGGATTGTCGCGCGACATGTCCCTGTAAAGGGCATTGTCACGCGACATACTGCTTTGTCGTGCGACATTTCACTTTTAAAACATGTTTGTTTGGCCAACAAACTATTCGGGGCAGTTCCGGGTGTTCGGGTGAGTCCTGGACTCAAAAAACAGTACTTTCGAAGGTGGTTAGGGTTCTTGCGGGGGTCACGGATCGGGGTGTCTACAGACCCTCTCGACTCAAGCTCCTTGCTTGCAAGGATTTGAGGCGACTGGAAAAGACCGTGATCAATGGCTCCCGCAAGAACTCTAAAGAAGTGTGTGTATGAAAAGAAGTGTTTGTGAATGCCTCCGGAGAGGGATTTGTTACCTCATTGCCTCTTTTGAGGACTTTTATTTACTCCACTCGCCTCAGATGGGAGGACTATCATTGCTCCACTAGCCTCAGATGGGAGGGCTTTTGATCTTCTCGCCTCAGGTGGGAGGACTACCATTGCGCCTCAAGTGGGAGGACTACCAGTGCTACACTATGCCTCTCTGGGAGGGCTTTGTTCCTCTCGCCTCAGGTGGGAGGAATACCATTGCGCCTCAGGTGGGAGGACTACCATTGCGCCTCAGGTGGGAGGACTACCATTTGCTCCACTGTGCCTCTCTGGAGGGCTTTTGATCTGTAAAAGAAAGACAAAAAGAAAATTGCCTCTGGAGAGGGCTTATGTAAAATGGATTACCTCCGGAGAGGGCTTGTGTGTGAATGACTTGCCTCCGGAGAGGGCTTGTGTATAATGAATTGCCTCTGGAGAGGGCTTGTGTGTGTGTTTTGTCTCCAGAGAGGGCTTGTGCCTGTGGAAAGGACTTGATGACCGGTTTGCCTATAGAAAGGGCTTATGTGAATGGATTGCCTCCGGAGAGGGCTTATGCCTGTAGAAAGGACTTGTGGGTGATGTTTTGCCTATAGAAAGGGCTTATGTGAATGGATTGCCTCCGGAGAGGGCTTGTGCCTGTGAAAAGGACTTGATGACCGTTTTGCCTATAGAAAGGGCTTATGTGAATAGTTTGCCTCCGGAGAGGGCTTGTGCCTGTAGAAAGGACTTGTGGGTGATGTTTTGCCTGTAGAAAAGGATTATGTGAATGGATTGCCTCTGGGGAGGGCTTGTGCTTGTGGAAAGGACTTGATGACTGTTTTGCCTGTAGAAAGGGCTTATGTGAATGGTTTGCCTCCAAAGAGGGCTTGTGCCTGTAGAAAGGACTTGTGGGTGATGTTTTGCCTGTAGAAAGGGCTTATGTGAATGGATTACCTCCGGAGAGGGCTTGTGCCTATGGAAGGGACTTGATGACCGGTTTGCTTGTAGAAAGGGCTTATGTGAATGGTTTGCCTCCGGAGAGGGCTTGTGCCTGTAGAAAGGACTTGTGGGTGCTGTTTTGCCTGTCGAAAGGGCTTATGTGAATGGATTGCCTCCGGAGAGGGCTTGTGCCTGTGGAAAGGACTTGATGACCTGTTTGCCTGTAGAATGGGCTTATGTGAATGGTTTGCCTCCTGAGAGGGCTTGTGCCTGTAGAAAGGACTTGTGGGTGATGTTTTGCCTGTAGAAAGGGCTTATGTGAATGGATTGCCTCCGGAGAGGGCTTGTGCCTGTGGAAAGGACTTGATGACCAGTTTGCCTGTAGAAATGGCTTATGTCAATGGTTTGCCTCCAGAGAGGGCTTGTGCCTGTAGAAAGGACTTGTGGGTGTTTTTTTGCCTGTAGAAAGGGCTTATGTGAATGGATTGCCTCCGGAGAGGGCTTATGCCTGTGGAAAGGACTTGACCGGTTTGCCTGTAGAAAGGGCTTATGTGAATGGTTTGCCTCCGGAGAGGGCTTGTGCCTGTAGAAAGGACTTGTGGGTGATGTTTTGCCTGTAGAAAGGGCTTATGTGAATGGATTGCCTCCAGAGAGGGCTTGTGCCTGTGGAAAGGACTTGATGACCGGTTTGCCTGTAGAAAGGGCTTATGTGAATTGTTTGCCTCCAGAGAGGGCTTGTGCCTGTAGAAAGGACTTGTGGGTGATGTTTTGCCTGTAGAAAGGGCTTATGTAAATGGATTGCCTCCGGAGAGGGCTTGTGTTTGTGTTCTCTCTTAGACTGCTAGAGGGAGAGAGAGTAAATCTTGTGAAGGTGAAAAGAGTTTCTTGGGATCTAATCTGGATGTCCGTTTCCCTGTACCTTTCTGAACTTTACTCTCATGTTTTCTCGAGTGAAGATACTTCTCTTAGAAGGCAGTTTTCGGATTTCTCTTGCGCTCCGCAGAGGGATGATCCGAGGTTTTCCAAACCATCTCTTTTGTATCGTGCTGAAAAGAAAATTTGTTTGAAAGTTCAATCTCTGATCTCTGTTCTCTTCTTAGTTCTCATTTTTGGTGGGCCCGCATCGTATTCTGTTTTTCGATGCCCTTATTTCTCCCTCTTTTGGGAAAGACTTTTCCTGGCCTTCTCTGTTTTTGACAGGAGTCTTTTCGTCCCTTCGTTGTGATCAGGAGCCTTACTCACCCAAAACGAAGTCCTGAGCCGGTTTTGGCCTAGCTGTCACTTTTGGTGTGGCTCTCCCTGTCACTCTGTATTTCTGTTTCTCTCGCTCGCTTTGGGCGCTCATGCGGGTTCTTTCTCTTTTCAACTATTTCAAGTTTTTCTATTCCTGTCTTATTTTTGACATCCGGCTTTTTCTCATTTGATGGTCTCGGTCCTTTCTGGGAGATCAGAGACTTCTTTATCCATTCGCATTTTCGGAGAGATGATTTGGAAGTCTTTCCCTCGAATTCTCATCCTGGGTGTGCGGTTTTTAGCAATTTTTTTCGAAAACTGCTTCTCAGAAGTCCTCCTGCAGGAGATAAAATGAGACAAAGGTCAAAAAATCAGGGGAGGGGGCTCTTTGTCGCGCGACACCTCGGGAGAGGTCTCTTTGTCGCGCGACAATGATGCCATTTGTCGCGCGACATTTGGTTCCACTATATAAACCCCTTGGTGAGCTCATTCCACCTCATTCTCTCCTTCCTCTTTCTCTCTCTAGCTCTCTTTCTCTCTCTTTCTTTCTCCTTCCAAGCGCGGAAGCCATACCGCTTTTCCGACTTTTCTGATTTTCTCATATTCATCTTATACTCAGATATATAGATGGATCCTGCACAGCCTGACAGATTATAGGGTGACCAGGAGGAGGTTACTTTCACCGATGCCCAGGGCGTTCTTCGGTGTAGTCCTCATCACGATGACTGGGAGGACTTGGATTGGTATGGCGAGGATGGGGTCGACCGCGGTCGGGCGGTGGTCTATCGAGATGTTACCCAGGCTACTTAGTTCCGGACGTTCCGTGGCTCTTGATGGAGCCTGCTTCTCACGAGATCCGTCGACGGTCTCTGGTACGTCTTCTTTTTGTGCATTTATCTGTTCTATTATTTCTGTCGTTTCCTGCATGCATTTTAAACAATGTTAGTATGCATGTCTGCCTAGAAATAACGTCCGATTTAGTGAACTCATACTTTTTACCCGTGATACCTCTTAGGTTTTGGGAAATTACATAATGTACCCCCATAACTCTATAACTCTCATAATTATCCCAAAATACCCTCAGGTTTTGGAAAATTACATAATTTTACCCTATAACCCTATAACTCTAATAATTACACCAAAATACCCTCATGTTTGGAAAATTACATAATTTTACCCTTATAACCCTATAACTCTCATATTTAAACCAAAATGCCCTCAGTTTTGGAAAATTACATAATTTACCCTTATAACTCTATATCTCTCATAATTACACCAAAGTACCCTCAGGTTTGGAAAATTACATATTTTACCCTTATAACTCTATATCTCTCATAATTACACCAAAGAACCCTCAGGTTTGGAAAATTACATAATTTTACCCTTATAACTCTATATCTCTCATAATTACATCAAAGTACCCTCAGGTTTTGGAAAATTACATAATTTTACCCTTATAACTCTATATCTCTCATAATTACACCAAAGTACCCTCAGGTTTTGGAAAATTACATAATTTTACCCTATAACTCTATATCTCTCATAATTACACCAAAGTACCCTCAGTTTTGAAAAATTACATAATTTACCCTTATAACTCTATATCTCTCATAATTACACCAAAATACCCTCAGGTTTGGAAAATTACATAATTTTACCCTTATAACTCTATATTTCTCATAATTACACCCAAGTACCCTCAAGTTTGGAAAATTACATAATTTTACCCTATAACTCTATATCTCTCATAATTACACCAAAGTACCCTCAGGTTTTGGAAAATTACATAATTTTACCCTTATAACTCTATATCTCTCATAATTACACCAAAGTACCCTCGGGTTTTGGAAAATTACATAATTTTACCCTATAACTCTATATCTCTCATAATTACACCAAAGTACCCCTCGACCCCTAATTGTTTATTTAATAATTGATTAAATTTATGTTTCCTTTTATGAGTATGCAATGTGTTGTGTTATGGGATAATACTAACTTGCAGGGTTATTATTTATAGTGATATAGTATGGCCAAACTAAATACGGCCTGCGTGTCGTCTTGTTTTTATTGTAATATATAAATACGGCCTGCGTGTCGTTTTTTTGTTTTGCAATGTAATTTCAATTACTAGTTTCAATTACTAGTCTCTTGTATTAGGATGTACAATTGATTGTATAATTACCTCGCATAGAAGATGGAGGATCCCTCATCACAAGAGAAGATAGCCAAGAACTTTGGAATGTCCAAAGCTACAAAGGATGGGAGAGCATAGTTAATTAGTAGCTTTATTTCTCTGGCCATACTATATCACATATTTTTGGTTGATGCATGTTTAAATATTCTGTTGTATTATTGTGAGACTGCATATTTATGTCCCTAGAACAAATGAAATTATTTGTGCCTTTCCAATACTGATAACTATTAATTTTATGATTATTTTAGAAGACGCCTGCCAAAACGGGGTTATCTTAAATCATCATAAATTAATAGTATGGAAGTCGGACATCCATAAATCAGAAAAGTGTTGGTTTGATTTCACGGGCCATCAAAACAGTTTTGGGCCTTGAGGCAAAGTGTTGAGAAGCCGAAACATAAGATGTAAAACTCAACAAACCAAGAATTACATAGGATGTAATTAACAAATGTTGCTTACCTAATTAACAAAGTTTAAGTGAAAAGCCAAAGCTTTCTTAATACCTTGTGTAATATGGATCTTGGACCTACTATGTCCTATTGGGACAATTGTGTGTAAGACATAGTAGGAATTTTTTATAAATAAGCATATTAAATGTTTGCATATGTTATTTTGCTGTAGATAGATGACGAACCATAACACAACCGCTTTTTCGTTGCGATCTGTCCTTGAGAAGGAAAAACTAAATACAACCAACTTCCTAGACTGGTTTAGGAATCTGAGAATTGTTCTCAAACAGGAGAGGAAAGATTATGTCCTCGAAAATGCTATTCCTGAAGAACCAGCAGCTAATGCTCCTCGTGCACAGAAAGATGCATATCAGAAGCATCTGAATGATGATTTAGATGTTTCATGTCTCATGCTTGCTAGCATGAATGCTGATCTGCAGAAGCAGTTTGAAAACATGAATGCATTCGACATGGTTAAGGAACTAAAGAGTTTGTTTCAGGAACAAGCTCGAGTCGAACGCTTCGAGACTACTAAGTCTTTGTTTTCTTGCAAGCTTCCTGAGGGAGGCTCAGTTAGTCCTCATGTACTCAAAATGATTGGGTACATTGATCACCTAGAAAGGTTGGGGACAACTATTAGCCAAGAGCTGGCCACTGATGTCATTCTCCAGTCGCTGCCTGAGTCATATGATGGTTTCATTATGAACTTCAATATGCACAGCTTGGAGAAGACATTAACTGAGATGCATGGGATGCTGAAAACAGCTGAGCAGAATATTGTTAAGAAAGGAAAGAATAATGTTCTGATGGTTCAAAAGGGAAAGGGTTTCAAGAAGGGTGGAAATGGCAAAGGAAAGTCCAATGCCAAAGGCAAAGGTAAAGCTCCAGTTAAGAACTGGAAGAACAAGAAGCAAGATTCTGAGCCCAAGCCTAATCCACAAGCTGAAATGATATGTTTTCACTGCAATGAAAAGGGTCATTGGAAGAGAAACTGCAAGAAATACCTTGACGACAAAAAGAAGGGACTAGCCCCTTCGTCTTCAGGTACTTACGTTATAGAAGTAAATGTTACTTCAGCTTCTTCTACTTCTTGGGTATTAGATACTGGTAGTGCATCTCACATTTGTGCAAATGTACAGGGACTCAAAAGGAGTAGGAAGCTGGCTAAAGGAGAAGTGGACCTACGCGTTGGAAATCGAGCAAAAGTTGCCGCTCTAGCTGTAGGAACATTTGAGATTCTTTTGCCTTCAGGATTAATTTTAGAATTAAATAATTGTTACTATGTGCCTGCTTTTAGCAGAAACATTATTTCTATTTCTTTGTTAGACGAAGAAGGTTTTGAATTCAATTTTAAGGACAAACGTTGTTCATTTTCTTTGAATAATATGCAATATGGTATTGGACAATTATTGGATGGTCTTTATATTCTAAATCTTGAAATACCTGTTTATAACGTAAATAACAAGAGAATCAAGTCTGATGATTCGAATCCTACTTATTTATGGCATTGTCGTTTAGGCCATATAAATGAGAAACGCATGTTGAAGCTCCATAAAGATGGTCTTCTAAATTCATTTGATTTTCAGTCTTTTGAACGATGTGAATCTTGTTTACTGGGAAAGATGACCAAGAGCCCTTTCAATGGAAACAATGATAGGGCAAGTGATCTTTTGGCCCTCATTCATACTGATGTATGTGGACCACTAAACACAACTGCCAGAGGAGGATATCAGTACTTCATCACATTTACTGATGATTTCAGTAGATATGGTTATGTTTACTTGATAAAACATAAATCGGAATCTTTTGAAAAGTTCAAAGAATTTCAAAATGAGGTACAAAATCAACTTGGCAAGACTATTAAAGCTCTTCGATCAGATCGAGGAGGAGAATACTTAAGCCAAGAATTCATTGATCATCTTAAGAGTTGTGGAATTGTTTCACAACTTACTCCACCAGGAACACCACAATGGAATGGTGTATCTGAAAGGAGAAACCGAACACTGTTAGACATGGTTCGATCAATGATGAGTCAGACATCTCTTCCAATATCATTTTGGGGATATGCTCTTGAAACCGCAGCGTTCACACTAAATAGATCTCCATCTAAGGCTGTAGAAAAGACACCTTACGAGTTATGGACTGGAAAGGTTCCAAGTCTGTCTTTTCTAAAGATTTGGGGTTGTGACGTTTTCGTCAGACGACTAATCACAACTAAATTGGAACCCAAATCTGATAAATGCTTCTTCGTAGGATATCCTAAGGAAACAAAAGGATATTATTTTTATAATCCAACTGAGAACAAAGTGTTTGTAGCTCGGAATGGAGTTTTCTTAGAAAGAGAGTTTCTTTCCAAAGAAAACAGTGGGAGCACTATACATCTAGAAGAAATTCGAGATGATAGTAATCTTAATGAAGAGCCTCAACAAAGTATGCAAATAGTTGCAGAAACTCCTGAAGAAGTTACAGTCTTACGAAGGTCAAGTAGGCCACGTCGCGAACCTGAGAGATTATCACTTTTCGTCTCAGATGAGCAAGACATAGTGTTGTTAGACAACAATGAGCCCTCGACTTTCAAAGAAGCAATGGAGAGCTCTAGTTCCGAGAAATGGCTAGAAGCCATGAAATCCGAAATGAAATCCATGGATGACAATCAAGTATGGGACTTGGTTGACATGCCAAATGGCTGTAGAGCCATAGGTTGCAAATGGGTTTTCAAAATCAAGATTGATAAAGATGGCAAGATCGATGTCTATAAAGCTCGATTGGTTGCAAAAGGATATCGACAAATCCATGGTATTGACTATGATGAATCCTTTTCGCCAGTTGCCATGTTTAAATCAATCCGGATCCTTTTAAGCATTGCCGCATATTATGACTATGAAATATGGCAAATGGATGTCAAAACTGCTTTCCTTAATGGATACCTAGAAGAGGATGTGTACATGACACAACCTGAAGGTTTTGTTGATCCAAGAAATGCTAACAAGGTATGCAAGCTTAAGAGATCCATATATGGTCTTAAGCAAGCATCTCGGAGCTGGAATCTTCGTTTCGATGAAACTATCAAAAAGTTTGATTTTAGAAAGAACGAAGAAGAACCTTGTGTATACAAGAAAACTAGTGGGAGCGCGATAGTCTTTCTGGTATTGTATGTAGATGACATACTACTCATTGGGAATGATATTCCTATGCTTGAGTCTGTCAAGACCTGGCTTGGAAAATGTTTCTCAATGAAAGATTTGGGCGAGGCAGCCTACATATTAGGGATCAAGATCTATAGAGATAGATCAAGAAAACTAATAGGACTGAGTCAAAGTAATTACCTTGACAAAGTTTTACGTAGGTTCAACATGCAAGACTCTAAAAGAGGGTTCTTGCCAATGACACATGGCACAACACTAAGCAAGACTCAGTGTCCTCAGACACAAGATGAGCGAGATCGCATGAGTAGAATCCCGTATGCTTCGGCTATAGGTTCTATCATGTACGCTATGTTGTGTACTCGTCCCGATGTAGCATGCGCATTGAGCGTGACTAGCAGATACCAGTCAGATCCAGGTGAGAGTCACTGGACCGCTGTCAAGAATATCCTCAAGTACTTAAGAAGAACTAGGGATATATTCTTGATTTATGGTGGGGAAGAAGAGTTGGTTGTAAATGGGTACACGGATTCTGGTTTTCAATCAGATAAGGATGATTTCAGATCACAATCCGGTTTTGTGTTTTGTCTCAATGGTGGAGCTGTGAGTTGGAAGAGTTCTAAGCAAGCCACAGTTGCTGATTCTACAACAGAAGCTGAATATGTTGCTGCTTCAGAAGCAGCAAAGGAAGCAGTATGGGTAAAGAAGTTTATCACTGAACTTGGTGTCATTCCTAGTAGCACCAATCCAGTGGATTTGTATTGTGACAACAATGGAGCTATTGCTCAGGCTAAAGAGCCAAGGTCGCACCAAAAATCCAAACATATTCAGAGACGTTATCACCTCATTCGTGAGTTTATCAGTAATGGTGATGTGAAGATATGCAAGGTTCCCACAGACGAGAATGTAGCTGATCCTTTGACTAAGCCACTTTCTCAAACTAAACATGATCGTCATTTTAGTGCATTAGGCATTCGTTTTATGAATGAATGGTCCTAGTACAAGTGGGAGACTGAAAGAGATATGTCCTAGGACTATTCATAGATTATGATTTGTACTTGGATATCTTATGCTTATTTTTATTAATAAAGTTTATTTATTTTACTTTATAATCTCTTGTAAATAATATTTATTAATACTAGTTCATCAAGTACGTGACTAGATTGTGGGATGCTAGTAATGTAATAATAATATTGTTTAGATGTCCCTAATCATGTATCAATAACCTAGGATCACATTGATATAATGATTAGAGTATGGGTCAGCTGATGACTATGTTCCACAAGTCATGGATATGGAGATATCAAGCTGAACATACTGATACTTGTTAGGGAACAAAGTATTGGACTGACCCGCTTTGGGGACACTGCGAGGAGTGTTACATAATGTCATCAGTGATGTTCCCCATTTGTGATATCGTATTATCCTCAGACCTGAGATCGCCATGGTTACCAACATAGGGATTAGCATATCAGGCATTATCAAACGTTGCTCTTGACCGAGTAATTATAAAGATGATGACCGAGCATACTATGAACTATGTAGAGGTATGTGGTTGATCAAGATGGGATTTGTCACTCTCATATATTGAGAGAGATATCGTTGGGCCCCTTGATAAGTGTAATTAATATTTGCATGGCCATGCACAAATGAGATGTCATTTGTTTTGGATTAATTATACTTAGAGATCAAGAAATAAAGATTGAACTATACAAGAATGACACTTGCCTAGTCTTGTGTTCAATCTAGATATCGATTGACAAAAGGAGTTAATGTGTGAAATATCAATTTAAGGTTGTGTCGTTTTTGACCTTTATACCCTTTGGATAATAGTAATGTTTTACTAGAAACCGCTTACTGTTCGTATAATAAAACGGGTTTTAATTGTACGGCCAAAGAGTGTAAAACCTACAGGGTCGCACACCAAAACAAGTTGGATCAAAACGAATTAAAACGGGCCAAGTTGGACTTGGGCCCAGTTCGTTTGTTGCTTAGGGTTCTCACTAGGGTTCCCTTATAAAAGGGAACCTTTGTTCTTCTTGGCCGTCAACGAAATTGAGAGAGGCAAGAAAATTCGAAATAGCAGAGAGAACCCTAGAGGGCGCTAGTACACCAAGCAAGATCTCATCTCGTTCGTGTGTGCATACCGTAGAGGCGTCGTGTTTTCTACGCTAAGGACGACAACAACAGAAGGATCAGATCCATCCTGTTCGTTTCATTGACATCAAATCTCGATTAAGGTATGTCATCCGTCGATTTTATTGAACTGCATAGATCATAGGATTCAATGATTAGTGCGTAAATTAGTGTATGCGATGCATGATTACTGCCCTAATTTACTAACAGAGAGAGAGAGAGGTGATTTCTCTGAGCGATCCTGGGGGCCTACGGACTTCGGGGTTGATTACGAGCAGTTTGGGCGGACCCCTTTTGCTGCTGCTGCGGCTTCCAGTGGGGTCCCGCCTCTGAGAGCGACGGCCGTTGTGGACCCTCCGGGTGTTCGTACTTATGCTACACTGACTCCTCTTCTGTCTGCTGCCATGGGTCCTCCGGTCAGATCTACCGTACTGGTGGCTCATCTTCTCATCCTCCTTTGTTCCCGATTCACGAGGAGGGCGGGTCTACTTTTGCTGCTATGCCGGCGAGTTCGTCCATTCATCCGGTAGATCTGCCGACACTTCCTCGGGACTTCTCCTATCTTGGCGCTGGTTTACGTCGATATACGGTGCCAAAGTATCCTCTCCCGGGGGACACGTTCGACTACTTGGGTGGCCGTTCTGATAATGAGGTATGTGCTTTTCTTCCCTCAATATCCCTTCATATCTATGCTTATTTATTTTATCGATGTTGATTCTTCTTTCTTTCCTTTTCAGCGGGTGAGCATGCGTGTGGCGGATCTGAGAGCTTGGCATTCTCAGTACCTCTACAGTTGGAACCCGCTTCAGTATGTTGGTCGAGACCCCACGACGTACATGCATGACTATCAAAGGGCGATAGATGTCTCATTGCGGACAGATGACCCTTTATCTTCCTCTCGTGCTCGGACGGAGTCTCGGAGGAGCAGTAGCCGGACCTCCAGGCGATCTCGGTCATCGGTGATTCGCCCTACGGCTCCGGTCCAGTCGACAGGGCCTTCTCAGGCAGCAGCTCCTTCTACTCAGGGCGTCCCAGAGATTGATCCTACTCCCGAGGAGGATTCGGGTGATAGTGGGAGTGTGTCCAAACGCTCCCGATTAGATTAGCTTTCTTTCCTGCATTTAGTTAGTCCTGACAAATATGTAGTTTTTATTTTTTGACTTTTAGACAGGGTTTTTGTAGAAAACTGTTCTTTTATTAGTTTTATATAAAAAATCTTTATTTGTGTCTGATGTTACGCATTTATTTATCTAATGATGAAAAATAATTTACGTGGACCGATAGAGTAGGAATCGTACCTTCGTGATGGGGTGCTACTTAAGGTATCTGCAAAAGAACAAAGTGAGCAAAAATGCATAAAAGTGGATCTTTTGGCAAAACTGACTCTTGCGTGTAAGAAAAACTCAAAACAGGGCACACCAAGTGAGTTTGTCACGCGACATTCCCTCCTGGATATGGGTTTGTCGTGCAACAAACAGGTACATGAGCCCTCTTCTTTGCTATAAATACACCATCCTCCTTCCTTCATCCTTACACCTTTCCCACAATGTCTTCTTATCTCACAAATTCTGATTTTTCTTATGTTGAAGCCCGAGATGCTCTGATATCTTCTGAGAATGGCTTGAACTTTGGTGTATTCAGTCCTTTAACGAGCTGGCGCCATTGTCCTGTAGATTTCTCCTTTTTGCTTGGCGCTCTGTATTTCTGGAGTCCTGCGGATCATCTTTTTCATTTCGAACTAGATGAGCTCTGCCCGACTTATGAAGAATTTTCTTGGCTATTGCGTTCTGACGTTCGCCTTTCGATGGCTATTCCCGTAGAAAAAATCGGTCCTCGAGAAATGCTGATTGCCCTGCTAGCCATTCCCCAAGCAGCTTGTGATGGTTTTATTATTGACGGGCTTCTTGATCTTCACAAAATGGTGAGGTTCTTTCATCGTTACGAGGAGAGAGCTTCTTATAGTGCGGGGCGTACTGTGGCAGCCTTGATCTATCTTGTTTCTGATATGCTACTGGTGACGGGTTCTTCCCGTGTTGATCTGACTATTCTGAGTTTGATTTACCATGCTAGAAATGGGGAGTCCATCGTGCCTATCGTTCTTGTAGAGACTCTGAATGGCCTAGATGATCTCAAAAGGGGAGCTTCACCCTTCCTCAGGGGAAGTCCGCGCTTGCTATACATGTGGCTATTGGAGCGTTTTTGATCAGTGGGCTTTAATGAGGTTAGACTTGATAACCCAACGCATTTCTTCCGTCGTCCCCTCTTTGGTGTCATGACCATGTCTTCCTCTAATTGGACGGTGTGGTTTTCAGAGAATTCTCAAGCCATTTGGTGGAACAATCCTTGGTGGAAACTGAGGGCGATAGTGCTTAGTACCGGGGGGCAAAATTATGTTCGGCTCCGTGGGCTCTGGTTCACTTCTTTTTATCTCCCAGGACGTCTTCTTTGGCAATTTAACATCCCTCGAGGCTTTCCCCTTAGCCTGAACAACTTCTCTTCCGAGTCTAAATTCTTGACCCCGCATGTTTCTTCATCGGTGGAGAGAATGTGGTGTGCTCGACTGACTCATCAGTTCAACCATGCCTGTTTCGGTATTTTCAGGCCCCTCTGGGCTGACATCATTCGTTCTCGTTGGGGGTCTCTGGAAGAGGAGCTGATTGATGACCCTTTTCAAATGGAATGGTTTCGATTGATGGATTCCAAGCCCACAGAGGAAAGCATAGTCTTAGCATACCAGATTCTGGATGAGGCTCGAATTGACTTGGCTACTGAGGATCCTGCTTGGCCAACCCCTAGAGATTAGGTCTTTCTGTATGCTGTATCTCCTTTGTAACTTCCGGTGTTCTGAACCACCTTAATAATAAACAAGGGACCTTTTTTACGAGAAATGAATTTCCTTACAACGTTTTAAACCGGGCTTGAAGCCACTTCTCAGGTTGCCTACGTTCCCCTTTTGATTTTTCCAAAAACATAACTTTGAGTTGGGGCTCAGGTTTATGTAGTTCTTATCATATATGTTACATCTATTGGTAATACTTTTCCCTACCCTTTCCCTCACTCTTATCTCTCACCCTTACAATTTCACTATTTCCCCCTTTTCCTGATAATCTGGATCAGCGTGTATCAAGTGTACTGGGTCGTCTCTTGGCTCGTCATCCCCTAGATCCATGATGTCAAAGAGATCTCCAATCATTTCTTCGCCTTTATCTTCCTTGTCCTCATTTTCTTCCTTCGGCCCAATCGTCAATTTGGTAGAGAAACTATGCAAAATGCTTTCTTTGAGATAGAGGTCTTCTTCATAGAAGATTTCCCATCCTGGAAGGTTATCTCCATTGCTGTTTCTCCAAGGCTCCTGAAAACCGCAAAAGGGGAAGTATTCTCCTTCTTTGACGAAAAATCCATTCAGAGAGCTGAAACTCGGATATTGATGCCCTCGGCTCCATTTCTCTTGGTTGTCTTCTTCGGTGTGTTGGTACCCCAAACCTTCCCTTTCGTACCTCGTTACCGGTTCCAAAGCTTGAAGTAATCCTGGCTGTCCCATTTCCAGACCGCCTCTAGGTAAGTATTTCATCATCCTCAGCATATTCGTGATCTTGGTGCTGAGACCGGGGATATTATCGGGGGAAATATACTCGATTCTTTGGGTGGTGAGAGCTTGAACTTGAGGCTCGTAGGAAAAGCCCCCCAACTGTATGCTTTGGCTTCCGATGCCCAGAACAGGTAATTCCAGATCTGCCAAGGTCCTCTCAGGATCTCCTTGGATGGTGATTACATTTCCTTCGAATGGTATCTTGATCTTCTGGTGTAAGGAGGAGGGGAGTGCTCCTATGTCGTGTAGCCATGCCCTTCCCAATAGGAGGTTAAAACTGGAGGGAATGTCTATGATTTGGAACTCGGCTGGAAAGTTTCCGGGACCGACCATGAGATCTAGCTTTAGGGAACCCAGAACGGCCCTCCTGGTATTATCATAGGCTCTAACGGTCACAGCTGACGGAGAAAGCTTTGAGTCTAAGATACCCAGACATTTGGCGGTCTTCAGGGGACAAACATTTATAGTCGACCCATTGTCGATGAGAACCTGTGGCAAGATTTTTCCTTGAGTTCGGACAGTGATATGAAGGGCCAGGCTGTGTTTCTTCCCCAATGGAGATAAGTCTTCATTTGAAAATGACAGACTTCTTTGGACTGTAAGTGACCCGATCATGTCTGGCAGTTGTTTCGGCGTAGAGTCTGGTGATATGACAGCCTCATCTAAGAGTTTGATGAAAGCGGTCCTGTGAGGTTTGGAGGCAACCAGGAGGCCCCAAATGGTGATCTGTGCCTGAGTTTTCTTCAACTGTTCTAATACCCGATCTTCCCCTATTTCCTTAGGAGGAAGTGATTTCTCGACATTGATCAGTGGTGGCTGATATACCCTTCCTGAACGGGTAATTTGCTGTATCCAAAGGGATGCTGGGTCTGATCCCTTTGAGACTTCCGATGATTCTGGTTCTTTCGACCAACTGAAGGCTTTGGGGGAGGTTTCTGTCATATAGATTGTCTCCTTGGGAAGGCCTCGGGGCTCCCATGGCAGTTTCTTCTTGTCCTGGGACCATCATATCCCAGCTTTTCCAGGATTGGTCTTGATTGTGAGTGGTTGTGAAATCCCTTGGTTGGCCTTTCCTAGACCCTGCCCGGGTAGGAAGTTCATCTTAGTCATCCATTGGTCGATTATCGGATTGAGGCCTGGGCCACTTGAGCCTTTGCTGGTAGCACAACTGGTGCTTTGTAGGCTGGGTCATCTCGAATAAGTCCTACGGGATCAAAGCTTTCTTCATCAGTGGCCAAGGCATTAATTCCCACAGGTGGAGCATGGTTGGGAAGGGGGTTGTTGGTAACATTGGGCCCGCCGGGTGTGGGAATAGTTTCGGCTTCAATGAGGTCCTGAGTACGGTGACGAAGAGCCAAGCAGCGTTCCGTGTCATGGCCTGCTGCTTGATGATATGCACAATTCTCATTCATTCTCCAAGTACCGGGAATAGGATTCAGTGGAGGACGTGGGTTGAGTGGAGTGATTAGTCCGGATTTCCGGAGTAGTTCCAAGCTTTTGACCATGGTAGTGGGAAGGGTACATAAATTCCTTTTTTTCCTGACTTCAGTGCTCGAAGAATCTCCTTGCGCAGGCCAATTCATCGAAGGTGCTTGTTGTGGCTACTGAAATGGATTTTGTTGATACGGGTACGAGCTTATTTGGTTAACGGTTGGAGTGGCCATCTTTCTCCCTGCATATGAGGTTTTCTTGGTATCATTCTCTGCTTTTTTAGCCAACTCTTCTTCTACTTGTGACCCCATGCTTAACAGAGCTCTGAAGTGTGGAAATACGTGCTTTCCCATACTACTTAATACAGCTGGAGTAAAATTCCTCTGTATGATTTCCAACTGTTCTTCTTCATCGGGCCGTTTGGACATTTGGGAGGCCATCTCTCTCCAACGCGTGACGAAATCGCTAAAGCTTTCTTTCTCACCTTGCTTGGCCATTTCCAGGTGCTTGCGGGTAATTTCTAAATCTTCATTGGACCCGTATTTATGCATGAACTCCTTGACAATGTCTCTCCAAGTCTTCGTGTGGTGTCTCTCCAGATCAAAAAACCATCTCAGGGCGGCCCCCGTGAGAGTCATGTGAAAGGCCTGAGCTAATTCCGGTTCTCCACAACCAGACACTTGCATAGATCTGATGTAGGATTAAAGATGGGTTTTTGGGGGCGTGGTTCCTGTGAATTTGGTGATGGAAGGGAGCTTGAATCCCTGAGGTAATCTTGCTTCCGGGTAAAGGGAGAAGGCATTCATATCCGTGATCTCATCTGCCCCTCTTATCAGAGAAATCCCCTTTTGCAGAACCTTCATCTACTCTTTCAGTTTCTTCATCTCTTCACTCTCTCTTGACACCTCGTCGGGCTGTTCCCGAGCTATAATCGATTCCGCATACACTGCCCGAAGTCGGTTGATGTCTGGGTATTCATTAGGAGGGGCTACTGGGGCCGGAGGCTGAATAGGCCTTGCGGTGACTTGCGGCCATGGTTGGTATTGGGGATCAAGGCCGGGCTGAGGTTGCAGCCAGATGATGGGTGGCTCTTGTTGTTGGTAAGTGGGTCCTGAATCTGGGGCCCATTGATTCTGATTGTTGGGATCGGTCTGAACAGGACCGGCGATGACAGGGCCCGTTTGAGGTGGATTGGTTCCTTGAACTAGGGGAAGTACTTGCGATGACTGCCCTTGATCTCGATTCGGTGGTAGTCGTTCAAAACCCAGTGGCGCGACCCGCCCGGCTGACAACTCTTCTACTCGAACTCGGGTACTCTGTTGCTCATTTGTGAGGTTTGCTAGACTCATGCTGACGGTCATTAGCAAACGATGCATTTCGGCTAAAGTTGGCTGAGTTGCAGATGCCTCGGGTAGGCTCTGATCTGTTTCTTGATTCTCGCGTCCATCGACCATTGTGGGTGTGCTTGGTCTTACTAACCTTCCGGTGTGATCCCGACCAGCCCAACCTTCCAAACTGTCATCGTATTACGGCTGTAGACGGAACCACGGGGCAAAGATGAAGAAAGACTATGATGTGACTCGATTTTTGCCAAAAGAAACCACGAAGAAAGAAAAACAACGAAAACCAAGTTTCGAGTATTTTATAAAGACACGTCAAACAACAACTTGAGTGAATTCCCAGTGGGAGTTTATGATAGGCAGCAAAGTGCTCCTTGGGTTATCCTACTTGTCCCAAATTTTGAAAAACTCTTCTTTTGATTTTATGGAAATTGGGAATATCTCTCCTCTTGAGTTGCTTTTCATGGGAGATGTACTGGGGAAAGTCACAACGAAGTGATCTCGATGTAAATTTCTACGACGGAGGTTGGATAGCCTCTGGCCGTACTTGCCAATATCTGGGGGAGATATACATGACAAGGCCCTATGTGGTACAATTTCCTCACGGTTTTGATAAAAACATAAGAGTGTTCTATCTTTGACTTTTCCTATATGCAACGCAGGTGTAATGCAAGGTGAAGGCTTTAGGCTCCCTCCTATTTGGCAAGACCTCGCGATATACCCCATGGGCGGGTACGTGCAAGAATCTTTTGATATACTTCCCGGGTATGTGAGTGTTCTCGTCACTCGATATACCTCGGGGGCGTACTTGGCCAAGGAGAGTGGAAGTAAATGCTTTCGGTTTATGTTGGCCCAAGCAAGCCAACTCCCTACTCACTTATAATACTTCTGAGGGTTCGGGGTAAATTCACACTCATAAAACCAATGCATGATTTGTGAAAGTGCGTGCAAAACAAGAATTTTCAAAAGATTTAATTTGCAAATATCTTATCTTTGAGGTGTATTTTGAAAACGCCATTTTTATTTAAAAAAGATATTTCTTTACAATCATATATAACATAAAGGGGAATCCTAAACATATGTCTATGTCAATGAATGGACTCTACTGCGCCTCTAGGTCAGGTTAACAATAAAATCTAGGCGCCACGTCAGGGGGTAAGTAGGGAAAGCGGTAAAAGCACGCATATCAACATATTATAAACAAAGAATCCACATATAAGAGCCTACTTCTCATAAGTCCCCAGCAGAGTTGCCACTGTGAGAATCCGCAAATGCGACCCCCGGGTCTCGTCCCCGTTCGTTGGGCGTCTGAAACGTCGGAAAGGATCCCGTCGTTCCATTTGCTTGGAGTGTTTTGATAATTCATATCGGGCGTCCCTATGTCTATTCTAGATGCAAAGGGGTTCGTTCAGAGTCACCAGTACGTTTTACGAGAAAACGGACAAAACAGTTGTGTAAGAGGAAAGGCTACAGATAAGCCTTTCTTTACACGTTTGTCTACGAAACCAGGATTCTATAGGGTTCGGGAACTATATTACGGTTTGGGAAGGTGTTAAGCACCTATTCCGCCCTTTCGGTCTTATATGTGGATTCTTTGTTTATAATATGTTGATATGCGTGCTTTTACCGCTTTCCCTAAAAATTAGGATTTTTATTCGAGAAGTAGTAGACTATCAGTAAAAGCATCCAAGTTCTTCAACATAAAATAAACATATAAGTTCACTAGAGACCGAAAGGGCGGAATGGGTGCTTAACACCTTCCTAAACCGTAATATAGTTCCCGAACCCTATAGAATCCTGGTTTCGTAGACAAACGTGTAAAGAAAGGCTTATCTGTAGCCTTTCCTCTTACACAACTGTTTTGTCCGTTTTCTCGTAAAATGTACTGGCGACTCTGAACGAACCCCTTTGCATATAGAATAGACATAGGGACACCCGATATGAATTATCAAAACACTCCAAGCAAATGGAACGACGGGATCCTTTCCGACATTTCAGACGCCCAATGAACGGGGACGAGACCCGGGGGTCGCATTTTCGGATTCTCACAAGCACAAAATGGAGGCTGGATTACACTTATTCAAGCCCAATTGGAGTGAGAAGACCATGTTTATGCGGCCCAAGAGTGTGGAGTCAAGCCCACACGTTTTTATTTATTATTGTTATTTCTTTTAAAGAATAGTTCTTGTTTGATTAGGATTTGTTTTGAGGATTCCTTGTTGGATTGGTTTCTTGTTGCCTAAGTGTTCTTCTCCCTATTTAAAGGGGGGGTTCATTGTTTTATTTCATTATCTAAGACTTTATTCATAATAATATTGAGTGATTTAATCCTTTTTGGTTCTTCGCGAACTACTTGAACTTATCGGTTAATCCGTGGCGTTCATTCGACTTATCAATCGGTATTCCGCACCTAGTTGTGGCGTCTTCATTTTTCACCCTAATCTGACTGTAGAAACGATCTAGGTTCTTAATTTGCTACGGTTTTCCCGTGTGTCTGTGTCGAGGTTCGCACAACCAATTCATTGTGTTGGCGGGTTTTGAGCAATATCACCGTAGGTCGTATCAGTTGGTATCAGAGGGGGTTCTACTATCAGGTTTTATCTATCCATTAATTAGTAAATTGTTTGATTCGTATTGCTGTTCATCGTATTTTTGTTTTTCATTCTGCTTATTTATTTATCGTGATTCCTTTGTGTTCTTCGTCCAAAAAAAAAATAAAATTGAAATTCTCGTTCTCATTATTCCGCATCTATTCTTGCTTAGTTCTTATCGAATTTGTTCTTGATTGCTAAAGTACATGCGAATTGCACCTATTACGAATCTGCTTCATCTGTGGTTTAAAGTCGAAATTCCTTTAATTTGTTCTTTTGAACCCTAGTTGCGAATCTGTCCATCATAGTCCTTTTTTGCCATCGCGAATCAGTTTCTATTGTTTTTGCGGATGGAAACTTAGTTCCAGAATCATTTAATATTGCATATAGACCAAACAAAACTTTTTTTTATGTAAAACCCTAGTGCGGAATCGGATTTTACCTTCAAGATCTCTCTGGTTTAATCTCGTCTCAGCACGAACAAGAATTGATGGAGACGAATCGAGAACACGGGCTCGATAGAACCTCAAGATCTTCTATCGTATTCCTTTCGCCGTGCAATCCTGTACCGAGTGTGGGCTGCGGTATCACCAAGATCTCCTTCTCTACTCTCTCCGGCACAAACCCTAGTTCGTGAGAATTATTATTATCTCGAGAGAAGAGGCAAGGTTGGCATATATATAAGGCTACGATAGGGACCCTAAGGAGAAATAAGTGTTTGGGCTTACTATGGAAAACTGGAATCCTAATTCGATTAAGAATTGATTCCTTCCATAAATTATAATTCACACCACTAAAGAATTATAATTGCACTCCCGTCCTTATCTCAAAATTATATTTCGAGCTCCTTATTATTAAATACTTATTATTCTCCCCACGTTAAGATTACAGATAACCGTCATTTAAATTAAATTACTGACAATTATATTTAAATGACTTCTTAATCCTTGAGCCTACCACTTAACTTATTTGACATGTCAGATTAACATAATCCACCTGCAGGGTATGACATGATCAAAACTTATAAGCTTCTCAAGGGGTTATCATCAATCCCTATACCGGGACGCGGATTCTGTCAATAATTAATATTCATCATACATATAGTGTCACCATCCAATTCACGAAGATTATTGATCCATAAATGAATCTCACTTTTAATGAGTCAAAACAACAAACACTACATATATATGTTTATTAATTATTTCAAGATTAAGAGCATAAGTAATCATAATAACCATGGGATTTTAAATTGTTTTATATAGTCAGTATAAAAATCAATTAACCCAAACTGGTCCTGTTCAATACACATAAAGTGTACTAGCACAACGAGTTAAAACTGTACCGTTTCCTGTAGTCAAGATAAACTACTAAAACTTGTGCTACAATCCTACCGATGGTTGTCCAATTCCATCTAAGACCGTGAACCAATAAACTTATATTCCACAAGAACCAATGATATGATCCTCTGTGTGTAAGCTATACTCTACACACCAAATCATCTACTATATGGAATAAAAGACACACACATGCACAATATTTAAATAAATAATATCATGCAACCATTGCCCATAAAGATTCTCATTAAAATAGCAAAACCGAGTCTATATAACAAATCAAAACCAATAATAATAAAATCATGGCTTTTAGTATATCACTCTAACAATCTCCCACTTAGACTCAAAGCCATGCAGCTATGCACCTCACTCCCATTCCCTCAACGTGACTATCAAAAGTCTTGGCCGGTAAGCTCTTCGTAAAAGGATCGGCTAGGTTGTCTCCTGATGCAATCTTAGTCACTATGACATCGCCTCTCTGCACAATATCTCTGATTAGATGATACTTGCGCTCTATGTGTTTTCCTTTCTTATGAGTCCGTGGCTCCTTCGAATTTGCAACTGCTCCACTATTATCACAATAAAGTGTAATAGCTGAATGCACTGAAGGTACCACATCTAGATCCATAAGAAAGTTCCTGAGCCAAACTGCCTCTTTAGCCGCTTCTGAAGCAGCCACATATTCAGCTTCCATGGTGGAGTCAGCAATACAAGACTGCTTAATACTCCTCCAACTAATGGCCCCACCTCCTAGAGTAAACACATATCCTGAAGTTGACTTTCTAGAATCCTTATCTGACTGAAAATCTGAGTCTGTGTACCCAATGGGCACTAGACTATCTGCCTGGTAAACCAACATAAGATCTCGAGTCCTTTTAAGGTACTTGAGTATATGTTTTACCGCAGTCCAGTGTTCTTGCCCTGGATTAGACTGATATCTGCTAACCATGCCAACAGCAAAGCAGATGTCTGGTCTAGTACACAGCATAGCATACATGAGGCTTCCTACTGCCGAGGCATAAGGAACTGCCTTCATTTTCTCTATCTCATCAGGTGTCTTAGGACACTGATCCTTGGATAGAGTGATTCCATGCCTGAAAGGGAGAAACCCTTTCTTGGAATCCTGCATACTAAATCTGGAAAGAATTGTATCAATATAAGTAGCTTGTGACAAGCCCAACATCCTATTTTTCCGATCTCGCATAAGCTTAATACCAAGGATGTGACTAGCTTCTCCCAAGTCCTTCATATCGAATTGACTTGATAACCATACCCTCACTGAAGATAATAACCCCATATCGTTCCCAATAAGTAAGATATCATCTACGTACAATACCAGAAATACCACTGCGTTTCCGTTGCACCTTTTGTACACACAAGACTCATCCGGACATTGATTAAAACCAAAAGACTTGATTGCCTGATCAAAACGGATGTTCCAAGATCTAGACGCTTGCTTAAGCCCATAAATAGACTTCTTAAGCTTGCACAACATATGCTCTTGGCCCTTTGCTATGAATCCATCTGGCTGCATCATATAGATACTTTCATCAAGACTTCCATTAAGGAAAGCTGTCTTGACATCCATTTGCCAAATCTCGTAATCAAGATGAGCCGCAATGGATAAGAGAATCCGAATAGACTTTAGCATGGCAACCGGTGAAAAGGTTTCATCATAATCGATCCCTTCTTTCTGAGTGAACCCTTTTGCAACAAGCCTTGCTTTAAAGGTTTCCACCTTCCCGTCTGCTCCTCTCTTTCTCTTATATACCCACTTACATCCGATGGGTTTTATCCCTTCGGGTGGTTCTACAAGATCCCAGACTTTATTAGAGTACATGGACTCCATTTCAGATTTCATAGCCGTTTGCCATTTTTCTGCATCTTTATCTTGAAGTGCTTCATTGTAGTTAAATGGATCCATTTCGTGTTCATCAGGGACCTTGTCATAAGACTCTCCCAAGAACATAAAACGGCCGGGTTTACGAACAACCCTCCCACTACGACGAAGCACTACTTGTGTTTGTGTACCTTGTGCAGGTACTGAACTTCCCAACTCACTATCCACACGCTGTGCTGGTTCGGGAATCTGCGTTGGTTCAAGAACCTGTGCTGGTTCTGGAACCTGCGTGTTAGTGGTTCGTTCAGGATGTGCACGAGCATCAACAATTCTCCCACTACGACGAGGTAAAGGGATAATATCTATCTCTTGTGGTACTTCCTCTTGTACTGAAGGTACATACAAATTGTGCCCTACTTTTTCTCCTCTTATTTCCTCTAGAACAACACTACTTCTGGGCTTGTGGTCCATGATATAATCCTCTTCTAAGAATTAGGCATTGGTGCTAACAATAACCTTTCGTTCTCGAGGATTATAAAATAGGCCACCCTTGGTTCCTTTAGGATATCCAACAAAGAAACACATTTCTGTTCTTGACTCCAATTTATCCGCATTACCTTTCAGCACGTGTGCTGGACTACCCCATATCCGAATATGCCGTAGACTAGGCTTAAGCCCACTCCACAATTCTATGGGTGTAGTAGGTATTGACTTTGATGGCACCAAGTTAAGAATATATGCTGCTGTTTCTAAAGCATATCCCCAAAAGGAATCAGGTAGGTCTGAATAACTCATCATAGATCTTACCATTTCCATAAGAGTCCTATTCCTTCTTTCTGCTACACCATTCTGCTGTGGCATACCCGGTGCAGACAACTGGGATGTAATCCCATTTTCTGACAAGTATTCCCTAAACTCTCCTAAGAGATATTCACCACCACGATCTGATCGTAGTGTTTTGATACATTTTCCTAGACGCTTCTCCGTTTCTGCCTTGAATACTTTGAATTTCTCAAAGGCTTCAGACTTTCGTCGCATTAAGTAAATGTATCCATACCTTGAGTAATCATCAGTGAATGTGATGAAATACTCAAAGCCACCTCTAGCCTGGACAGTTATGGGACCACACAAATCAGAATGAACCAGTTCTAACTGTTCTTTAGCCCTATAGCCTTTTGCCGAGAATGGTCTCTTAGTCATTTTACCTTCTAAACAGGATTCACAGACTGGAAGTGCCTCCACTTCCAATGAACCTAATGGCCCATTTTCGACCAGTCTTTGAATTCTTTTTAGATTAATATGACCAAGGCGTAAGTGCCAAAGATATGTTTGATTCATCTTTGAAGGTTCCTTTCTCTTAATTGGTAAATTATTAGTGTTATTCAATTCGTATAGTTGCAATGTAGACAAGTCAAGATTTATTATATAAAGATCATTCACCAATGTACCAGAACAAATAAACTGTTTATTTTTTCTAATAATAACTGATTTATCATTAAAATGAACAAAATATTTGTCCTCGACCAATCTAGAAACTGAAATTAAATTCCTTCTAATGGAAGGTACATATAGACAATCCTTAATTACTAAAATCCTATCCTGACTAAACTGAAGATAAACATCTCCTACTGCAACTGCTGCCACCTTCGTAGCATTACCCATGTGTAGATAAATTTCTCCATTCCTAAGTTGCCTGGTTTCCTGGAACCCCTGCAAAGTATTGCAGACATGATTAGTGGCTCCCGAATCTACACACCAGGTACTGGTAGATCGGACCGCTAAACAAGTTTCAACAACTAATAAATGAAATTTACCTCCATTGTTCTGGCGGTTTAGGAAACGGGGACAATCCTTCTTCCAGTGCCCTTTCTGTTTACAGTGAAAACACTTGCCTACAGGCTTTTTCACTCCTCCTTGAGGTCCAGCGACTGCTGCACATGCTGCTCCTTGTGGGACTGCAGCTTGTGCGTTATTCTTCTTCTTCTTTTTCTTGCTTTTAGGCTTAGAAGTAGAAGCTTTCTCAGCCACCAGAGCACTAGCTGACTTACCAATGAGTCCCTCAGCTGCTTGGAGTTCTTTAAGAAGTTCCGACAACGAATATTTAAACTTGTTCATGTTGTAATTTAGTCGGAATCCCTTAAATGAATCCGGCAACGACTGGAGAATGATATCGACCTGAGTTTCCCCATCGATTTCAGCTCCAAGGATCTTTAGTTCATTCAGAAGACCAATCATCTTCAGAACATGATCCCTAACTCGGGTTCCTTCAGCCATTGTTGTGTTCATGAGGTCCTTCATCGCAACCTGCCTTGCGGCACGATCCTGATCCCCAAACATATCTTTGAGGTTCAGCATTATGTCGTAGGCAGTGGCTAAAGACTCATGCTGATGTTGCAGTACATTTGACATAGAAGCCAAAATGTAACACCGCGCCATCTCATCAGCCTTTTTCCACTTTCGGTAAGCCTGGGTTTCCTCTTCGGTTGCCCCCTCACCAGGTTCTTCTGGACAAACCTCAGTGAGCACAAACTTGTACTCTTCAGCAGTAAGCACAATATTCAAGTTCCTTTTCCAGTCAATATAATTAGGTCCAGTCAATTTGTTTTGGTTGAGTATAATAGAAAGTGGGTTGAAAGAGTTTGCCATTTTAAATCCTGAGAATCACATAATAATAATAATACAAATTAAAATGGGCAATAATAACTTTGAACACTATATTTAACTACGGTACCCTCTACCATTTTAAAAAGTATTCGCCAGCAGCCTAAACCTTGAAAAATATGCCTCGTTAGTGAGGTCGTCTATTATTCATTATTTTTAGACAGGTCCAAACCTATTAAATTTTATTATCTAGACAATCCTTTATTGTCAAGTAACATATACTATCTAGACAATTCTTTATTGTCAAATAAAATTCAAATAGCTGACTTCATTCAGTCCTATAAATAATAGTAGAGACTCAGTTGGAGAGTATGCTATTATTTATATCTAAGTGTATACCATCATTTAATTTAATCCAATGATTCTGTAATTCATTCTTTCCGATATGGAGGTGGGTACTAAAACCCACACGAAAAATAAATCACATCATTTAAATTATCTTTCAAAGAAATTTGTACAATGATTTCACAATCTATTCTTTCCGATATGGAGGTGAGCACTATAACTCGCACAAAGAATAAACTATATCATCTACAAATCAATGATGGAGACCGTGGGATATTTATGTGAAAAAATCCCTCACCCACTTAGTATTTAAAACATTATTATCTGAGGGTTATAAAAAAAATGTTCAATTCAAGTCAACTAGAATACAAGGGTATGAAACATAAGACCTATGTGCAATAAAATTATTTTACCGCCTTTTAAAAAAAACTTAAATTTTGCAATTGCACAATACTTATATTTATATATCCAATTATTAATTGACAAAAATTAAACAAAACGTGATCTAAGTGTGGTCATGTATCCATGTTGTCCAAAATTATAAGGAAACCTAATAATTAAACATATATTACCAAACACACAAAGCATCAAACCATTCAATAATAAGAAAAGAATAAATCCCTGCTATTATGGTCTAAGCTTCTCCCCAGTCCGATTAATTTCTGAATCGATCTCCGTGGTAAAAACGCATTCTTCAACTTTCTGCCCCCATCTTCGTTAAAGAGACAACAGTCTTTAAATACAAAGTCCTATGCCTCCACGTAAGGAGTTCACACATGAACTATTCTATCTAAATCGAAATCGAAATTAATTACATAGATCCTATGCCTCTGTTTAAGGAGTTCACATAACTGATCTAATATATCAAAATCAAAATCGAATTAATTACATAGATCCTATGCCTCTGTTCAAAGAGTTCACATAACTGATCTAAATAAAATTTACGATTACAACCATGAATAAAACCAAATCATCACGCACATTAAAGTAACCACGAATAAAACCATCGTGGGATCCAATCACATAAAACAAAATTATGTGACCATAATAGCGGGACAAGAATACTGCAAAACAAGGGCTAGCGAGTTCTACGTTCTACCCATTATCAATATGCATGAATCGATTTAAACTGGACAACATGGTTAGTTCAATCCATACGCATTATTAAATAAAAACCAATCGCTCTGATACCAATTGATGGAAACATAGTTCCAGAATCGTTTAATATTGCGTAAGACCAAACAAAAATTTTTTTTATGTAAAACCCTAGTGCGGAATCGGATTTTACCTTCGAGATCTCTCTGGTTTGATCTCGTCTCAGCACGAACAGGAATTGATGGAGACGAATCGAGAACACGGGCTCGATAGAACCTCAAGATCTTCTATCGTATTCCTTTCGCCGTGCAATCCTGTACCGAGTGTGGGCTGCGGTATCACCAAGATCTCCTTCTCTACTCTCTCCGGCACAAACCCTAGTTCGTGAGAATTATTATTATCTCGAGAGAAGAGGCAAGGTTGGCATATATATAAGGCTACGATAGGGACCCTAAGGAGAAATAAGTGTTTGGGCTTACTATGGAAAACTGGAATCCTAATTCGATTAAGAATTGATTCCTTCCATAAATTATAATTCACACCACTAAAGAATTATAATTGCACTCCCGTCCTTATCTCAAAATTATATTTCGAGCTCCTTATTATTAAATACTTATTATTCTCCCCACGTTAAGATTACAGATAACCGTCATTTAAATTAAATTACTGACAATTATATTTAAATGACTTCTTAATCCTTGAGCCTACCACTTAACTTATTTGACATGTCAGATTAACATAATCCACCTGCAGGGTTTGACATGATCAAAACTTATAAGCTTCTCAAGGGGTTATCATCAATCCCTATACCGGGACGCGGATTCCGTCAATAATTAATATTCATCATACATATAGTGTCACCATCCAATTCACGAAGATTATTGATCCATAAATGAATCTCACTTTTAATGAGTCAAAACAACAAACACTACATATATATGTTTATTAATTATTTCAAGATTAAGAGCATAAGTAATCATAATAACCATGGGATTTTAAATTGTTTTATATAGTCAGTATAAAAAACAATTAACCCAAACTGGTCCTGTTCAATACACATAAAGTGTACTAGCACAACGAGTTAAAACTGTACCGTTTCCTGTAGTCAAGATAAACTACTAAAACTTGTGCTACAATCCTACCGATGGTTGTCCAATTCCATCTAAGACCGTGAACCAATAAACTTATATTCCACAAGAACCAATGATATGATCCTCTGTGTGTAAGCTATACTCTACACACCAAATCATCTACTATATGGAATAAAAGACACACACATGCACAATATTTAAATAAATAATATCATGCAACCATTGCCCATAAAGATTCTCATTAAAATAGCAAAACCGAGTCTATATAACAAATCAAAACCAATAATAATAAAATCATGGCTTTTAGTATATCACTCTAACATTTGCCTAGGGTAGGATTTCGACATAGTTAGGGTTAGTTTTCGATTGTAATACAACCCTTACTGCCTTGCGTTTTGCTAAGATACGAGATTGGTAGGGCTATCAAAATTGCGATTTCTGCATATAAACTCTATTTGCAATTGATTGTTTCACTAATCATATAAACCCTAGCTATTGCGAATCTGTTGGCTGTTCATATAAGCTTCGTTTGGTGCTTAAAATTTGATTTTGTTGAGTTTCGATTTTTGTTAATTATTTCAGTTAAAATTTTAAATTCTGGAAATTTCGACTACACCAGATTAAAGTAGAATTCGAAAGACCCAGAAAAAAAAATACAAAAATTCCCAAAATTCGCAATTATTTCTTTTTAGATTTGGATTCTATAGGGTCTAAGGATTCCAAAAATCACGTTTGCACGAGACTGAATTTTCGCACCTATTTCTCGTTCTTTGCCCTTATTGTGTCCGTAATCGTTGGGATTGTTGTTTCTTATTGATTAGTCGTCTAAACTGTCCATTCACATTCTGATATTTAATTGAGTACTTCAATAAGAACCTATAGAGCATTAATTTGAGTGGAAAGAGGCGTAAGCTGTGAGACCATTAGAGGGTAAAAGCCAATAATTGTGGAGTGATACACGAGTAAACTGAGTGAATTATTCTCCGAGTGAAACACGTAAGGGAGTGCTTGTGAGGTCCTTAATTCTATTTTGCAGGTTATATAAATATTGTCGAAAAGCCAAGAAGTGGCCTAGAAAGAGGAGGAGGGTCATCAACCAGTCATCCTGAACTTGCAAGTACAAGCCTTGTTAGGGGAGATGAGGAAGATGTTAAGAACTGAGATGGAGATGGTTCATGGGCGGATAGACCGGATAGAGAACACACAAATCGAGCAATCAAATAGAATTGAGCAATCAAACAATGCTCATGCTCGTAGGAGAGGGAGAATTCAACCTAGAGAAGCAAGGGTTGACGATGAAGAATCTTACGATGGTGGGTTTGAAGATGACGACGACTGGAACCCGGTGGCCACCAATAGGAGATATGCTGGACGGAATAGAGAAGAAAGGAACATGGAAGATAACAATATGGGTAGCATCAAGATGAAGATTCTGTCATTTCAAGGGAAGAATGATCCCGAAGCATATCTTGACTGGGAGAAGAAAGTTGAGCTAGTGTTTAATTGCCATAATTACTCCGAGATAAAGAAGGTAAAACTTGCTGCCATTGAGTTATCTGAATATGCAATTGTGTGGTGGGACCAATTAGTAATGAACAGACGAAGAAATAGAGAGCGTCCTATTGAGACATGGGAAAACATGAACACAGTGATGAGAAAGCGATTTGTACCTACCCATTACTATCGGGAGCTGTACCAAAAGTTATAAAGGCTTACACAGGGCAACCGCAACGTGAAAGATTATTTCAAAGAGATGGAAGTGGCCATGATCCGAACGAACGTAGACGAAGATCGAGAGGCTACTATGGCCAGGTTTTTGAATGGGTTGAACTAGGAAATTGCTAATGCGGTTGATTTGCATCATTATGTTGAGTTGGAAGATATGGTGCACATGGCGATCAAGATTGAGAATCAACTCAAGAGGAGGGGTAGCCTGTAACACCCGGCTTCATCATTTCTCGCAAATCACAGCCTAAGTCGCGTATAAGGCAGAATCGGGCTCCGGATGGCCAAATTGAGTTTTGGAATGGTTGGAATGGTTTGGAAACCTCCAACAAGTCATATTAATATATTTAAGTGTGTTATGATGACCATAAGTTGTTTCGTGTGGCTCGGACGGAAATCGGCTCGAAAATCACAAGTTTGAAACTTACGCGATAAGTTATTTTTACCCGACTTTGGATGACCATAACTTCTTCATCCGAACTCTAAATGAGTCCCCGTTTTCGGCCACGCCTTCATCTCAATGCCCTCTACAACTTTTGTGTTTTGGCCGAGACCCAATTCTCACTCCTCGATGGCCAAAATTGGGCGTGAAGTTCAGACTTTGACCAAACAGCAAAATTGTGTGCTGTGAATAGTGGTAGTCGAATACATAGGTTTTGATGTAGTCGACTACATGCTACTGGGCGAGATTTTTATATTTCTTTCCTCCTAATTTTAACATATCTTTTGGAGAGGTTCTAGAGAGAGAGGGGGAAGGCGATTTTGGGGGATTTGCGAGGGATTCAACACCATGATCCAAGCTCATCCTTTATCCACCATTATATACTACTATTCATCTCCTTCTTCACCATTTCATCACCATTTCTAGGGCTTAAGGCTTCAAGTTGGGGATTTCGTCCTTGGCGCTTCTCTGGCTCGATTCTTCCGCAATACTTCGAGGGATTGACCCTCCTAAGGTGGGAACAATAGTATTTTAACAATTTTTCTTACGATTACAACTTATTCATCTTAAATCAATCCAAACCTAGGGTTTCTACTCAAAGTTGCATATGCATGGGGTTTGGGTCAATTTCTTTGGATAACTTTGATAGATTTGCATCATATATGACATCAATAATGATTTTATACAAAAAGCCCCAATTATAAATGATTTATAAGAAAGTTTAGTATATGACCTTCAAGTACGTATACGATTATACACGCGAGACTTTGATACACTTATGTATGATGTCATATATGGGATTTAAACCATATTTTGGACAAAGATATATATATATATATATATTAGTGGTATTTTTGTTGTGTTTTAAGTTATAAACCAAATTTATGAGATTTTCTACTTACCTAGCCAGTTCGTAAGTATGCTGGTCAAATACATATATATGTTTTGAATAAATCAAGTCTTTAAATCATAGTGGGAGGCTATTTGGGAACTCATACACATTGTTTGATTATATTTGACTTGGCTTGGGGCCAAATTGATGAAAACATACGAAACCTCCCAAACTAATGATTTTCTGGTTTCCTCTATTAACTGACGGACTTGGCGTATATTGTTCAATCTCTACAACAATACCACTACATGTTTTACAGCATTTATAGTTACTCATATCATAAATGGATATATATATGTGTGCGAGTTTTACGAATACATATAGAAAGCATGTATATTCATACCTATATATGTTGGATTCTATATTCTTATGATTTCATTGATTCGATGAGATGATTATTGTTATTTTATATCGGATGGCCACACCGTTCGTACTAGATAGATGGTGATTACCGGTAGCGTATAGCCTTAGTGGCTACGTGAGTATTATTGTAGCCTGCGCCTTTATGGCGGCGTGAGGTAGCGTATGCCTGTGTGGCTGCGTGAGGTAGTGTCTAGGTGGACCTGGTAGGTGGTCCCTGCCTTGGGCAGAAGAAACCGAGTTGCCGGCTATCTCTGTGCACAGTAGATGTATGAAAATCCTAGACGTGAGTATGATATGTGATTGATGTGATAGATCTAGTCGCGGTGTTGTGGCATATACTGTACGATGACGTATATGTATACTTACATTGCTTTTCTCGTACTTTGGGTTGGGGACATCATACATATATTTCACGAAAGGTTTTCTGTGCATTGGCTTCTTCTTAATTGTATTATATACATATATGTGTTTACAGTTATATATACACGTTTCTATCCAGAGATGGTTTAATACAGAGAAGCAGCTCATAAACTATTTTCATTATAATACATGGCATGGCATGCATGATTTCGAACCTATTTTCTTATACAACTCTTATAGTTCCCACTGAGCCCGTTTGGCTCACTCCCATTTTCCAAACCAGGTCTTGCAGGTATTCCCGGGGATGGTATGCTCATGGAGTCTAGATAGCTCTGACGGACTCTGATCACCCTAGTCGTTATGAAACGACTTATGTACTAGTTGTTTAGTTAATAAATGTTTATGTATTATAGTGTTGTATTTTGATATAAAGTTTATTGAGATTGAGACCTCAGTGGAGACTTTGTATATATGATTTTCCCTAAATGTGGAGTATCTATTGAATATGGATTGTATGGATATTTTAACAGGTTTTGGTATTGCTTGATAAATAAACTCCACATGCCAAAATTTCTTTTAAAGTGATTTTATTACTTGAACTTGCTTTTGGTGTTAAATTCTAAGTTTTATAGCTTATCACCCGTCGTCGCGTACGACTCCGTGGCTAACCGGGTCCCGGAGGTACAATCCTCTAAACGGGATTTCGGGGCGTCACATAGCCTACGCCAAAACCAAAGTCCAACCACACCCTCTTGGAAATCAAATCCCCTTTGGAAGAAAGAGGAGAAATCAGCCGCATCAAAGCCCAAAATCGAGCCCAAACAAGGGACGACCATCCTTGGAAACCAAGGTAAACCCGATCCTAATACACCTCGAAATTGTGATATTAAATATTTTAAGTGTCAAGGTAGGGGTCACAAGGCAAACCAATGTCCCAATCAAAGAGCTATGGTGATTCGAGACAGCGGTGAAATTGAGACCGATGAAGAGTCCAATGATGATTCTATGCCATTATTAGAAGATGTTGATGATGAAGGAGAAGAGCTTGCGGCTGAAGGAGATTTGTTGGTTGCAAGAAAATCCCTTAGTGTGCGAGCTAAAGAAGATGATGAAGTACAACGAGAAAATCTCTTCCATACTAGATGCCTAGTGAACAATAAGGTATGTAGTGTGATCATTGATGGCGGAAGTTGTACTAATGTAGCAAGTACTATTATGGTGGAGAAGTTAGGCTGCCTATTATTAAGCATCCCAAGCCATATAAGTTGCAATGGTTGAATGAAAGTGGAGAGATCAAGGTGAACAAGCAAGTATTAGTCGCATTTCGTATTGGGAAGTATGAAGATGAGGTCTTATGCGACATAGTACCAATGCAAGCTGGTCATCTATTGCTAGGGCGACCATGGCAATTTGATCGCCGAGTGAAGCATGATGGATTCACCAACAAATATTCTTTTGAGCTCAATCATAAGACGATTACTCTTGTCCCTATGTTACCAAAGCAAGTGTATGAAGATCAATTAAAATTGCAAAGGGAGAGTGACCAAAAGAAAAAGAGTGAGTTGAAAAAAGAGAGTGAGCAAAAGAAAGAGAGTGATAAAAAGAGAGAAAGAGAGGAAAAGAAAAAGAGTGAAGAGGAAAAAATGAGAAAGAGAGAAAACAAAAGAACTTTTATGCGAGAGTAAGTGAAGTTAAAAGAGCATTGTATTCGAGGAAGCCGATGATTGTGCTTTTGTACAAGGAGGCATATTTAAATACTAATGAACTTAACTCGTCTTTGCCTAGTTCTATTGTTTCTTTGTTTCAGGATTATGCAGATGTCTTTCCCGACAAGATGCCACGTGGATTACCGCCAATTAGAGGGATTGAGCATCAAATTGATTTTGTTCCTGGCGCTACCATTCCAAACAGACCAGCCTATCGGAGCAACCCAGAGGAGACGAAGGAGCTACAAAGGCAAGTGTCTGAACTGATGGAGAAAGGGCACGTGAGAGAAAGCATGAGCCCGTGCGCTATTTCGGTGATTTCAGTGCCTAAGAAGGATGGGACGTGGAGAATGTGCGTTGATTGTCGAGTTATCAATAATATAACGGTGAAGTATCGACATCCTATTCCTCGCTTAGATGATATGTTGGATGAGTTGCATGGAGCTTGTGTATTTTCTAAAATTGATTTAAAAAGTGGATATCATCAAATTAGAATGAAAGAAGGACATGAATGGAAAACTGCTTTTAAAACCAAACATGGTTTATATGAGTGGTTAGTGATGCCCTTTAGGCTAACTAATGCACCGAGCACTTTTATGCGTTTAATGAATCATGTTTTGCGTGCATTTATTGGCAGATTTGTTGTTGTCTATTTTGATGATATCTTGATTTATAGCAAAACCTTGGAGGATCATGTTGAGCATTTAAAATCAGTTTTAGATGTGTTCCAAAAAGAAAAGTTATTTGCTAACATGAAGAAGTGCACTTTTTGCACCGATAAGCTTGTCTTTCTTGGTTTTGTTGTGAGTGTACAAGGTATACAGGTTGATGAGGAGAAGGTACGTGCAATACAAGAGTGGTTGAGTCCTACAACTGTGGGGAATGTATGAAGTTTTCATGGACTTGCTAGCTTTTACCGGCGGTTTGTGAAAGATTTTAGTACCATAGCCGCGTCGCTGACAAAGGTGATCAAGAAGAACATGGGATTTAAATGGGGGGATGAACAAGAGAAGGCATTCCAATTGATCAAGGAGAAGTTGACCCATGGGCCCGTACTTGCATTACCAGATTTCACTAAATCATTTGAGCTTGAGTGTGATGCGTCGGGTTTGGGAATATGGGTTGTTCTTATACAAGGAGGAAAACCAATTGCCTACTTTAGCGAGAAATTGATTGGGGCAACCTTGAACTATTCGACGTATGACAAGGAATTGTATGCATTGGTTAGAGCATTGGAAACTTGGCAACACTATCTTTGGCCTAAAGAGTTCGTGATTCACACCGATCATGAGTCTTTGAAGCATTTGAGGAGCCAGCACAAGCTGAATAAGAGGCATGCGCACTGGATGGATTTCATTAAGACATTCCCATATGTCATTCGGTACAAGCAAGGTAAAGAAAATATTGTAGCTGATGCGCTTTCGCGAAGGTATGTGTTAATCTCTACCCTTGATGCTAAATTACTTGGTTTTGAACATATAAAGGAATTGTATCCAATTAATGTTGATTTTTGTGAGGAGTATAAAGCATGTGAGAAAAACACAGTGGGTAAGTTCTTTAGGCATGATGGTTTTTTATTTCGTGAGAATAAATTATGTATGCCTAATTGCTCTATGCGAGATTTGTTAGTGAGGGAAGCCCATGGGGGAGGTTTGATGGGGCACTTCGGGATTGCTAAGACCTTATATATTTTGCAAGAACACTTCTTTTGACCACGTATAAAAAAAGACGTTGAGAGAATTTGTGGAAGATGTGTTACGTGTCGGCAAGCAAAGTCCCGTGTGCAACCGCATGGCTTATATACACCATTACCTATTCCTAGTGAACCTTGGATAGACATTTCCATGGATTTTGTTTTAGGTTTACCTAGGTCTAAGAATGGTAGAGATTCGATTTTTGTGGTCGTGGACAGATTTTCTAAAATAGCTCATTTTATTCCATGTCACAAAACCGATGATGCTTCGTATGTTGCTGATTTATTCTTTAGAGAAATTGTGAGAATTGCATGGTATGCCTAGGACCATTGTTTCCGATAAACATACTAAGTTCTTAAGCTACTTTTGGAATACCTTGTGGTGTAAGTTAGGAACTAAGTTATTATTTTTTACTACTTGTCACCCACAGTCTGATGGTCAAACTGAGGTTGTAAATAGAACTTTATCTACTTTGTTAAGGGTTATCATTAAAAAGAACATTAGAACATGGGAGGAATGTTTACCGCATGTTGAGTTTGCTTATAATGGCACTGTTCATTCTGCTACTCAATTTTCACCTTTTCAAATTGTGTATGGATGTAATCCTTTGACTCCATTAGATTTATCTCCATTACCTTATTTTCAATATACTAATCTTGATGGAAAGAAAAAGGCTGAGTTTGTTAAGTAGATCCATGAGAAGGCAAGGCTCAACATTGAAAGGAGGACGGAACAATATGCAAAGCAGGCGAATAAAGGACGTCAGAAGCTGGTTTTTGAACCTGGAGATTGGGTATGGCTGCATATGCGAAAAGAACAATTTTCGGAGCAACATCGTTCTAAGCTACTTCCTAGAGGAGATGGACCTTTTCAAGTTCTTGAGCGCGTCAACGATAATGCTTATAAGCTGGATCTACCAGGAGAGTACAATGTTAGCGCTACTTTTAACGTTGCTGGCTTAAGTTCGTTTGATGCCAGTGATGATTTGAGGGCAAATCCTTTTCACGAGGAGGGGAATGATGGAGGCAAGGCAGTTGTGCAAAATGAAGATAATTCAAAGGCCATCCAAGTTCCAACAGGCCCAAGTATAAGGTCGCAGGCTAAGAAGTTAAAGGCTGAGCTTAATGGATTAATTCAAACTATTTGGGCTTGAGAAGAAGGCACAATCAGGCCCATTGGAGGGGAAAAATATGGAGCACAAAATGGAGGCTGGATTACACTTATTCAAGCCTAATTGGAGTGAGAAGACCATGTCTATGCGGCCCAAGAGTGTGGAGTCAAGCCCACACGTTTTTATTTATTATTTATTTATTATTGTTATTTCTTTTAAAGAATAGTTCTTGTTTGATTAGGATTTGTTTTGAGGATTCCTTGTTGGATTAGTTTCTTGTTACCTAAGTTTTCTTCTCCCTATTTAAAGAGGGGGGGTTCATTGTTTTATTTCATTATTTAAGACTTTATTCATAATAATATTGAGTGATTTAATCCTCTTTGGTTCTTCACGAGCTACTTGAACTTATCGATTTGTCCGTGGCGTTCATCCGACTTATCAATCGGTATTCCTCACCCGGTTGTGGCGTCTTCGTTTTCCACCCTAATCTGACTGTAGAAACGATCCAGGTTCTTAATTTGCTACTGTTTTCGTGTGTGTCTGTGTCGAGGTTCGCACAACGAATTCATTGTGTTGGCAGGTTTTGAACGATATCACCGTAGGTTGTATCAGTTTGGTTGGCGGGTTTTGAGCGATATCACTGTAGGTCGTATGACAAATGCTTGAATCAATTCATGAAAATGCTTCAATTCTACTTCCTTAAGTTCAAACTTCGGATGTTTGTGGGTATCATCATTAAAAACCCTCACAAGACACAACATGTCTTTTAGGGGAACTTAGTGATGGAAACTTAGTTCCAGAATCGTTTAATATTGCGTATAGACCAAACAAAATTTTTTTATGTAAAACCCTAGTGCGGAATCGGATTTTACCTTCGAGATCTCTCTGGTTTGATCTCGTCTCAGCACGAACAGGAATTGATGGAGAGGAATCGAGAACACGGGCTCGATAGAACCTCAAGATCTTCTATCGTATTCCTTTCGCCGTGCAATCCTGTACCGAGTGTGGGCTGCGGTATCACCAAGATCTCCTTCTCTACTCTCTCCGACACAAACCCTAGTTCGTGAGAATTATATTGTATCGAGAGAAGAGGCAAGGTTGGCATATATATAAGGCTACGATAGGGATCCTAAGGAGAAATAAGTGTTTGGGCTTACTATGGAAAACTGGAATCCTAATTCGATTAAGAATTGATTCCTTCCATAAATTATAATTCACACCACTAAAGAATTATAATTGCACTCCCGTCCTTATCTCAAAATTATATTTCGAGCTCCTTATTATTAAATACTTATTATTCTCCCCACGTTAAGATTACAGATAACCGTCATTTAAATTAAATTACTGACAATTATATTTAAATGACTTCTTAATCCTTGAGCCTACCACTTAACTTATTTGACATGTCAGATTAACATAATCCACCTGCAGGGTTTGACATGATCAAAACTTATAAGCTTCTCAAGGGGTTATCATCAATCCCTATACCGGGACGCGGATTCCGTCAATAATTAATATTCATCATACATATAGTGTCACCATCCAATTCACGAAGATTATTGATCCATAAATGAATCTCACTTTTAATGAGTCAAAACAACAAACACTACATATATATGTTTATTAATTATTTCAAGATTAAGAGCATAAGTAATCATAATAACCATGGGATTTTAAATTGTTTTATATAGTCAGTATAAAAAACAATTAACCCAAACTGGTCCTGTTCAATACACATAAAGTGTACTAGCACAACGAGTTAAAACTGTACCGTTTCCTGTAGTCAAGATAAACTACTAAAACTTGTGCTACAATCCTACCGATGGTTGTCCAATTCCATCTAAGACCGTGAACCAATAAACTTATATTCCACAAGAACCAATGATATGATCCTCTGTGTGTAAGCTATACTCTACACACCAAATCATCTACTATATGGAATAAAAGACACACACATGCACAATATTTAAATAAATAATATCATGCAACCATTGCCCATAAAGATTCTCATTAAAATAGCAAAACCGAGTCTATATAACAAATCAAAACCAATAATAATAAAATCATGGCTTTTAGTATATCACTCTAACAAACTCCCACTTAGACTCAAAGCCATGCAGCTATGCACCTCACTCCCATTCGCTCAACGTGACTATCAAAAGTCTTGGCCGGTAAGCTCTTTGTAAAAGGATCAGCTAGGTTGTCTCCTGATGCAATCTTAGTCACTATGACATCGCCTCTCTGCACAATATCTCTGATTAGATGATACTTGCGCTCTATGTGTTTTCCTTTCTTATGAGTCCGTGGCTCCTTCGAATTTGCAACTGCTCCACTATTATCACAATAAAGTGTAATAGCTGAATGCACTGAAGGTACCACATCTAGATCCATAAGAAAGTTCCTGAGCCAAACTGCCTCTTTAGCCGCTTCTGAAGCAGCCACATATTCAGCTTCCATGGTGGAGTCAGCAATACAAGACTGCTTAATACTCCTCCAACTAATGGCCCCACCTCCTAGAGTAAACACATATCCTGAAGTTGACTTTCTAGAATCCTTATCTGACTGAAAATCTGAGTCTGTGTACCCAATGGGCACTAGACTATCTGCCTGGTAAACCAACATAAGATCTCGAGTCCTTTTAAGGTACTTGAGTATATGTTTTACCGCAGTCCAGTGTTCTTGCCCTGGATTAGACTGATATCTGCTAACCATGCCAACAGCAAAGCAAATGTCTGGTCTAGTACACAGCATAGCATACATGAGGCTTCCTACTGCCGAGGCATAAGGAACTGCCTTCATTTTCTCTATCTCATCAGGTGTCTTAGGACACTGATCCTTGGATAGAGTGATTCCATGCCTGAAAGGGAGAAACCCTTTCTTGGAATCCTGCATACTAAATCTGGAAAGAATTGTATCAATATAAGTAGCTTGTGACAAGCCCAACATCCTATTTTTCCGATCTCGCATAAGCTTAATACCAAGGATGTGACTAGCTTCTCCCAAGTCCTTCATATCGAATTGACTTGATAACCATACCCTCACTGAAGATAATAACCCCATATCGTTCCCAATAAGTAAGATATCATCTACGTACAATACCAGAAATACCACTGCGTTTCCGTTGCACCTTTTGTACACACAAGACTCATCCGGACATTGATTAAAACCAAAAGACTTGATTGCCTGATCAAAACGGATGTTCCAAGATCTAGACGCTTGCTTAAGCCCATAAATAGACTTCTTAAGCTTGCACAACATATGCTCTTGGCCCTTTGCTATGAATCCATCTGGCTGCATCATATAGATACTTTCATCAAGACTTCCATTAAGGAAAGTTGTCTTGACATCCATTTGCCAAATCTCGTAATCAAGATGAGCCGCAATGGATAAGAGAATCCGAATAGACTTTAGCATGGCAACCGGTGAAAAGGTTTCATCATAATCGATCCCTTCTTTCTGAGTGAACCCTTTTGCAACAAGCCTTGCTTTAAAGGTTTCCACCTTCCCGTCTGCTCCTCTCTTTCTCTTATATACCCACTTACATCCGATGGGTTTTATCCCTTCGGGTGGTTCTACAAGATCCCAGACTTTATTAGAGTACATGGACTCCATTTCAGATTTCATAGCCGTTTGCCATTTTTCTGCATCTTTATCTTGAAGTGCTTCATTGTAGTTAAATGGATCCATTTCGTGTTCATCAGGGACCTTGTCATAAGACTCTCCCAAGAACATAAAACGGCCGGGTTTACGAACAACCCTCCCACTACGACGAAGCACTACTTGTGTTTGTGTACCTTGTGCAGGTACTGAACTTCCCAACTCACTATCCACACGCTGTGCTGGTTCGGGAATCTGCGTTGGTTCAAGAACCTGTGCTGGTTCTGGAACCTGCGTGTTAGTGGTTCGTTCAGGATGTGCACGAGCATCAACAATTCTCCCACTACGACGAGGTAAAGGGATAATATCTATCTCTTGTGGTACTTCCTCTTGTACTGAAGGTACATACAAATTGTGCCCTACTTTTTCTCCTCTTATTTCCTCTAGAACAACACTACTTCTGGGCTTGTGGTCCATGATATAATCCTCTTCTAAGAATTTGGCATTGGTGCTAACAATAACCTTTCGTTCTCGAGGATTATAAAATAGGCCACCCTTGGTTCCTTTAGGATATCCAACAAAGAAACACACTTCTGTTCTTGACTCCAATTTATCCGCATTACCTTTCAGCACGTGTGCTGGACTACCCCATATCCGAATATGCCGTAGACTAGGCTTAAGCCCACTCCACAATTCTATGGGTGTAGTAGGTATTGACTTTGATGGCACCAAGTTAAGAATATATGCTGCTGTTTCTAAAGCATATCCCCAAAAGGAATCAGGTAGGTCTGAATAACTCATCATAGATCTTACCATTTCCATAAGAGTCCTATTCCTTCTTTCTGCTACACCATTCTGCTGTGGCATACCCGGTGCAGACAACTGGGATGTAATCCCATTTTCTGACAAGTATTCCCTAAACTCTCCTAAGAGATATTCACCACCACGATCTGATCGTAGTGTTTTGATACATTTTCCTAGACGCTTCTCCGTTTCTGCCTTGAATACTTTGAATTTCTCAAAGGCTTCAGACTTTCGTCGCATTAAGTAAATGTATCCATACCTTGAGTAATCATCAGTGAATGTGATGAAATACTCAAAGCCACCTCTAGCCTGGACAGTTATGGGACCACACAAATCAGAATGAACCAGTTCTAACTGTTCTTTAGCCCTATAGCCTTTTGCCGAGAATGGTCTCTTAGTCATTTTACCTTCTAAACAGGATTCACAGACTGGAAGTGCCTCCACTTCCAATGAACCTAATGGCCCATTTTTGACCAGTCTTTGAATTCTTTTTAGATTAATATGACCAAGGCGTAAGTGCCAAAGATATGTTTGATTCATCTTTGAAGGTTCCTTTCTCTTAATTGGTAAATTATTAGTGTTATTTAATTCGTATAGTTGCAATGTAGACAAGTCAAGATTTATTATATAAAGATCATTCACCAATGTACCAGAACAAATAAACTGTTTATTTTTTCTAATAATAACTGATTTATCATTAAAATGAACAAAATATTTGTCCTCGACCAATCTAGAAACTGAAATTAAATTCCTTCTAATGGAAGGTACATATAGACAATCCTTAATTACTAAAATCCTATCCTGACTAAACTGAAGATAAACATCTCCTACTGCAACTGCTGCCACCTTCGTAGCATTACCCATGTGTAGATAAATTTCTCCATTCCTAAGTTGCCTGGTTTCCTGGAACCCCTGCAAAGTATTGCAGACATGATTAGTGGCTCCCGAATCTACACACCAGGTACTGGTAGATCGGACCGCTAAACAAGTTTCAACAACTAATAAATGAAATTTACCTCCATTGTTCTGGCGGTTTAGGAAACGGGGACAATCCTTCTTCCAGTGCCCTTTCTGTTTACAGTGAAAACACTTGCCTACAGGCTTTTTCACTCCTCCTTGAGGTCCAGCGACTGCTGCACATGCTGCTCCTTGTGGGACTGCAGCTTGTGCGTTATTCTTCTTCTTCTTTTTCTTGCTTTTAGGCTTAGAAGTAGAAGCTTTCTCAGCCACCAGAGCACTAGCTGACTTACCAATGAGTCCCTCAGCTGCTTGGAGTTCTTTAAGAAGTTCCGACAACGAATATTTAAACTTGTTCATGTTGTAATTTAGTCGGAATCCCTTAAATGAATCCGGCAACGACTGGAGAATGATATCGACCTGAGTTTCCCCATCGATTTCAGCTCCAAGGATCTTTAGTTCATTCAGAAGACCAATCATCTTCAGAACATGATCCCTAACTCGGGTTCCTTCAGCCATTGTTGTGTTCATGAGGTCCTTCATCGCAACCTGCCTTGCGGCACGATCCTGATCCCCAAACATATCTTTGAGGTTCAGCATTATGTCGTAGGCAGTGGCTAAAGACTCATGCTGATGTTGCAGTACATTTGACATAGAAGCCAAAATGTAACACTGCGCCATCTCATCAGCCTTTTTCCACTTTCGGTAAGCCTGGGTTTCCTCTTCGGTTGCCCCCTCACCAGGTTCTTCTGGACAAACCTCAGTGAGCACAAACTTGTACTCTTCAGCAGTAAGCACAATATTCAAGTTCCTTTTCCAGTCAATATAATTAGGTCCAGTCAATTTGTTTTGGTTGAGTATAATAGAAAGTGGGTTGAAAGAGTTTGCCATTTTAAATCCTGAGAATCATATAATAATAATAATACAAATTAAAATGGGCAATAATAACTTTGAACACTATATTTAACTATGGTACCCTCTACCATTTTAAAAGGTATTCGCCAGCAGCCTAAACCTTGAAAAATATGCCTCGTTAGTGAGGTCGTCTATTATTCATTATTTTTAGACAGGTCCAAACCTATTAAATTTTATTATCTAGACAATCCTTTATTGTCAAGTAACATATACTATCTAGACAATTCTTTATTGTCAAATAAAATTCAAATAGCTGACTTCATTCAGTCCTATAAATAATAGTAGAGACTCAGTTGGAGAGTATGCTATTATTTATATCTAAGTGTATACCATCATTTAATTTAATCCAATGATTCTGTAATTCATTCTTTCCGATATGGAGGTGGGTACTAAAACCCACACGAAAAATAAATCACATCATTTAAATTATCTTTCAAAGAAATTTGTACAATGATTTCACAATCTATTCTTTCCGATATGGAGGTGAGCACTATAACTCGCACGAAGAATAAACTATATCATCTACAAATCAATGATGGAGACCGTGGGATATTTATGTGAAAAAATCCCTCACCCACTTAGTATTTAAAACATTATTATCTGAGGGTTATAAAAAAAATGTTCAATTCAAATCAACTAGAATACAAGGGTATGAAACATAAGACCTATGTGCAATAAAATTATTTTACTGCCTTTTAAAAAAAACTTAAATTTTGCAATTGCACAATACTTATATTTATATACCCAATTATTAATTGACAAAAATTAAACAAAACGTGATCTAAGTGTGGTCATGTATCCATGTTGTCCAAAATTATAAGGAAACCTAATAATTAAACATATACTACCAAACACACAAAGCATCAAACCATTCAATAATAAGAAAAGAATAAATCCCTGCTATTATGGTCTAAGCTTCTCCCCAGTCCGATTAATTTCTGAATCGATCTCCGTGGTAAAAACGCATTCTTCAACTTTCTGCCTCCATCTTCGTTAAAGAGACAACAGTCTTTAAATACAAAGTCCTATGCCTCCACGTAAGGAGTTCACACATGAACTATTCTATCTAAATCGAAATCGAAATTAATTACATAGATCCTAAGCCTCTGTTTAAGGAGTTCACATAACTGATCTAATATATCAAAATCAAAATTGAATTAATTACATAGATCCTATGCCTCTGTTCAAAGAGTTCACATAACTGATCTAAATAAAATTTACAATTACAACCATGAATAAAACCAAATCATCACGCACATTAAAGTAACCACGAATAAAACCATCGTGGGATCCAATCACATAAAACAGAATTATGTGACCATAATAGCGGGACAAGAACACTACAAAACAAGGGTTAGCGAGTTCTACGTTCTACCCATTATCAATATGCATGAATCGATTTAAAATGGACAACATGGTTAGTTCAATCCGTACGCATTATTAAATAAAAACCAATTGCTCTGATACCAATTGATGGAAACTTAGTTCCAGAATCGTTTAATATTGCGTATAGACCAAACAAAATTTTTTTATGTAAAACCCTAGTGCGGAATCGGATTTTACCTTCGAGATCTCTCTGGTTTGATCTCGTCTCAGCACGAACAAGAATTGATGGAGACGAATCGAGAACACGGGCTCGATAGAACCTCAAGATCTTCTATCGTATTCCTTTCGCCGTGCAATCCTGTACCGAGTGTGGGCTGCGGTATCACCAAGATCTCCTTCTCTACTCTCTCCGACACAAACCCTAGTTCGTGAGAATTATATTGTATCGAGAGAAGAGGCAAGGTTGGCATATATATAAGGCTACGATAGGGACCCTAAGGAGAAATAAGTGTTTGGGCTTACTATGGAAAACTGGAATCCTAATTCGATTAAGAATTGATTCCTTCCATAAATTATAATTCACACCACTAAAGAATTATAATTGCACTCCCGTCCTTATCTCAAAATTATATTTCGAGCTCCTTTTTTTTAAATACTTATTATTCTCCCCACGTTAAGATTACAGATAACCGTCATTTAAATTAAATTACTGACAATTATATTTAAATGACTTCTTAATCCTTGAGCCTACCACTTAACTTATTTGACATGTCAGATTAACATAATCCACCTGCAGGGTTTGACATGATCAAAACTTATAAGCTTCTCAAGGGGTTATCATCAATCCCTATACCGGGACGCGGATTCCGTCAATAATTAATATTCATCATACATATAGTGTCACCATCCAATTCACGAAGATTATTGATCCATAAATGAATCTCACTTTTAATGAGTCAAAACAACAAACACTACATATATATGTTTATTAATTATTTCAAGATTAAGAGCATAAGTAATCATAATAACCATGGGATTTTAAATTGTTTTATATAGTCAGTATAAAAAACAATTAACCCAAACTGGTCCTGTTCAATACACATAAAGTGTACTAGCACAACGAGTTAAAACTGTACCGTTTCCTGTAGTCAAGATAAACTACTAAAACTTGTGCTACAATCCTACCGATGGTTGTCCAATTCCATCTAAGACCGTGAACCAATAAACTTATATTCCACAAGAACCAATGATATGATCCTCTGTGTGTAAGCTATACTCTACACACCAAATCATCTACTATATGGAATAAAAGACACACACATGCACAATATTTAAATAAATAATATCATGCAACCATTGCCCATAAAGATTCTCATTAAAATAGCAAAACCGAGTCTATATAACAAATCAAAACCAATAATAATAAAATCATGTCTTTTAGTATATCACTCTAACACTTAGGAGTTCAAAGGCTTAATCTATATGCTAAATGCATTTTCGGTTATTATACATAGTTATTTTTATTTTACTTGCTAAGGGATTGACAAGAGTTTAGCTAAGGGGTATTGATATACGAGCAATTTTGTAGTTGTTAACGTTCTTTTGATTATGGTTATCATGTTTATCTTAGCCTAGATTAATTAAATTAACCCACTTTTACACACACACTCAAAATATAAAGAATTACTATAACATGGCTCAAAATAGTCTTGATTGTGTCCATAGACTTTGAAAGCAAGTTGGGGAGCTTTGGGAAGTGTTCAAGAAAGATAGAAGCCAAAAGAAAAGAAGATAGTTTCCCGAAACAGTCCTTTGATCAATCATAGGCCAATTTTAGTGCAAAATCTACTCTCTCTAATCCATCAGAGCCCACCCAGTGGAGCAAAATCTACTCTCTGATCAATCAGAGGGTGCCATGATTGATCAGAGCCCTCCCAGATCACAAAGTACAACCCCCAAAAGCAGCTTTTCTCACATTTTGATGAATTGAGACTCACAAAAAGTGTTGGACTTTCCATTTTTTAAATAGGATCAGGTGCTTACCCATTTGGATCTTTAGAAAAAAGTACTAGAATAGCCACTTTTGAGCATTTCTCTCCCCTATTTAATTGCTCTTTGTCTATCATGTAAGGGGGGGTGGTAAACTCTAAATCTAGATTCAAGTATTATAAGTGAATTTTCTTGCACTTTCTCTATCTATCATTTGTAAGAAATCTAGTTAGAGAAACTCTTGAGAGAAATGGAGAACACTTTAATGGTTTTAGTTCATACAACTATCATGGAGTAGTTTCATTGCTAAGGCTAAAAGATGAAGGTTGCAATGCATTAATTATGTAAGTTTGATTTTCATTCCATTGTTAGTATTATTAAATACATGTTGAATCCTTCATCTTCTCCATTCAATCAATCATTCATAAGTTAGTAAGATAATGCTCATAAGGTGATTTGATTTTGTATGCCTTGTATACATAGATCTCAAGCATTAATGAGGAGATGATACACTTGTGCATTTCTTTCTAGCGTGTGTCCATTCTTTCTACGATTGAGATACTTTTCATTGCCAAGCATGATTAGTCTTTGAATATTCATAGAGACACCATAAATTTGAGATTCCAATCCTTAAATGCTTTAATGATATGTTAAGTGCTTCCTACACTTTATGTGATTTTGAGACTTACCATTTTCTTAGTTAGAGTGTAGCCAAGGAGGATCTCTTAAGTTTATGTCATAAATAATTTCACTAATCACTTTAAGGATTCAATTTGTATTTATCAAATATGTTTAAACCAGATGATTTTATTTCCATCTAGACCTCTAAATCTTAGACAAATGAAATGTTATGATTTATTGAGCTAAAATTTTTAGTTGACTATTTTCATAATCAAGTCAATTGCATAGGGAAAACTAACAATGAATACTCAATGCCTAGTTCAAGTTTATGCCTTTTCTTTTAATGTATTTCACTTTGAATCTTGATTGAAAATTATATGGGAATGGGTTGCACTTGCTTCACACACTTTGTTATAAGATAAAAAGGTACACTTGTGTTGAGCTTCACTTACACCCTTTCTTTATATTGCATTTATTAGGGAATGAGTTGCTTTGGCTTAACATTATTTTTCTTAGAAAAGTGTAAGGTACTCAACACTTAAGAATTGCAATGAGAATTTCGAATGAGACCAATTCTACATAACATTGCATAGCAAATTGATTTTATAATGCCTTGACCCTTTCTTATCATTTGATACTTCACTTTAATATTCTTTGCAATACTTTAAAATCAACAACTAAAATCAACTAATCAAATTCTCTTAACAAAGCATTGGACTTGTAATCACCACATCATCTTTCCGACTATCTTTGTGGTTCGACACTCGGATTTACCAAGTATTATAACTTAACAACCTACAATTGGGTTCCTGAGCACGGAAGTATTTTTTGGCCCGTCAATGGACCAATATACTCAAGAAAATTAATTCCCAATTTTAATATTGTTATTATTTTTTTTATTTTGATAGAATAATATGTAGATTTTTATTTGAATTAGATTTTGATTCGCAAATAGCTTTTTATTGAGATTATTTAACACATTACTTTTTGCATTATTTTATTTCCATGAGTATTTTAATGATTGGTCAAGCATCTGCAACATTAAACAATTGTTCAAAAATTCTTATAAGGTCATACATGAAAAAATAACTTATTTCATTAGGCATTAAAACCGAAGTTACGTTATAGCTGGCTATGCATAATAATCTAAGGTATTAGTTGCTCACAACAAATAACGGCCCTCTGAGGGAATATTTCCCTAATATCTTAGATCGAGTTCATAATTTTCCCCAAAAATTACATTCTTAAAATCGCAATAGATATTAGATAACGACCCTCTTAGGAAATTCCAAATTTTTTTTTTAAATTCATAGTAGATTCTAGTGAGTTTTCCCACAACTTAATTTAGTTGGTGATTATTATTTGGGTTAAATTGTAGAACACAATCACTTTTGGTCAATAACTATGGGTTTAAAATTGAAATAGCTATAATGAATAATTAGATACTAGAAGTGGTGGAACTAAAGTAGTTCTTAAATGAAATATTAAACTATCAACCAATGTAATACAAAACATATATACATACATACATATATATATATAAGTAGTTTCTTGAATGAAATATTGAAATATCAACCAATATAATCATAATATATATATATATATATATATTATAGTTCAAATGTTTTTGCTGCCCAAATCTCCTCACCCAGCTCTAATCTCCTCCACCATCTCCCCTTTCCAACTTTCTTTTGTTATGTGTATGAAAAATTAAATAGAAATAATGAATAATTTGTTTTTGTCCAAAAAGAATTAATTATATTACAAGAAAAAAATACTACTACATATGTTCTAATTTAATTGTCCAACTTTGAAAAACTAAAAATTAAGTAGACATAATTATTACTCTAAGAAAAAATGCTTATTTTTAAAAATGACCTTTACTTTTCTCCTAATAAAAAAAGGTGACGGGACCCACAATGAAGAAAGTGGTGATAGCTTAAAGAGTAATATTAGAAATAATAAAAAGTGCTCTAATTAATTAATGACTTGCTAAATATAGAAAGTGGACAATTATTTTGGGACATCCAAAAATAAAATAATGGACAATTAAATTGGGACGGAGGGAATATAAAAGATACGAGGCAATAGATTAAACCCATTAAAACTGATTTTATTCGGATGGTATTCAACAAGAATGGATTAGTTGTATGATACTCATTTGAGAAAAAATAGAAAAAAGTAACAAAAATAAATAAGACACGGCAAAAATTTAATTCGTTCCATGCATAGCACCATGTACAACTCAAAGTAAAGGCTTGACAATTAAAGACGGGGGAAAATGCCCAATAAATCAACATACAAAATTAAATTTCAAATCTAGGAAAAATTAAAAAATATCATATTTCCATGAGAGTGCAGGTTAAGAAGAACCAGACCATTGAATTTGGTGTTCGTAAAGAAAATAGAGAGTGGTGAAGTGTCACAAAGTATGGATTATTGGACCATCAAGAAAATAGTTGGATCAAAAGTAGAATAGGGATAGTGTTTTCAATCACATTTTAAATTAATGATTTTGAAATGTTCAAACAATTACAATGAGGTTTGTAATTTGACATGAGCTATTGCATATTTGAAATCATAGAATTACAAAAAATACGGACATTGAACTAAAATCATATATATATATATATATGACACAATTATGTTTAATTTAGAATATTACAAATATTATATGGCATGATTTGAAGCATAGATATGCAAAATCAAGGAGTCATGATCTATATTCTAAATATATTTTATGTGAATGTTGGGGCCCACATTCCTTGTATGAATATGCATGAAGTAAACAATTATAAATTATTAATGTTCTAAATAGTGTTGCAGAAACTTTGTTTATGTTTGCACTAAAAAATATTGATTATTTTCATATTTCAATACTGAAATATTGGAGAAAATTAAATTTGAAGTGAAGATTCAAAATATATTATCTGTTTAACTAAATAATATAACAGGTTGTTATTCTACCTGAGTTGTTTTAGTGTTTTATAAACAACTTTTTTCATTTGAATTTTACAAGAGATTAATTTAGTTTGGATAATTATTAAAATTCAAATATTGCATTTATTATTGTGTTGAATGAATGTGGAGTTTTTATTTTTTTATTAAAGTTGTTCATCTTACTCATCTTATATCGCCTGCTCAATTCATTTATCTAAGTATTGCACTGCAGGTTAGTTTAAGCCTGATTAGCTCGAGAACTAAATCGACTGAATTAGCTGCTATTCCGACTGCCCCACTGTCTAATTCTTATTCTCCGAACAACTTATATTTATCAGTTTCGTCAAAGTCATCATCGAAAATATCAAGAAGCATGTGATGATGACGGTGATGGTGAATATAATTAAAAAAATTACCATTGCATTTAGTTTCCCTTGAGTTGAAAGTGTTAATTCCAAGTAAGCCCCGAATTTCTATAGAAAATTAACATTTACACATAAAATGACGGTTTTGCCCTTGTTTAGAGTACATGTGCAAGGTACTTGTATTTTTTCCTAACTTTAACGGTGGAAAGTGGATGGAATAGTCAGATTAAAATGCAGCCTAAACTTTAATGGGTAAATTGAAAAAAAAAAAATATAGTGGTCAAATTAAAACTCGAGGTAAACTTCAGTGGCCATTTTGGTTTGTTACTCTTGATCAGATATATTGTCACTTAGCTATATTGTGACACTCGGCTATAGTGGGCTCTCATATATATTTTAGCATTTTGTGTTGTACTCAGACATATCTTTTTAATTGCACTTAGATATATATTGTGCAACTCCTCTTTGATAGGGTTCCTTCTTATATGACTCCATGAATTTGGCTACACTAATTTAAAAATTGAATGCAATAGATCCTTTATCTTTAATTGTTAGCTCTAAAATATTTGCAAATTTTGTAACTGACAATATGCCTGAGACTTTTTTTTGGGTTGGAATCCTCTTTATAAAAGTCTGTTTATTGTTACATATTTTGTATTGTGTTTGTATTTTCCATTTTTGGTAGTATATGGAAACATTCTCCTTAAAAAATGCAAAGAATCATGTGTTAAAATTAGGGGGGAGGGGATAAATGCACCCCATTTTGCTGTCACAAACACCCTCTAAATTTTTTATTAATATTAAACTAAACTTTATTCCCACCACCCTCCCATTTTACTTTTTTAAATGAAGGTTAACTATTAATTAAGTTAATTAAGTTAAATAATACTTAACATTAATCACCACAAAATAATATTACAATCTTTCACCACCCTCTTCTCCTCCTCCTCCTCCTCCTCCTCTTCCTCCTTCTCCTTCTTTTCTTCCTCTTCTTCAAAACATACATATATACATAAATATATATAGATTCGAAAATAAAAGAATATGAATTCTTCAGTCTTCTCCTCTTCCTCTTCCTCCTTCTTCTTCTTCAAAACATAAATATATATACATACACATACACATAAACATATATATATATATATATATTCAAAACATACATATATACATACACACAAGCACATATATATTCTCTAAAATAAAAGAAAAAAACAAACGAAAAAATGCATATATATAAATCTCTTCTAAAACAATGAAAAAAATTCATATTCACAGATCTATTTAAGTTTCAAATACTCAATGTCAAGTGAGTAACAATAAAGATACTCTCCCAATGATAGGAGAGTATTACCACATTTACTCACCATAAATTGGACGAGAATATTTAAAAAAAGGGATATAACTTAAGTTATTACTAAAGTTCCAGATACTTAATGTCAAGCGAGTACCAATGAATATACTCTCCCAATGATTGGAGAGTATTAACACATTTACTCACTATAAACCGGACGTGTATATCTCAAAAAATGGCCATAACTTAAGTTATTGATGAAATTCGAGATGCTCAATGTCGAAGGAGTACCAACGAAGATACTCTTTCCCAATGACAAGATAGTACTAACATAATTATCGTTATTAAGTTAGAGGGTGGTGGAGTAAGGTGTTTGTGATAAATTTTTTAAAAGTAAGTAGCATAAGGCATGGAGGGTGTTAGTGACAACAAAAGATGGTGCATTTATCACCCCCCAAAATTACATCTAAACTTCTGGATATTCGGGTCGAATGTGGTTTTGTTATTTAAAATGGCTCTTTACCCACTTTCTAACCTTGTAGAATATATAATTTTTTTTTTAAGGGAATCTTTGTATTACTCAGTGTACGACTAAATAAATATCGCTATGGGCGTTTATACCCTATTATTAACCATGAGATTAAAAGGTTATTGGGTCAAGCAGACTGATGCCCATTATTTCTTCCTTGTCTAGCCACTGCTATTTACAAGTCAAAACCATTTTCAAAATTTTCTGTTCTGAGCCATTTCTAATGTCGAACAACTTATCCCCTCCGATCTCCTCCTTAGCCTGACAATTGCCTCCAACTATGATATTTTATGATTTTTAAATGATATGCATATTATTATTATTATTATTATTATTATTATTATTATTATTATTATTATTATTATTATTATTACTGTGAAAACATCTTTGTGTAGTTTAAGTACAAGTCCTTTCTACAGGCATGATGAAACCATAAGTCATTTCTATAGGCACAATAAGAAACACACATAAGTTCTTTGTACATGCAATCACAAGTCTTTTCAACTGGCATGATAAAGACCATAAGTCCTTTCTACAAGCATGATAAGACTGCAACTCCTTTCTACGAGCCCAAGAAGAAGCACACACAAGCCCTTTTTACAAGCAATCACAAGTCCTATATATAGGCATAATAAGACCACAAGTCCTTTTTACAGGCATGATAAAAAGCACACACTAGCCCTTTCTATAAGTAAACAAAAGCCCTTTCCATAGGTAATCACAAGCCCTTGTCCGCACAATCCCCAAGGAAAAACCTTTGTGATGTCCAAATACTTGATAGTTAAAGCAGCAACATAACAAGGTTAAGACATGACATCAATCATCTGAATCAGGGTTGTCAGAACGAGGGTTAACAAGATGATAATATAGTTATAGCAACCATTTTTTGGGTGAACCAATCCTGCATATTATTCTTAAGAAAACGATTATGGTTGAACAAGATCCATAATCCTACATTAGGCTATATCATGGCCATCAGGCCTCAAAAGGTTTCTTCCCCTAGAGTATGTTTTTCAATTTTTTTTTTATAATAACAAATAATGACTCTTCATGAATTCCTTAGAATTCTTGCAAGAGCCACGAGTCAAAGTCTATTCAAATCGCCTTAATTACTTACAAGTAAGAAGCTTGAATCGAGAGGTTCTGTATACACCCCAATTCACGACCGCTGTAAGAATTTAAAAAAATTCCAAGAGAGTTCACGTTAAGTTAAAAGCTCATCCATACACTAGAGAATGTTCCGGGGGTGTTTTTAGCATAAAAAATCACCCCACTATATGAGTTCGTTGTATGATAAACCCAGTTTGTAGTATGAAAAAAACCCGTTAAACATAGACAAGTCAATCTTTGACATATCACCGTGTCAGAACCCATTATTTCAGTGGTTTGTTGTACGACAAACCATAATACTGTGGGGGGGGGTTCGGGATTGTTGCATGACAAACCCTCCCAATAGTATAAATAGGCCTGCACCCCCATCGGATTGAGGATAGGATGCTCTTGTGATAACTGTCAACATCAAAACCTTCGATGTGAAAAAGGTGTTAATTAATCATGTATCACAGTTTGTTTGGAAAGTTAAAGCTCCCACCAAACTAAGTCAGGAATGCCAATTGCTCGATTAGTTTTAGTAAATAGTCGTTTGGCCTATTGCAGTTGTTAAAGTATCAGTATGTGTAGGGCTAGTGTAGAAGAATGTTGAATTTATCGTGATGAACATTGATTTCCTCTACAACGCCACTCTGCAAGGTATGTTTGGGACAGATGAAGGCGGTTATTTCTCAGTATCATCAAAAGTTGAAATTCCCATCCAAGGAGGGAATAATTATGATAAAAGGCAAATAAGAAGATGCATGCTAATAACAGCTTAGCCAAGAAATGCCCTACTGAACTGGCTGGACCTTTCAGGCTGGGGGCAAGGGATAGGGTCAGAGAATGAAGCCAAGGAAAAAGAAAGAAAACTATTTTCGATAAGCTTGAAACCTTTCAATAGAGGGAAAAGGCTTCAAAAAATTGCTAGCAATCAAAGGATGATCCGCCCATTGATGATGGGGCATGTGGGAAACTAGAAGAGAAAGTCTTCGAACAATTAATTCAAGTCCATGCAATTTTAGCTGAGAATGCCAAATTAAAATTATTCCTGGTAAGAAGTACCTTGAATGGCGAAGAAAAGAAAAGAAATGGTTAATTTTTTAAGAACCAACATTGGCGTGTTTGCATGGCGACCATCTAACATGCTTGGCATTGATGTCATGGTCATATGCCATACATTGTATATCGATAAAAATTTCAAGCGAATAAAATAGAAGCCAATTAGTACAGCTCTTGAAAAAGCAAAGGCAGTTGTAGAAGAGGTCTATAAGCTCTTGAAAGCTGGGGGCCCAATTTCCATAGTGGATATCCAACCTAGTGTTAGTAAAGAAGAAAAATAGAAAATGGAGAGTATGTTTTGACTTCATTGACATGAATAAGGCTTGTCCCAAAGAGGCAAAGACTGTTTTCACTTACCTAAAATTCATCAACTGGTGAATTCGGTAGCCGGCTAGACCTGAAAGAATAAATTTCCTAGATGCCTATTCTAGATACCATCAAAGTATAGGGGAATGTCGGATGGAATCCAAGAACTACTTTAGTTATAGTTAAAGTTAATTATATTGTGATTACAAGGCGGCATGTGACATTACACAAAATCTAGTTCAACATGGTTAAAGTAATTGATTCTTTATCAAAGAAAAATTGGAAGAAAACATTGTTGTTGTGCCTCATGTGTGTTCGGAAGATTAGCTGGCTCGTGTACTCACCAAGGCAGTATCTAACATGATATTTTTCCAGTTTATTAGCAAATTAGGCATGTTCAATATATATGTTCCAACACGAGGGGTGTGCTAAGAATATTTTGATTTTATTATTTTCCAAAATAAAATAGTTGATTTATAGCGGATTCAATGTATTGATTCTTTTTCCTTATTGTTGTGTGTACATAACCTTATATATAGGACTCTCTATTGTAATGAAAAGTTATCAACTAAATTGATTTCATGCAATTCTCTCTCTTAATTATCAATTATATATATAGCTAAATAGACACAAAGTGTGAAAATGAATGTTTATATATATACACACCTAGGGTGTGTTTGGCGCGCCGGATAAGGAGGCATGATAGGGTAGGATAAAGGCCGGATAAGATAAGAGTCGGAATTAGTCAGATAAGAATTATGTAGGATAGGATAGCAAAGGAATCAGTCGGATAAGGATTAAGTGGGATCGGACAGGTTAAGGATCAGTCGGATACAAATTTAATAAACTTTGCATTTGATGGGGTTTCAGATTACAAGTTCAGATATTATATAATACAAGTAGCTTTTCTTTTAAAAATATATGCAATTTTAATTGCTGTGCACAATTTTTTTTAACTAATATGATTCTTTTATTTATGAATAAGTTTCGTAAAAAACTCTTTCGGGAGAAAAATTCTATATCACAACAATATTTATGAAATAGGCATTAAGTACAATTTCAAATTATAATGTTACCATTTTTTCTAAAATTAAAGTTTCTTATAAATATCTTCATTTAATAAAAATAAATAAATAAAAATGTCATATTATAAAAGAAATGAATTTTATTAGTTGAGTTACTGTGATTTTGAGTGGTTAAAAACTTTCATTAATAAATTTGATTATCTAAAAGGTGTAAAAAAAATATTAAAAATAAAATAATTAAAAATTAATTTTTATATTCATTTTGTTATCCGGCAATCATGGGATAAAATAATACCACCTATAGGGGTGGTATATATTTATTCGGTTCTAAAAGGATAAAATGATAATTAATCCCGAATGCAATCCAATCCCATGTTGCGCCAAACGTGAGATATGATTAAAATATCCTATCCACCCTTGCGCCAAACACTTGATAGGATTTATTTATCCTATCCTGTCTGACAACAAACACTAAATAGGATTAATTAATCCTATCCTACTTCTAATCTCGCACGACAAACACACCCTAATGTACACGAGAAAAAACATCGAAAAGACCTGTAAAAACTGGTGAGTGGTGTAGCAAAATGCAATGCCTCAAACTGATCGTTGATGTAGATTAAAAAAATCAACTATGAAATTTGAAGTTGTGAGTATATAAAAATTCTCTTTGAAATGAAGAGAATTTTGATAAGAAGTCATTAAAATTCACATAACTGAATTTCGAGCTTTGTAGTTCAATTTACACTTACTATAAAGATTTAGTCCAATTAATACGTAAAATACATAATGCCTTAGACATATTGTTTTTGTTTAGGGGGTAAAGTGCCAAATTGTAATAGCTTATAGGGGTTTAGTGTATTTTACCCTATTATTTTTCTTGTGTTTTAGACAAGGGGCTGATGACAAAAGATGTTTGGGAACGGGTCACCTTGGTCTCTCTAATTACCAAATATCAACTAAAAAGGGTGGTATTATTGTTAAAATAAATATGGATATTGTCAAAGCAATTTACTAGATTAATTGAAAGCATGTTATACAACTCTCTCATAGCAACACTTCCATTTGCCAAAATGATATTTAACTGATTTAACAATATTACTACCCATTTAAAATCGTATTTGCCCTCAAGTAATCTATCACACATCAATAATAGAAAAAGGCATTTTAATAAAGCGAGGACACACTTCTTCATTTTTCTCTGCGTTTATATATGTTGGAGTTTTTGTGTATTTAAAGAAAAATAAAACCAAGACAAGGTGATTTAATGTGTTGTGATGTTATCCCAAGTCCCACATAGGAGAGATATAAAACCTTTCATGGGTTTTTATATGGAAGAATTTGCTTAAGGGCTTGAGCCCTTTGGGCATTAGACTTTTGTGCTATTGGGTGAGGACTTGGATGAATGTGGTTCTCCACGCGCGCCGACCGACCCGGTTCGGTCCGGGCTCGGGCTTTGGGCTTGTCTTGTGTAGTGTATTATCTTTTTATACAAAATACTTTTAAATAATTTTATTTATTAAAAATAAATTAAATTTATAAAGAATAAGAAAATGATCCATTATTTTCTCCGTGATTTAAGCCAACATGTTCCCACGATTTCATCCCACGCTCCCGTGTTTTCTTGCGGATTTTCCAGAAAGGTGTTTTTTGGTCTCCTCACTTTCTCCCTTTAAACGGTTCAAAATATTTTCAAAAGGATATACAAAAGAAAAGGAAGAAAGAGAGACAGAGATCTACCTAAAAAAATTTTAGCCTTCGCCAGAAAAATTTTAGCCTCCGGCAGTAAATTATTTTCCGATCCCGAGCAATTAAATAGAGTGTTATTGTCAAGCGATCGAAAAAAGTGCAAATCGATCGTACAGAGAGTTTCTGGGCTGTTTCATCCTGGGGACGGCGTGGCATCTTCAGAACTGCTAGCACAACTCCAGGCAGAGCCGCGAAACGTCTTAAAGAGAGCGACTTAGTCCGTGACTCAACCCGGTGTACTCTCTACCTTATTATATTTTGATTCAGCAGTTTATATTTTACAACAATATATATAATTTCATCTACGTTTATAGAGAGATATCTGTATGTTTGTATATATTTTAGAGAGAGAAATAATGAATTCTATTTGTGTAATCTCAAGGCAAGAGTTTTCTTGATGAGTGAGGGTTTATATATGGTGTATATATGTTTAATTGATTACGTATATATGTATGTATTTATCTATGTATAGTTTATATATATATATGTATCATGTTTTCCCTGTTTTCTTTCCGTTTCTCATATCTTTAAGCAAGTTGTAGAGGTTTATACGTATTGTCGCAACTACACGTTATATGTGTACACATTTAATTTTAATGCGTTCACATATTTAATTTAGAAAATAAAATTTATGACCGAATTAAGTTTTTTCCAAGTTCTAATATATTTATTTAATATAACAAATTTTTATCATATTTATTTTTCTAACGTAATAGAAAAATTATGTAGACTGAGCTTAGGAGTTTATAAGACTAATTTAAACTTGCTACTTGAAGAACTCATGGTTTAATTATATATATTTGTATGCACAAAGTTAGAACAAAGTTTACTTGCTTTGGAGCCTAGATTGGGCCGGTTTGTTTTGATTTTCCAGAAAATTAGTTGCGAAAAGAGCAACACGTGTTTATATATATCTTTATAAGTAAATTTGTGATCTCTTTTAAATTTACATCATATGTTCGTGTGTGTGTGTGTATATATATCTTTATAAACCATGTTGTTGTCATATGAATATATATTCTTATGGTAATACATGGTTTTAGAATTGAGAAAAACACTAACAAATTTTACGTTTTCGAATTGTGTGAAATATTGAAAAAATATATTTACATTGTAATAATAAAAATTGAAAAAAAAATTTAATATTTATGTTTATGTTTAACCAATTAGTTAAATTTTATCTTCTTTTTTTTCACTTATAATGCTATTCGTGTAGCTCTTATATTTTTCTCCCAAAATCAACTTGCCTTAAATTCCTTGTCACGTCATTTTTATTTATAATGCTAGTCGTGTTCCCTACTTAGATTCCAACAATAAAACGCGCATGCATGGGTCGCTCTCAAATTTGAGATTTTTTTCCATGCTAGCTTCCACCTTTTTAGCAGAATGTCTCAAATTAATAATTTTAATTAATTTCACTCGATGGTTGGATTACTGATGACATCAAATTACTTTTACTTTCAAGACATAATCAATATATCAATTTCATAATTAATTAAAGAAAATTAAATTTCATCGTTAATTAATTACAATTATATTAATGTAATCTTAAAAAAACAATCATTTCAAAAGTAGAAATCTCATTTTTTTTGTGCGATGGTGAGGTGGCATAACAACAGAAACATTAGAATCACATGCATGGAAATTAGATCGTAGAGCAAAAAGAGAAATTGTTTTCTTTCGAGTGTAGTCACTCTCTTCATTTTAAATCCATAGAACCATTATCAACAATGTATGAAGCAAAACTACCACCCTTGGCTACAAAAGCAACATACTTCACCTCAAACTGTACACGCTCAAATATACCTAGCTACCTTAATTTCTTACTCCAATCCACCATCATGCCCTTAAACTCAACCTTCGACGAGAACCGGTGGGTCATTCAAATCAGCAAAAACCTTGAGAAAGAACTCGAAGACGATACTCAGAACCCCGTTAACATCTTCAATGTCCCCAATACACTTATGGCACTTGATCCAGATATTTATGTGCCACAACAAATCGCGTTTGGCCCTTACCACTGTTTCCGGCCCGAGCTCTTTGATATGGAAAGATATAAGATTGCTGCTGCCAAAAGAACCCAAAGCAACCTCCTAACATTCACATTTCAACAGCTCGTTGATCAATTTTTAGACCACGAGCCAAGGATTCGATCTTGCTACCACAAGTACTTAAATTATAGTGGTCAAACCCTGTCTTGGATGATGGCTCTTGATGCCTCGTTCTTGCTTGAGTTCCTTCAAGTTTATGCTGCCAAAGAAGGTGGGCTACTAAGAAGATCAGTGACATCAAGGATGTCTCATTTGGTCGATATTTCGGGCAAAAAGTCAATCCACAATTCGATTCTTAGGGATATCGTAAAGCTCGAGAATCAAATTCCACTGTTTCTGTTAAGGAAGACGTTGGAATTCCAGTTCTCACCGTTAGAGTTAGCAGATGATACGCTGCTCTCCATGCTAATGGGATTCTATAAAGAGATTTCCCCATTTAAGTTGAAGCAAGATTTGCCTAATTTTCAAGTTGCTAATGTTGATCACGTGCTAGGTTTTTTGTACCAAATGATTGTGCCGAGATTACAAAGCCCTGATATAATGGAAGTAGAGGATCAAGTCCTTGAGGAAGGTGAAGAAACTTTAGCGGACCTAAGTTACAGAAAACAATTCTTCAAGGAAACTTGCAAGTTCCTTTGGAAAATGAACAAAGGCCCTGTGCGTTCTTTCAAAAAACTAATTGCAAAGCCTATTAAAGTCGCTGTAAAGTTGCCTTGGAAGATCATCTCTAATGTTCCCGGTATCAAAATCTTCAAGCAACCTCTCGAATTGTGCTTCAGTCAAGATAAAGAAGATGTCAAATCTGAAGATGGAGGTTCTAGCTCAAGGAATAACATTGATAGACCTCCGTTGGTTGAGGAAATTTCTATCCCTTCTGTCACTGAGCTTTCTAAAGCCGGTGTATGCTTTTTACCTGCAAATGGTGACATTTCGACTATTAGTTTCGATCCCGAAAAGTGCACTATGTACCTTCCTTTAATTAGTTTAGACTTGAACTCGGAGGTTGTGCTGAGGAATTTAGTAGCATACGAAGCGTGCAATGCATCGGGGCCATTGGTTTTCTCCCGCTATACAGAATTAATGAATGGGATTATTGATACTAATGAGGATGTGAAGTTGCTTAGAGAAAAAGGGATTATTAGCAACCGTTTGAAGAGCGATGAAGAGGTTGCTAATCTTTGGAACGGGATGAATAAGTGTATCAGATTAACGAAAGTGCCGTGCTTGGATAAGGTAATTGAAGATGTGAACAAATATTACAACGGAATGTGGAACGTTAAAATCAAAAAGTTCATGAAATATCATGTGTATGGATCATGGCAGTTCCTCACATTACTGGCTGCTATTTTTCTCTTGGGATTGACAACTTTGCAAGCCTTTTGCTCTGTTTATGTATGTTCTCGTTTATTTTATGATATCTAGGACCTTTAGTGAATATTACAACTGCACGTGTTTTTTTTTATGCCATGTATAAGCCTTTATTTGTGTTCTCTCAGGCTTCATCGTCCATGGACTAGTTGATTTTTCAATTGATCGAAGGAAGTAGTTTAGTATTTGTGCGTGGTCAGACCACCTTATCGGTGTGACAGTTGGGCAACTGCATAGGGTCCAATAATAAAATAGGGCTCAATTATATTATATTTAAGGTTCTTATATTTAGAGAGTATGTACCGGTTGTTTAATAATAAAAGGGCCCAAAGAACATAATTGAGGCTTAGATTAGTTTGTGAATTATTTATTTATTTTGTTTTTCATTAATCACGTTCAAGCCCTCCTCATTTCATCCGTTATTCCCATTTTATATTTTCAACTTCTTATTTTCTTGTTTTCTTTTTTAAAGTTATCTTTAAAATATAACTAGATCACATGCCACCCAGATATATTTAATTTAAATCAAAATATAAAACAAAGATTTTAACTGGTCTAGTGGATAAGCAAAAAATTCCTTTGTTAATAATGGCCTTAGTCCCTATTCCCCTTTCCCCAAAGATTTCTTGTATTTCCAAAGGAAGCTATGAGAGAAACCATTTGAACACGTATCGAAGCAAAATCCTTATGACATGTTTTTGCAAATTATGTGTCAGAATCTGGACGGTGTTTTCAATTACCTTTCAAATTAAATAATCTGCAGATATTCAAAAGTTAGAATCTGAATGGTGTGTTTTCAATTACCTTTCAAACTAAATAATCTCCAGATATTCAAAAGTTAGAATCTGAATGTTGTTTTCAATTACCTTTCAAATTAAATAATCTCCGGATATTCAAAAGGTTGGATCAAATAAGATTTATAATTTGATAAATAAAAATCACATGACAAAATTATCTTTAATATGGAAATTTGCAATATTATATTAGTTTGAAGCATAAATATGCAAAAACAATGAGAACTATGTTGAAAGTACACTTTACGTGAATTTTGGGGTCACGCCTGTTATATGAGTATGCATGATGTAAACAACTATAAATTACTAATGTGGTAAATAGTGGTAGAGTCTCTGTTTGTACTAAAAATCAGGAATTGTTATCATATTCAATCTATTATTGGAATAATGGAGAAGATTAAAATTTTAATCAAAAATTAAAATACAAAATATTTGATTAACAAAATAATATAATAATTATTATCCAACTAAATTTTTTTAGATAAATATCATGAAAAATGTCGCTGCTATAAATTAGATAGTAAAATTACATTATAAATCTCCGTTACTGTGGGATAAAATTTTCAAATTTAAGTAGAAATTAGGTGTATTCGTAAATTTCATGCATGTGTGTGATGGAAAGCTGCAACTAGTATTTTATTTACAAATAGCTATATTTTTTAGCTAATATTTTTATTTATATGGGATAATAGATAGATTTTAATTATTGTAATTTCTTTCACTCTTTACATAGTTACTGGCTAGTATTCCATATTGATGTATCACGAAATTTGAATAATTTATTATGCCAATTTATAATTTAAAGAGTATATATTATTACTAATATTTATATTTTTAATATTTTTCAGCTACTAAAAAGAATTTGAGAAGATTGAGAAAAATAGAGAAATTAAAACAAGTGCCTAAAGTTGTACAATACTTTTGAATGCATAACTTTTACTTGAAACTCCGAATCATGTGATTCTTGAGCTTAAATTAAAGAGAATTTTGAGAGTTACAACTTTTCAGTTCAGCAATTTTTTAAATTAAGCCATCTAAATGTCCAAAATTACAACGTAAAATTCTGCAATTTTAAAATAACAAAAATCCTCTATATTTAAATAAATGGGCCAAGCCCATTAGCCAAACCTAGTCCTAATTATAAAAGAAGGCAGCATCAACAAATAAATTGGAGCCGTGGGCAGCCAACCGCAGCAACAGTGCTTTGCCGTGCACTCCATTTCTTTTCTTTTCTTTGTTTTTCTTTTGGTTCTTTGTTACTTTGAAAACTAAGAAGACTGGAGATTTTTTTTAATTAATTTATTTAATGCTAAATAAGTTTACTTTAATTTTCTTAATTTTTATTTATTTAATTTATCCTATGCTAGTGTAAATTTGTGTTAGGCTTAGAATGAATATATTTAATTAATTGCTTTCACATGTTAGTGCCAATTGACTCTACCAATTTAATGCTTTAATGTAAAATACAATTGTTCGACAAAAAATAAAGTTGGATTCTCATTATTTTTTGTTGGATTCACCTTATGATTTATTGAGAGCGAATATAGGGTTATTTTTTACGGATATAGTGAATGTTTTGATTTTATACATAAGTTTGGCTGTGGAAGAATTATAATTGGACTTTATTAATTTTAATTTCCGCATCTAATAAAGTCAAGAGACCAAATTAGTGCGAGATAAGAGTAGAGTTTATGTGTATAAATATTTAGGAAGATGATATTAAATATATTACTCCAAAACCCTAGTCAATTAATTCATTAATTTTATGATATTGCTTTGTATTATTTAATTTAGTTCCATTATTTTAGTTTACTTGCTTTGCTTTATTTTATTTTATTTACTTTATTTGTTTGATTTTCATAAATTTTTCTAGCTAGATTAGGAGTTTAGTGAAAAATTAACCAGATAATTATAAAACATATTGTTTGAGTCCTTGTGGGATCGACCTTGCTTACACGCTACACTATAAATTGATTCATGCACTTGCGAGTATTAAAATTTATCACAACAAGTTTTTGCATTTATGTTCTCCTTCACATGTTTTAATTGTTGTTTAATTAGTATGTTGTCCTCATAATTGACCTTTCAAATTTTAAAATCCTTATATTGTAATCATTCAATGAAAAACTAAACCTGCAGTATTAGACAACAGAACTAAAAATCGACATTGTTGTTGCTCCTCCGAGTACCATTGTACAGGACTCTTAATTTTAGCATCCCTACCACCGAGTATAGACATCCCTACCTCCGAGCACCATTGTACAGGACTCTTAATTTTAGACATCCCTATAAAAATAAGTAAGAATTTTAATTTTAAATGAGCGTAATGCAAAAATATTAACGTAGTTAATCATAATACAAAATTAAACAAAAATATGTATATAATATACATGTATGAAGCAACACCAAAGATTGGGGGATCTCAATCTATATGAAGTTTTGACACTATGTAGCGAAAGTAAATGTGTTTTATTATAATATTAAGCTACCAAATAATTATAATAATATGTATTCCTTGACGGCTCTAAAATAGCGCGTTGTGTTAGCCCAAGTGTAGGCGCGTTAAGTTGTAATAAAGTCTCGGAAGTCCGAGTGTCGAACCACAGGGATAGTTGAAAAGTAATGGAATGGATTACGGAGTAAAATGGTTTTTAGCTTTTGTAAGTTGAATTTGTTATCGAACAACAAAAACGTAAATCGGTTGTGAAAATAGATAAGAAAGCACTAAGGTAGGTGGAGGTTGGCTACGATACGATAGACAGTAATTACATTCTCATACTTAGATTTCAACACTAGGTTGTCATAAGTGGGGAATGTTGTGATAACTCTCAATAGCAAAGGGAGCGAAGTTAGGCAACTCATTCTCGGGTTAAAGCTATATCAAGAGAGAATATCACAACATTTCACCAAAGATGAAGCTATCATATCTATCTTTAAGCCAAGGGTGCGAAGCTAGGCAACTCATTCCCATTGAGGCTAATCCGAGATAGAGATGGTAGTCTCATCGAAATAAGGTTTTATAATAAGCATGTGTGTGAAATCTCATAATTTAAAAGAATGAAAATTATGTAGCGAATCATCACAATGACACTGGTTCGAAGTTTATGGAATAAAATCACCAACTAGCCAATTATTACTTTAAAAAGATGATAATGAGTCTAGATAGCACGTAAAGTGTACAAAGCACTCAAAATATTATTAAGCAATGCAAAAACTAGATTAACAATTTTATAAATCATCTATAGAATTTAAGAACTCTTCGTAATCTCTACAACGAGGAATAAAAATCCATAGATGGAGAAATGAGCTACAAGCTTCTTAGAACCATATGAATATGTTGTATTTTCATTAATCAACAAGTACTAAGCATACAAGGCATGAAAAGTCTAATTGTTCAATGAAAATACCTAGAAAGCTTGTAGAATGAAGGATTTCGAAAGGAAAATGATTCACAAATATTTAACAAGCTTTAAACATGGATTGAAAAATTAATTACCGAAAATTATATCACGATCAACCTCCGTAACCTTAGTAAAAGACTACACCATAATAAATGCAAGAACAAATATTATAGAAGAAGAAGTCATTCTTACAATAAAGACTTACAAGAAAGAAATGAAGAAAAACAATACCAACCCTTTAGCTCCCCTTTCTCTCTAAAACTCTTTTTTGTGTCGAACTAACTATATCTATCCTCCCTTCATCCCCTAGACTAAACACTGGCTAAGAGTGTACTTAAATTAATAAACAAAGCAAGGGAAAATATCTAAGAATAAAATTTCCCAAAATAAGGCTAAAAGTAGAAGTTGGTGGCTGTCCCCGCCCGGCCATGATCGATCATGGCCAACCCATGATCAATCATGGAGTGTTATGCCTGAAGATAATTTGCACCATAATCGATTAGGGAATTCCATGATCGATCATGCTTTTGGGAAATTCTCCAAATCAGCACTTTGCGAGCTTTTGACTAGCGCTTGATCAATTCATCGAAGGCCATTGCATCATAAGCCTAAAAACACATAGAAAAACACCTAGCGGGGCGATATTAAATACAAAACTTGCTAAGACACTAGTCCCGAGATAAGCGAATAATTAGGCAAAATTAATGCAACAAACGCGTCAAGCGACTCCGAGAAAGAGCTTATACATGACAATATTATGCGTTTATCATTCTTATACTTAATTTACATCCTTTCTTGTGGTTAATCCGCCACTAATATAAAGACACTGAAATTAGGGTTTATTGTAAATTAATTTGCAATAGGCTCACAACCTAAAGAGGCGGGGCACTAAAATCTATGGTTTGGAAGGTTTGATTGGGAGCATTAAGATGGTTATGGGCTTGGCAAAATGGGGCAATTAATTGTTTTGGGCTCACAATCAATGCATATAAATGTTAAACACCCTAATTAATGCTAATTCGAAGCCTAATCCTTATTGTAGGTAAACTAATGCCAAATTTATTTTCAAATAATTTGAACTAATGATTGTGTAACTACTAATTTTTTTATTCTTAATTGGAGGTTTTCAACTTTTTCTAAATTTTTAAAGGGTTTTCGTATGTCTGTATGGTGATTATCGTAATTTGTTTTCCTAGTAGAAAAAAGGTTTTTGTAATTTTGTTAGACTTGTGGTTTCAACCGAGAAACTTTTTGAACTTACAAGCAAAATCCTTATGACTAATCATATCTCCTCCAAGCAAAATGCATATGATCAATCAAATGGTTGGATTAGTGGTAGAATACAAATTGTGTTTCTCAATCACTTTTCAAAATAAATGATTTCCGAATGTTTAGATGGTTAGAATGCAATTTGTAATTTGACATGACCTACTAAGTATTTGAAAAAATAGAATTAAGAAAATGTTGACATTGATATTAAAATCATATGACTAAAATTATCTTTAATTTAGAATTTTGTGGGCAATAATATTAGCACTTCATAAAAGTACTCTAATACTTCAAAACCATTTTTAGTGACACTTTATATTGTGAGAATCCGGACCCGCGACCCGAGATAGGAGAGAAGAGTCCTCTTTATCAGTTTTATTTTTGAAAACGTGTTTTATAGAGTTTCCAGTTTGTTTTACGAGAAAACAAACAAAAGATCGTACGAAGGATAATTCGAAAACGAACTATCTTTCATACGTTTGAAACCAGAGATTTATTTTGAAAATTGACTTTGCTAGGGTTCGGGAACTACGTTACGAATTGGGAAGGTGTTAGGCACCCAATTCGCCCTTTCGGTCTCTTAATGGATCATGTATCTAATTCCTATTTTAGATATCTTGCAAGTAGTTCGAATGGTTTTCAGAACAGTCCTTTCCGGATAAATTTAGTTTATAATATTTTGAAATCAGACTCGAGCTTTGCGAGCGCCTACGTATTCATTCGTAGAATGAAATCAGAGTCTCGTAGTTCCTTTCTTTGGAAACTATTTTTTGTATTTTTATTTGTTTTGAAAATGTGTCAAAACGGATTTTAGTTTTCTTGTAAAATTTAGAAATGATTTATTTTGAAAGTAGTGAACTTCTTTGCAAGTTATCTAATTTCTGTATTAAAAGTGAAATTAAATGCAGTATTGAAATTAAGGAGGGTCGTAGAAAATATACCTGATGCGCTTGGAGAAGAAATAAGAACATTGCCTTGATTGCTCCTTTTTCTCTCTAGAACTTTCTCTCTCTAGATTTTCTCTCTCCAAAACTTTCTCTCAGAATTTCTCTAAAATGTCTCTCTGATAATTCTGACAGAGTTTCTACTTACTAAAGACACTATTGAGTGTTGATGTTCCAAAATGAGAGCCCAAAGGTCCTATTTATAGCAAAAAACTCGCCAAAAACGCTCCAAAAGAGGCCAACCGCAAAGGGTAGCCGCAGGGCGTGCGGCTAGGTGCCAACCGTACGGTTGGGAGCCAACCGTGCGGCTAGGCTAGGAGCCAACCGTGCGGCTAGGGAAAGTACCAACCGTGCGGCTAGGGAAAGTACCAACCGTCCTAGTAAGCGAAGTAGCAACAAGGTTGCTGTAGATACCTGACGCGCTCGAAAACCAAGGCCTTTCCTAATAGTCTCTTGTATGCATGATGACTCAAGACTTGATGCAGAATGCTTGTTAGGTTCACACGAGAGTCGCGGATTGGGGTGTTCACATATATAGATCTTTCGGAACACTTTTTTGTGACTAAATATAATTTTGGAGTATAGAGTACTTTTTGTGAATTACGAGTATTGTTGCACCTTGTAATATTACATTAGTTTAAAGAAAAAAAAAATACAAAGCCTACATGACATCTGTGTTGTTAGTATATTGTGTATGAACTTTGGCGCTCACACCTCCCATATACATTAGTACTCCCTCTATGCAACTATAAATTACTAGTGTTGTAACTAAATAGTTGCGAAGTCACTTTATGATTACACTAAAATTATTTATTATTTTCATATTCTATTATTGGATATTGGAGAAAATTAAAATATAATTCATTATTCAAATACAGATTTTTTGATTAACCAAATAATATAATACCTTATCATGCCATTTGCTATATTTGAAAAGAGCATGTTTATAATTATAGTTAAGTTTGTAAGTTTGTTTTATTCATAAATGTATATAACTAGTATTTGTGTATATAAAATATGAGTTTGAATATATTGAAAATAAAAAATGAAAGGTTGGAATATATTAAAATTTGAAAATACAATGTCAACAAAAAGGGTAAGGTTGGAAGAAATTGAAATTGCATTTAATTTTGCCAATTCAATGCAGAAACTGTTTCATGAATTAAACCAGAAAGTTATGACCTGCTGGGCAATTTTTTTTTTTCTAAATTCATGTCATTAATTAACTATATTTGTATATGAAAATATAGTGAATTATTTAGTTAGATTTTGATTGAGCAATACTCATTAAATTGGGATTATTAAAAAAATTAACTTTTCCATCTATTAATATAATTGAAATTGTTAGGATATAGAACAGAGATAATGAGTATTTTGAATTGAGTTTGATTGAATAATACAAGAGAGGAAGGGCCATATATAGTGGTACAATTAGGGTTATATGTGACATAGATAAGGAAAATATAAATATGGAAAATATAAGAGATAACCCTAAATCAATCTACTAGATAATTGATATGCTAATAATATTAATGTATGAGATAGTTGATATGTAACATCCCCTAAATTAAATTCAAAGTGTTAGTGAGAGACCAACTTGAGTTTCAAAGTGAAGTAATGGAACCGACATAATAAATGAGCTAGCGCGTAGACAAACACAATAGGTCCGGCTCTAGATGTCTGGCATGGTTGCCGTCCGGGGCGAGGTCCACATGGCTAATGTTAGGGGTGAGTTCTGGCATTTCTAATGCCTAAGGCGAGGTCCAATGGTGGTCCAGATGTATATAAGTTTACACCACCCGCCCCAAATTCATGGTGTTAATGAGAGACCAACTTGACTTAGAAAGTGAAGTCATGGTTTGTAATCCCAGTTAAGGCTTAATATATGTAAGGGCATGAACATTTGTTTTTGAACCTTTCATAGTTGACCCAACACTATTATCATGTCATATTAAGCATTGTAAGTTTTCTGAAACAGTCATTTTGTAATTCGGGTGGTCTGAATTGAAATTGAGATGTTAATTGCGTGTTTTGATTTTGCGCAGTTTCTTAAATTTTGGCAATCTTTAAGAGGCCAATTCAAATGAGTCTCCATCAGTGCCAAAAGTTTTGTGGAGATGATCTCTTTAATGACAATCAAACATCACCAATTCAACAAATTATTCATTCTAGAAGGGATATACTCATTCATTTATCCCTTTAAATGGATGGTCATTTTTTTTAAAGAGACGATCATCCTATATAGAACAATGTTGTTAATAGATTTACATATACATGCGCGCACGGGCACACACACACACATATATATTAAGAGTTATTAAAAATTTACCTCTGGAAGTTTAACCACTTTGCACTTCAATCCATGACGTTTAATCTGCATAAACTCCCATCCTTAAAGTTTGAATCCGATTTTACTTTAGTCCAAAACCCTAGTAAACCGTTAGAATTTTGGATGGAAATAGGGGCAAAAGTATAACGGTTTACTGGGTTTTGGACTAAAGTGAAATCGGATTCAAACTTTAAGGATGAGAGTTACAACACAAAGTTTTTGTTCTTGCACAAAAAATAATTTGTTCATTTACAACCCAATAATTTTTTTTTTATTTCTTTCTTTATTTTTTTGGGGAAAAGCTCAGATATTTAAACCCATGCACTTAAACTACCTTTTTACCACTTCAACAAGCACAACCACCAAAACCCAATATTCTTAAATATAGGCGTTTTGAATTAATTAGTATTTTAATATTTTATTGAAGAAACGACAACTACTTAAGTTGCACCCCTTCCGTTATTCAATTAAGTAGTTCATCTTTAAAAATTTATGTGTTTTGAAGGGTTTGTAGTTTCATATTATATTGAAGATTCAACAACTACTTAACTTCCACCCTTTATGGTATTTTATTAAATAGTTCATCTTGAGAAAAATTATGATCAACCCATAGTTATCGACCAAAATTCATTGTGCGTTAAGCAAAATAATAATCACAACTAAAGCACATCAGGAAACCACTAGAATCGATCTACTACAAAATTGCATTAGAATTTCCCAAAAGGACCATTTTCAATTGCGATTTTAAGAATGTAAATTTTGATTGATCTTTAACATTCCTTTTGAAATATATTGGTTATATGGGCAATTTATATGCGTTTAACACGTCTAAGATATTAGGGAACAAAATCTAGGATACTCCATTTGGGAACACAATTAGAAGAAATAAAAATATTAAGACTCCATTACAATTTGTTTTCATATCCTTCAGGTAATTAGAAAACCCCATTGCTTCGTGTGTGTATATATATGCATTAAAAGCACTAGGACAATCTAAAGTCAGTGCTTGACAAAGATGAGACAAAAATACTCGGCAGAGACCATAAAATCAGATCATAATTAAATCTAAGAAAACAATATCATATTAGCATGGGAGTGTAGAGGGGCGGTGCTGCGTAGGGGAGGGGGGAGGGTAATTGTCCCGCCAATTTTTTTACTACATTTGGGATATTTGTTTTTGAAAAAAAAAATTATATATAGGGACCTATGTGTAGAAATTTATAGTTTTGCGTGCCTAAGTGTAAGAGTCTAACCTTTGGGACCATTTGAAACATTAAAAATAACTTTAAGTCCTCGCACCATACAATTCACAAAAAAATGATTAATATTAGGTCTATTTCTTGATTAATTACATAATATTAGGTGATTTAGATCTAAACCCCTAATTGTTCACATTGCGTATTTAAGTTGTGTGGGTGCGAAATTTTTTTGGGTCTCCCCACTTAAGGAATGTTAAAGCACAATTTAGTTAAATGAATAAGCAAAAAATTAATATAAGTAGGTTTTTCCAGTAGCGCTTATGATATTTTGGCAGTACATCATGCTTTGTGTGTGTGTTGCTGATTAACTTCAAGATAGTAACTAGAGAATGGTACAAGTAACCAACTTTCTCTCTTAAAACTGAATTACCTAAAATTTAGGACCCTTGTAATGAGGTTTCCTTGTTGTATTTATAAGTATAAAATTAGGGATACAAATGATTAGTTAGGTTGAATTAAAAAGACAAAGGGTAAAACTTGGAAATTATTTTAACACTTTGCAGGTGTCATTGTTTTTGTCCATAATCCATGTTGGCACAATAATGACATTAACATGACCATCTCGACATAATGACTACGTTAGCACGACCATTTTGTCATAAATGAGTTTCCTCAGCATACTCCTGTTTACTTGGCTAATAGGCCAACTAAGTTAGGCCAACTAGAGCTTGGGGCCTTTTGATTATACCGGCCTAATAAACACGTGTAATTTTTGGGCTCCCTTAATTTGTTGAAGTATTATTACTAATACTATTTTATTTGCATTAAAATTTTATGGGTTTACATACGTATTTGTGTGCTTTGAATTTTATCCCATTTTAGATAGATTTCTGGCCCTGCCACCCCCCAATCAACACGTACAACCACTAGCTTAACATTTTATTAAAATATATATAAGTGGCCGAATTAAACCCAAAAATTTAAAGCTTAAAGTCAAAATCAGCAAACACACCCTCCCACCACCCCCCGCCTCAGGTTTTTTCTTCCCCTCTTTTCCTTACCTCCTCTTTTTCCTCCCTTTTCTCATGATCTTCGTTGGATTTGATCTTTTAGAGGAGTTTTAAATTTCACTTTTACAATTTGTATGTCTTTCGTGTAGAATAATCCAATTATTTGATGCATTGTTTGGTAGGCTATGATTTAAGCTCTTTATACTTGAGAATAATTCTGTTCTTAGAAGTGATAATGCTAGAAAGTAAAATAAATGAGAAGAAAGTGAAGAAAAATAAAGTTTCCACACCTATTTAGGTTCCTCATGACTAGTATTTGTTTTATATTTGAAATCCCCTAGGATTTAGTTTTGCTCATTATTTTTCAAACGGAACATTATAAAATATTTCTTATAGTAATCTGAATGTAAGAAATAAAGTTCACGTATGAATAGTGGGATTATTTTATTATCTTCTTTTTTTAAAAAAAATAATTAGAAAAACATGTGTAATAGTTTATTTCTATGATATTCTATGATTTTTAAATGATATATTTTTTTTATTACTGTGACCACATCTTTGTGTAGTTTATGAACCCATTTATTTGCGTAAAGTGAAAATATAAAAGCTAGATATATTAGTTGTAGATAGACTTGTAGGGACGAGTTTCAAAGAGGTATTACCGCAGAAAAATGTGTGCCTGATATTCTTGTTGTCTATATAAATAAGTTATACATATTATCTATTAAATAGTGCATCCTTGGTAGTAGTAAAAGAACATAGTAAAATTTAAATTTTTACTCAATTAGATGTACCCTAATAAAAAATTTGACGTGCCCATACTGTTAGTCAGCAATTAAATTGTTGGATTAGTGTTAGAATCCGGATGCATGGTGTTAGTTTTCAATCACCTTTCAAATTAAATAATCTCCGAAAGTTCAAATTAAAAATAGTTTGACAAAATTATCTTTAATTTGGGAATTTTTAGTATTATATTGGTTTGAAGCATAAAATGAAAAACCAATAACACAACCATGTTGTAAGTATATTTTGTGTGAATTTTGGGCTCACGCCTATGATATGAGTACGCATAAATAAAAAACTATAAATTACTAATGCTGTAAATAGTGGAGAAGTCTGCTGAGCAAATCTTTTTTTTATCATGAGATATTTTTTTTTCATCGTTTTATTTTGTGCTGAGTGTGTTTTGGATGGGATAATATATAAATTTGAATTATATTTTGATTCACTAATACTTTTTTATTGAGTTTATTTCATGTGTCAAATAAAATGTGCCCAATTAAAAATTTGATGTGCAATACTGTTAGTGGTCAATTAAATGGATGGATTAGTGTTAGAATCGGGACTGTATTTCAAGTCACGTTTTAAATTAAATGATCTCGAAATGTTAAAGTGGTAAGATCAAATAAGATTTTTAATTTGACATGGCATAGTTGAAAACATAGAATAAAAAAATATGAATGTTGAGACAAAATTATCTTTAATTTGGATATTTTTAGTAATATAAAAACGCCACAATTATGCTGTACGAATTTTTGAGACAAAATTATCTTTAATTTGTGATGTTAATAGTGGTAAAGTCTATTGAAATATTTGAGAAAATTAAATTTTAATTAGTAATTCAAATACAAATTATTTGATTAAAAAAAATAATGTAATAGTTATTATCCTACTAAATTTATATTCGACAGGAAAATGTTATTGGTTGGTATATATGACCATAATTTTTTGTGGCTATAATACCCACAACCCAGCTAATTTTTCAAATCTTAAGTTAAGTACAAATTAGGGATATTTGTACTTTCATGTGATGGACAATTAAAATTGCAAGTATGATTTTATTTACAAATAGTTATGTCATTGGTGAACTAATTTTTTTACGAAGAAAATGAATTTCGACCTTTAATCTTATTTTATTTCCATGAATATTTGAATGATTGCTCAAGCTTCCACAAAACATTAAACAATTCGTAAAAAATAACTTGTTTCAGTATGACTAATTTTCCGTACTGTCTTAAAGTTCTTAACTGTATAAGTTGCCATAACAACAATATTTTTGAAAAGAAGGATTGCATTTCGCAACAAATAATGGCCCTCTTGGGGAATATTTCCTACTATCTCAGTCCAAGTTAATAATTTTCCCCAAAATTTATATTTTTAAAATATCAGTAGATATTAATTAGATATGGACCCTCTTAGGAAATAATAATAATAATAATAATAATAATAATAATAATAATAATAATAATAATAATAATAATAATAATAATAATAATAATAATAATAATAATAATAAATTTTCAAAAATTCATAGTAGATTGTACTGAGTTTTCCGCCAATTTTAATCGGTGATTATTATTTGGCTTAAATTGTAGAACACAATAACTAATGGTTTAAAATTGAAATAGCGATAGTGAATAATTATATACTAGAAGGGGTGGAATTGAAGTAATTCTTAAATGAAATATTAAACTATCAACCAATATAATACTAAACATATATGTCTATATATATATATAAGAATATTGGTTATAATCCTTATTGTTTTGTCGTCCAAATCTCCTCCATCCGTCTCCCTTTTTCCAACTTTCCTTTGTTATGTGTACGAAAAATTGAAATAGCGATAATGAATAATTTGTACGCGTTTTGGTCCAAACTGAATTAATTATATTACAAGAAAAATACTATAAAAATTAGAAAAAAATAACAAAAATAAATAAGACGGACCATGGAAGTGCAGGTTAAGAAGCACCGGACCATTCAATTTAGTGTTTGTAAAGAAAATAGAGAAGGGTGTGGATAGTGGTGTCATAAAATATGGATTATTGGACCATCAAGAAAATAATTGGATCAAAAGTAGAGTGCGGATAGTGTTTTTAGTCACCTTTCAAATTAAACGATTTTCAAATGTTCAAACAATTACAACGAGGTTTGTAATTTGACATGAGCTATTGCATATTTAAAAACATAGAATTAGATAAAATGTGGACATTGAATTAAATCATATGACACAATTATCTCTAATTTAAAATATTATTAAATATTATATTGCATGATTTGAAGCATAAAAATGCAAAACGAACATGTCATGATCTATGTTCTAAATATATTTTATGTGAATTTTGGGGCTCATACTTTGTTTGATTATGAATGAAATAAATATTATAAAGTATTAATGTTTCAAGTAGTTGCAGAATCTTTGTTTATGTTTACACCAAAACTTATTGATTATTTTTCATATTATAATATTGAAATATTGGAGAAAATTAAATTTTAAATCAAGATTTAAAATATATTATTTTGTTAACCAAATGATATAATAAGATGTTATTCTATTTGAGTTGTTTCAATATTTTATAAACAATTCTGTGTTTTAGGTTTTATATAAAACTAATTTAATTTAGATAATTATTAAAATTTAAATACTAGTATTTTTGAGTGTCTTCATTGATTGTAGAGTAATTTTATTTTATATTAAATTGCTGTATTATAATTTGAGATAGATAAAGTATAAATTAATTTGAAAGTTAAGGAATTGATATGACAAATTCAACAATTTTTGAAAAATAAATTCTTTCACGTGTAGCTTTCCTTTCAGTCCTTACACAATCACTAATATTGTAATTAAAAGAGAGTGAAAGAAAAAGGTTAGGAAAAAATATAAAACAAACCCTAAAGTATGACCTTACATGTAATTTATTTTCTAATGTTTCAATTTTTTAAATTTAATCCTGAAGTACATTAAGTGAAGCAAAATGAACTCTGACACTAACACCAGATGCCATCCATTTTTTTTTTACATTTAACCTCGTAAACTTTTAAAATTGACATTAAACCTCTTTAATTTATATTTTGTTAACATTTAATCCCATTTATATCAATCTTTATCACCACCTTCTTCAACCCAACTCCGTCCACCCTCTCTCTCTCCCCCCAATCCCAAACACAAATGCTATAATAATTTTCATTCAAAATCATATCAATGTAATAACCGTTTGTCACATTGATAATGATATCTTTATATATAAATTCACAAATATATTTACTTTTGTCAAAATAAAAAAATATTAAATGGTTATGTAAAATTGAATTATGTGTAAAATATACATCAAATTGACTGCCACATTAGTTTTTTCACTTTTAATTTATTTTTTTATAAAATTTTAAAATATAATATTTTTCAATATAAAATACATATTTTAATAATAGTTATATATTTGAAAAAAATGAATTGAGCCATTTTTAAACAACTGCTACAGATGGTCTTAAAATATTAAACATACCTTGTTAATTAGAGAGGAGATATTGCTTAAAAAAAAGAGTGGAAATATTGTTAACTTCTAAACCAATAAAATATATATTCATATATATGTTTGAATTCAATAAAATAATTAAAACGCTCTCTTGTTTCAGGTGAGACTTGAATTTGTTTATCACTAGAATGAATAGTTAATGAACATTTTGAGCTCAAATTTTAGTAGCTACCAAATTATTGTAATTAAAGGTAAACTTAGATCTGTAAACAAGAATTAATCACACGTTTAATATAGTTTTAAAACATCTTGTGATAAATCAAAACACACATATTTACCTTAATAATACCAATGGATGAGGTGGGTTGAAAAATGTTGTAATAAAGATTAATAAAAATGTAATTAATTGTTAACAAAATATAAATTAAAGGGGTTTAGTGTCAATTTTAAAAGTTTAAGGGGTTAAATGTAAAAAAAATAGATGAAATTAGAAACAATGTTAGCGACAGGGTTCATTTTGCTTCACCTAATGTACTTCAAGGTTAAAATTGAGAAAATTGAAACATTAGAGAAACATTGCACATAAAGTCATCAAGAAATTTTTATTTTTTTTCCCAAAAAGACAGCTTGGTTGTTTTATCATAATAATAATATTAAAAAAATTTAGGGTTGGAATAGACAGAAAAGTTTACTCTTATATATATATATATATATGTAATAAACTCATGCATGAACTTTAATTAACATATATATGTATAATATAAATACCGTATATCCATAGTTATATATATATATATATATAATTTAGAACATAGTTCAGTAATTAAATTTAGAAGTATTTACGGAGTATAAAGAAACACTGTTCATAAGTATAAATTGACTTTTTCACTTTATAAAATTTAGGCACCTTAAATTATGGGTTTTAACTAGTTGAATATTTTGCAATTTTAGGATCATGAATTACGTACAAGAAAAAATAAGCGTAAAAATGTGATTAGTACTTATTCTCTATTTTAAGATGTTATGTAAAATACTACTATGTACATTTACAATGCATCTATTTATTATATTGACTACGACGATATCTTTGAAAATGGCATATTAATATTTTGAAAAACCACAATATGATTTTACCTGTACCACCTCGATCCGAGATAGTTTGATGGCCTACTGAATACTGGCGTTATTTTGAATTAAATCATTATTGGCCAATCGTTTGATTGAAAATTGGGATATTGGACCCTGGGCTATTTGTTGACCTCTGAAGTAGATTATCAAATAAGCAGTTATTCAAATATTTATGATTATGTGAAAACTTATTCTAAAATGCCTTGTACATTTATAGTATATATTTTATGATCTAATGATATTTATCTAACTCTTAGAATAGAAGATGAATATTTTTCACAAGACTTGTGAAGCTCACCCTTATTATAACTTTTTTTTTAAGGCAATCCATTAATTGGTGGGTAAATTAAGCCATGAAATGAAGAATCATATATAAGGAATGGAGGAATATATATTTGAGGAATTTGAAATTATAATAAACATGTAATAGAAATTATGTACTATGTTTACTGATGTGATAAATACCTTACATTTTAATAATTTATTAATGTAAGAAGGCTTTTCTTTTACCATTACTAAATAAGAATGATTTTTAAATAAAAAAAATTAAAAAATAAATAAGAATGATTTTATAATTGTTATGTTACCAATATCCCCATCTTATTTTATACTGGTTGATCTACATAAATTCGATATTAGTTATAATCAGACTTCTTCTTTATTTCTTTTAAGTTGTATTTATTGGATTTAACTGTCATTTGAAATTTTATAAATATGTTTTTATTCGTAAGTTTTAGTTATCGTTCGAAATTTTAAAAATATTATAATGCAATCATTAAATGAAAAAATAAAACTATAGCATAAGAAAAAGGTGGAATTGAAATCTCTATAGCTCAGAACCTTGACTAGTTTTTCAAATTTAAGTACAAGTTAGGGATATTTGTAGATTCATGTGATGAAAATGAAATCACTATTTTATTTTATTTAAAGAGAGCTATTTGATTGGTTTGCATTTTTTTTTCTTATCATCAGTAATCCCATTTTTTTATTCATCATTTTGTGCAACTGTGTTTTGCATAGGAATGGATAATAAGTAAATTTAAACTTTATTTATATTTTGATTCGCTAATACTTTTTTATTGAGCTTATTTGACACATCGATTTTCACACTAACCAATATAATTAAATTACCAAGAAAATGAATTCCCAATTTTAGTCTTATTTTGTGCTTTGGATGGGATTGGATAATATGTAGAATTTTAATCTAGGATGAGATGCCTCAAAGAAACCCTCAAATTCGCCCCCCTCTTTCTCTCTAAGTTCTAACTCGAAGGTGTGAAGAATAAGAAGAAATGGTGTGTTTAGAAGTTAAAAATTGGGTCAAAAAAAGGTTTGTACTGTTGAGCAAGATCGATCTTGGTTAGGGTAAAAGTGCACTAGTTTGGTTTTGTTAATCAATTTCTAATGAGCAAGATTGATCTTGCTCCAGGTGAAATGTGCTCTGTTTTGAATCTGCTCAATTCTCACACTAGCAAGATCGATCTTGCTAGGCACACTAACCTCAAATATTGCATTGACCCCCAGACCCCCTAGATGATTGAATTTCCTCTAGGACCAAACATGAAACTTGTAGAGGGGAAATATATGAAACTATTAGCATTAACAGGGACTCATTTAGGCATCGGATGAAGAAGTTATGGCATTTCAAAGTTACTAAAAACTAACTTTTTTGAAAAGTTCAAAATGCGTGATTAACTTCTCGTTTTCAATTCGGGGCACCCGAGCAACGAAACAATTGTTCTCATGAACTTAATATACCTAATATGATATTTTAAAAGTGTCGGGTCAATTACGAGGGGTTCGGAACACAATGTTTACTCCTTAATGGAGATTTAGCCTTAACCTAGCTTAAGAGAAATATTCACTCAAAAATAGAAGAACGGGGTATTACAACCAGGGTTAACAAGATGATAATATGGTCATAGCAACAATCTTTTGGGTGAACCAATCTCGTAGATTAGTCTTATGGAAGCGATTACGGTTGAACAAGATCCATAATCCTACATTAGGCTATCGCATGGCAGTCAGGCCTCAAAAAGTTTGTGCTCGTGGAGTATGTTTTCCAAAAGACCAAAATTTTGATAATAACAAATAATGAGTTTTCATATATTCCTTAGAATTTTTGCGGGAGCCACGAGTCAAAGTCTCTTCAAATTACCTCAATTCCTTGTAAGCAAGGAGGATGAATCGAGAGGGTCTATACACACCCTAATTCACGACCTCCGCAGGAACCCTAAAAAATTTCTAGAGAATTCACATTAAATTCAAAGCTCACCCATATAGTACTATAGAATGCTTTGGGGGTGTTTTTAGCACAACAAACCACCGCAAACCCAGTTTGTAGTATGATAAAACCCATTAAACATAGACAAGTGATAAACGCATAATATTGTCATGTTTAAGCTCTTTCTCGGAGTCACTTGACGTGTTTGTTGCTTTAATTCTACCTAATTATCTGCTTATCTCGAGATTAGTGCCTTAGCAAGTTCTGTATCAAACATGGCCCAAGTTGGTGTGTATTTTGTAGTATTCCAGGTATTTGTAGGATTGGGATACAATGGCATTGCATGAAGTGATCAAGAGCAAGCCTAGATAGCTTGCAAAAGTGCTGAGTGAGAAGTTCCAGTCCCATGATCGATCATGGTTTCCAAAATTTCTGGTAGAAGACTCCCATGATCGATCATGGGCATAACCATGATCGATCATGGCCTGGCGAGTACACCAACTACCTGCTCCTTTTAGCCTGTTTTGAGGGATTGTTGTCTCTAGATATTTTCCCTTGTTTATTTTATTATTTCTTAGTTATTTTGTGGCTAGTTTTAGGGCAAGCAAAGGGGTAGATATGGAATATCTAGTTTTACACACTTACAAGTTCTAGAGAGAAGGGATAGCTCTTTGAGTATTGTTCTTCATTTTCCATTGTAAGTGTTTAATTTGTAAGAATGATTTCTTCTTCTATAATATTTGTTCTTGCATTTATTATGGAGTAGTCTATTACTAAGGTTACGGAGGTTGATTGCGATATGATTTTCGGTGATTATTAACTCAATCCATGTTTAAAGTTTGATAAATATTTGTGAATCTCTTTCTTCATCATATCTTCCATTCGTTCAAGCTTTCTAGGTATTTTCATATTAAGTTAAGACTTTATATGCCTTGTATATTTAGTTCTTGGTTTTTAATGAACATACAACATATTTATATGATTCTAGAGAGCTTGTAGTCTTTTTCCCCCATTCATGGAGCTTTTTCCTCTTTGTAGAAATTATGAATAGTTCTTAAAACTCCATAGATGGATTATAAATTTGTTTAGCTCATCTTTAATTCATTTATTGATATATTGAGTGCTTCTTACACTTTATGTGATACTTAGACTCTTTATTTTCTACCATAAGTGATAAACGATGAGTTGACGAATTTATCCGATAAACTTCATTCCGTTTCATTGTTAGGATTCACTTTCTAATTTTCATTCTTTAAATCATGAGATTTCATACACTTGCTTTATGTTAAATCTTTTTATGATAAGTTTGTCATATCTATCTCGTATTAGTTTCATCAGGAATGGGTCACAATGCTTCACACCCGTAGCTAAGAGGTAGGAATGATAACTTTGTCTTTGGTGGAATGTTGTTTGTCTCTCTCTTGATATAGTTTTAATCCGGGAATGAGTCGCCTAGCGTCGCACCCTTTGCTATTGAGAGATACACCAACGTTCCCCATATCTCGAGAAACCTTGTGTTGAAGTGTTTGTATGAGCTAGTGATCACCGTTTCTTAAATCGCAATTAACTTCCCAATACCTTAGTGCTTTCTTATTAATTTTCAAACCGTTTTATATTTATGTTGTTTCAGAACAAATCCAACTTACAAAATCAGAAAACCATTTAATCCGTAATCCATTCCATTCCTTTTCAACTATCCCTGTGGTTCGAAACTCGGACTTCCTAGATTATATTACAACTTGACATACCTGCACTTGGGCTATCGCAACGCTCTTTTCTAGCTGCGTCAAGTTTTTGGCGCCATTGCCGGGGAAAAGGCAAAAGGCGAATTCCGGGTTTTATATAAAACCATTCTCTGTAAGTATCTCTCCATTTAATTAATTTATTTTTCTCTCTTATTCTTATTTTATTTTGTAGAGTTTTCAAGGAGCTATTCAAATAGTTTTTCAAGCCCATGCAAGGGCAATTTTTCGTGAATATTCGAATTAGCCCTCCCCCATCACCAAGAATGGCAAATCAAGGTAGAGCGGCGGACCACGAAAGTGATAACGAGGGGGAAGGAGTGAACAATGTTCCTCCGGTTCGCACCATGAGGGATTATCTTCAACCACCTCGGACGACATCCAACTCGTGCATTGTTCTTCCCGCCGGTCAAGCAGAAACTTTTTCCTTCGAGCCAAGTATTCTTCAACATATCCCTTCCTTCCATGGTATGGAATCTGAAAACCCATGTTTACATCTGAAAGACTTTCAAGAGGTATGCTCCACGTTTCATGAGGCAAACACTAATGAGGAGGTTATGCGTTTAAAATTATTCCTTTTTTCCTTAAAAGATAAAGGAAAAATTTCGTTGAATGCTCAAAGACCGCAATCTATTCGATCTTGGCAAGAACTTCAATCGGAGTTTTTGGAAAAATTCTTTCCCGTCCATCAGACCAATGCTTTGAGAAGGGCGATATCAAATTTTTCACTAAAAGAAAATGAAAGTTTTTATAAGTGTTGGGAAAGATACAAGGAACTCTTAAACGCATGCCCTCACCATGGTCACGAAACATGGAGCCTCGTAAGTTACTTCTATGAATCTCTTACTCCCGAGATGCGTACTTTTGTAGAGACCATGTGCAATGGTCAATTTTTGAGTAAGAATCCCAATGAGGCCTTGTTATATTTTGATGAACTAATGGAAGGTGCCCAAAATTGGAACACCGATACCGAAGAGCCAAAAGCCAAAATTCAAGGAAAGGGTGGATTGTACCAAGTATCCAACGAGGATGACATGGGTGCGAGATTTTTCTAATTGTCTAAGAAAGTAAAGGCAATGGAGAAAAATAAGCTTAGAGAGGTCAATGTGGTATCCTCAAGTCAGTTGTGTGTCATTTGCGAAAATTTGGGACACACTACCGAGGATTGCCCTACCATTCCCTCTTTCCGGGAAGTCCTAAAGAATCCTGCTCAAGTCAATGCTTTGAATCAGTACAACTAAAACCGAAACCAAAACGACCCTTATTCTCAAAGGTATAATGAGGGATGGAAGAATCACCCCAATTTCAGTTGGGGAAGGAATCAAAGTCAGAACCACAACTAATGTCATTAAAACCAAAGGCAACAACAACCTCAAAACTCTTTTGTTCCACCTCAAAGTCAAAATTCCAACCAAAACCTATAAGCTTTGTTGAGATCATTCGTGGACAAAACGGATCGTGATGTGGGGGAGTTAAAAACCCAAATGTCTAAACTCACCACCGCCCTAGCTACCCAAGAGAAGGGAAATTCCCCTATCAACCTTTAGTTAACCCTAGAGGTCAGGTTCAAGTCATAGAGGGAGGAGAGTCTAGCACCAAATTAGAAGAATTCAAATCTATCACAATCCTAAGGAGTGGGAAGGAGGTGGACAAAACTATTATTCCTAAAGCCCCCAAGGTGGCGGACATAGTTGAACCCACGAGTGTTGAGAAGGTTATGAGTGAAGAGAAGAATAGAGAGGAAGAGCGACAAGGAAAGGAGGATCTCGAAAAAATCAAGAATGGGATTAAAGTCCCATTTTCGGAGAAATTAAACCAACCATCCAAATCTAACACCGAGATTTTGGATATCTTTAGGCAAGTGAAAATCAACATTCCATTGCTTGACACGGTCAAGCACATACCTTCGTATGCTAAGTTCCTCAAGGACTTATGTACTACTAAATGAAGGTTAAATGTCAAGAAAAAGGCCTTTATGGCGGAGCAAGTGAGCTCCATCATGCAAGGCACAAGAGCCCCCAAGTTCAAAGACCCCAGTTGCCCCACAATTTCGTGTGTCATAGGAAATTATAGGATAAAAAATGCTTTGTTAGATTTGCGAGCAAGCGTGAATGTGCTCTCATATTAAGTATATCAACATTGGGGTTGGGTGAGTTAAAACCCACGAGGATTACTATTCAATTAGCAGACCGATCAGTTAAGATCCCAAGAGGGATAGTCGAGGATGTACTTGTCCAAGTCGACAAGTTTTATTTTTCGGTTAATTTCATCATCCTCGACATGCAAGCAGTGTCGAATCCCGCTAACGAGATTCCGGTTATCCTCGGACGACCATTTCTTGCCACTTCTAATGCTATAATAAATTGCAAGAACAGAATAGTGAAGTTAACCTTTGGAAACATGACTCTCAAGCTAAACGTGTTCTCTTTGAGTAATAAAAAAGATGACAGTGATGAAGAGGAAAGTGAACACGTGAACATGATAGAGTCATGTATCCAAGACCACTGTGAGCCCTGAGTGATGAGTACTCCCTTGTGTGGAGGAATGGTAGCTCAAAGGGGGCATCCCACACCGGAAGTTGGGGGATCCTTGGAGACCCATATAAGTAAGATATGGTCGCTAATTAAGTACGAGGCCTTTTGGGTAGCTCACTGGCTTCGGATCTCATAAGAACTCCGAAGTTAAGCGTGCTTGGACCAGAGAAATCCAGGGATGGGTGACCCCCTGGGAAGCTGGTCGTGAGCTCCCAGAAACAAAGCCGTGAGGGTAGATGTCCTGGGGCTGAGGCCTGGCTAGGACGCTACCCAGAGCGGACAATATCGTACTGAGGTGCGACCGGGTCGTTACAAATGGTATCAGAGCGGACCCCACAGAGTACGGTGTGTCGACGAGGACGTCGATTCCCTTGGGGGGAAGGATGTGACGCCCTGAGTGATGAGTACTCCCTTGTGTGGAGGAATGGTAGCTCAAAGGGGGCATCCCACACCGGAAGTTGGGGGATCCTTGGAGACCCATATAAGTAAGATATGGTCGCTAATTAAGTACGAGGCCTTTTGGGTAGCTCACTGGCTTCGGATCTCATAAGAACTCCGAAGTTAAGCCCATTGATGCTTGGACACAGAAAATTTCCAGGGATGGAGTGACCCCCTGGGAAGCTGGTCGTGAGCTCCCAGAAACATCAAGCCGTGAGGGTAGATGTCCTGGGGCTGAGGCCTGGCTAGGACGCTACCCAGAGCGGACAATATCGTACTGAGGTGCGACCGGGTCGTTACAACCACTTTGTGGAAAACTTTGAATCGGAGTCAACAGAAGGTTATCTAACCACTTCTGATGAACCCGAAGATGCAAAGATCGTCTATCCAATCTCGAATAGTAAATGGGTTAGTCCAACTCAAGTGGTACCGAAAAAATTGGGTCTTACGATAGTCAAGAACGAATCAAACGAGTTGATTCCACAAAGAGTCACCACCGGGTGGCAAATGTGTATTGATCACCGTAAACTCAATGAGGTAACTCGTAAAGATCATTTCCCACTCCCTTTCTTGGAACAAACTCTAGAAAGGGTAGCGGGCCATGAATATTACTCGTTCCTCGATGGTTTTTCCGAGTACAATCAAATTGAGATTGATCTAGGTGATCAAGAAAATACCACATTTACATATCCCTTTGGCACATTCGCTTATCGGAAATGCCCTTTGGTTTATGTAATGCATCGGCCACTTTCTAACGGTGTATGCTAAGTATTTTTAGTGATATGGTGGAAAGAACATTGGAAGTTTTTATGGATGACTTTACCGTCTATGGTAAGTCATTTGACAATTGCTTGACTAACCTGGAACAGGTCTTGGAAAGATGCGTGGAAAAACAATTGGTGTTGAATTGGGAGAAGTGCCATTTTATGGTTACCAAGGGAATTGTATTTGGCACATCATTTCGTCAGAAGGAATTGAAGTGGATAAAGCAAAAATCGAATTGATTGCTAAACTTCCTACGCCTAAGAATGTCAAAGATGTCCAATCATTTCTTGGACATGCCGGGTTTTATCGGAGGTTTATCAAGAACTTCAGTTCCATTTCCAAGCCGATATGTAATTTACTCCTCAAGGACGCACCATTTGAATGGGATGCCAAGTTCATTTAAGGGGAATTTTTATAATTAATTTATCGTTGCTTAATTCCGCACTTAAATACAATAAAATCATACTTTTGTGTAAAATAATTAAATTAGTATAGCGTATAAGTAGGAGTCAATCCAAATCCAAGCTAATATCTAGGAGAGTTTGTCGAAATCCAATATTTTAGGAACCAAATTAAAACAATTTTTAAATTTTGATTTTTAAATTATCTAAACTAAGAAACTAAACTAATTAAATTAAATCAAGAAGAAAGTAATCAATAATAAAAAATCCCAAGGAAAGAGAATCCGCCATCATGGATATAAACAAAAAAGTATCTAATTATATTTTTAACATTCATCCCTACTATATAAACAAATTCAAAATTACCATCATTCTTTCTTTGAAACTAATGTAAACAAAAATAGGCATCGCCTGTATCCCCAAATTGGTGATTACAAGAGATCCTTCATTTATTTTAAAAACAATTAAAGTACTAGAAAGAAAACACACGTTATAGTAATGGGAATTTCAAAATCTATTTTAATTCGGGACGAATAATTAAAAATCAATTAGAATTAAATTAAGCCCATTACATCCATGGCGGTTTCATCCCACTCCTTTGGGAGAGAGTTTAGCCAAACATATTAAATAAATAACACATTAAAATAAAATAGTAATTCATCGTTCAAATTAAAACTAAAGTACTTAAATACAAATTATGAAAAATTAGAAAGCTAGAAAGCGTCCCTGTTTATGATGCTCGAACTGGCGTGTACCGTACGGCTTTATGCTGTCCACTTCTTCTCCTTCAATACTTCGGCCGCAGGGCAACTTGTATATGGAGGATTTTCTCTCTCTAGAACTCTCTAATAATATTTAAATTCTATCTATTTTTCCTATCTATTTTTCTTCTCTTTTCTTCTATGTCTTTAGGTGTAGAGAATGGGTCTATATATAGGAATAATAGATAGAAGTTTACAAGGTTTAGGAAACTAGAATTGTAGAGAAAATAAAAACTTTGAGATCAATTAGGATTCTAATTAAGAGAGAGAATAAGGAGTTCTATTCAAATTAGGAGAGAATATTCAATTGGAATATTCTTTCTTCTTTATCTTCTTTCCTGATCTTCAGTAGACTTCTTCCTCCTTTTTAGGCTTTTTAATATAATTTACTTCTTTTCTACAAAATAACAAAATAACAAAATAAATATTAATCCTCCATAATTTAAGCATTAATTATATTATTTGCGGGTTAAAATAACAATTTTGGGCACTTATCAAACTACCCCCAAACAACCTTTTGCTAGTCCTCGAGCAAACATAAAGTATCAAACATAGATAAATGACCAAAATAAAAAAACTTTAAAAAAAAAAATCCTATTCTACTCAGGTGTACCACTTTCGCTGGTTATTCTCGATTGCATTTATCGTATGCAACAAGGCCTTAAACCACTAAGTTACCAAAGTGGACGAGTTATAGCCTCGTGAGGGTTTGCAGTAAAGACACCCCCAAACTTTATAAAAATAGAAATCAATTTTGATTTTTTCCTTATTTTTTCTCAAAGAATTTATCGCCGTTTACCTTTACGAAAGGCAAGAATCAGCAATGTCCAATTCACCATATGTAGTGAGCTACTAAAATAATATAAAAATAAACATTACAGAACAAGCTCAAAAAGGAAGTGTGCGTGTGTGGACAGCTTATCTAATATAACTTTTCATATCCAAGTAAAGGAATTACTACATTGCCTTTGAAAAAGTTGTTTCAACTCCAAATCTCACTGGATATACTCTCTTGAAAAAAATAGCACTCTGAAATTTGGTTATTAATATCTCTCTTGTATGTGAAAAGGGTTTCAAATTCAAATAGCTTACATACTAATTAGAAAAAGCACATATGAATGAAAATTTAGTCTCATGGAAGGAATATTAATTACTTCATTTGAGAATGTCGAGTTACCCACCATAACACCTTCTCATTTATTCTTCACATCCTACCATACCTAACCACAGATCAAATAAGACTTTATCGGGTTAACATGCGGGTTAAATATGGGCATAAGGAATAATTATCTTTGAGAAGGTAGGATCTTCAATATCACTTTAGTAGGGAACAATATGAATATATACTTCATTCAACTTTGAATTTTCTCACTCACTGTAAACATTATAGTCATTCTCTTTTCTTTTTTCGAACATTTTTTATCTTCATTTTTTTTCCCTTCTCATTTGTTTCACATTTCTTTCTTTCTTCCGTTCATTCATTTTATTATTATTTTTAGCTTGTTCCCTTCCCTTTCTTCTTTCTCAATCTTCCTAACTTCTCAGAAATAAATGGGGTTTTAGGGATATGGGTAAACAAAGAAAATGCTAATTTTTATAGGCTCAAAGGGCTACTAGCGATAAATATATATGACGGTTAAAGGCTTATTGTGAAAAAGAAAGAAGGCCTATTATCCTCTCTATGGGCCGGCATGATGATCACGTCTCAAATAAACTACAAAGCCTATGTTTCTCTTAACTCGAAAGAGATTTCATTCTCAGTAATTAATCAAAATATGAAAAAGAATAATGAGACTATGCAACGACTTAATACGGTATGAAAAATAGTCGAGTCATCTTATGACTCCGAGTTTGCGTTTATACCCTCTAAAAATGATGAAAGGCTTAAAATCTCACAGGGTTATTAAGTCTCCATTGCTATTTCTCTAGCTCCTTAGAAACTCAATTACTTTTCAATTTACATTACACTAGACGGCTGTTTGTGCAGTTGAAAAATATTTTGAATAGAGCTCATAGTGCAATGTCTAGATTCATATATATTCGAGTAACAAACTAAACTTAGAGTTAGACAATAACAATTCTAAGCATTCATTAGGTGGGTCATCGGTAAATTCATTTATATCATAGATGAGGTACTAAACCAAAACGACTCTATTTTAATTTTTTCAAAATGAATTTGCATTTTTGAAAGCATTCCCACCCCCAAACAAATCAAAACACTATCCTCAGTGTTTAAATAAGAACACCCCCAAACAGAGATAAATTGTTTTTGTCAAAAATTAATAATCGAAACAGTTGGGGATCATCCCAGTGAAGATGGGTTATAGTTGATAGAAGCAATAAAGGATGTGTGATATAATATTGCGAATAAGTAACACGTATATCAGGTGGAAAATCAGTAGAAATAATAATCATAAAATTATAGTAAGGATTTGACACATAAATAGAATTTAACGGTGCACATATATAGAAAATTAATTGTGAACAAAAATCAGGAAGTAATGGTGCATTATTTATGTCAGGCTCTAAATTGGATGATATCATAGAGAAAACCTCAACACCAGCAGGAAACAACTCAATACTAGAAGAACAACCATTATTGTTTTGATAAGATGACTCATGTGTGTAATTAATGGGTGGAGGCCATGGGTCAAATTTGAGGTCACTATTAACAAAAGGCATCGTGGAAAGTGAAGCAAATTGGGATGAATTATCAGTATAAGTGGGATTAGACCTAGAATCACATGTAAGAAACTCACAATCAGAACTAATAGTAGACATTTGCTTCGATTCATTCGCAGTAGTTATAAGGGACTCAGGCGGAACATGTTTAAAACGATTAGCCCAACTGTCAATATTCATAAGTGGTGAAGAATCTAACAAAATATTGACCTCATTAATTATATTATCTTCATGGATATCAGATGCGAAATGAGCTAAGCATTGAAGGAGTGGGTCCTCAGGGTGAATTTTCTTAGACGTTTTAGAAGATAATGACTCTATAAATTAAAGTTCTTCAACGGACTCAACGTCATCGGGTTGTTTAGTGAGACTAAAAATATTTACTTCAACCTTCATGTTACCAAATGTTAATGTCATATTACCATTTCTACAATTTATTAGTGCATTGGCCGTGGCTAGAAAAGGTCGGCCGAATATGATGGGAATATGTTTGCCTTGGGTAGGGTGGGTATCAAGGACGATGAAATCGACAGGATAATAAAAGTCTGCAACTTTTACGATGACATCTTCTATTATACCCCTAGGAATTTTGACGGAACGATCTGCTAGACTTAACCTAACATCAATCTTTTTCAAATCACTTAACCCTAATTGTTGATAAACGGAATATGGAAGTAGGTTCACACTAGCTCCTAAATCTAATAAAGCTTGTTCCTCAAAATTTTCTCCTATTTTACATTTGACAGTTGGACTACCAGGATCTTTATATTTAATCACAGCTTGGTTTTGTAAGAAGGAGGTGCAATGCTGTGTGATGAAGGCTTCTTTGGGAACACTAGTTTTTCTTTTGACTAAGTCTTTAATAAATTTAGCGTAAGAAGGAATTTGTTTTATGGCAGTGAGAAATGGGATATTGATTTGAAGATTTTGAAAAACATCTAAAATTTCACTGTATTGAGAATCCTTTTTATTATTGACTAGTCTAGATGGGAAAGGAGCACGTGGAATCATTTCTTTTGGGGTACTGTCAATCTGAGGACCTACAGCTTGATCATTTTTATTAGTTTTAGGTAAATTCGTCCTAGTTTCTTCATTCTCGTTTGCTTTTTTCTCAGCTTGTTGTGACTTATCTAGGAGCTCAATTGTATCATCAGATTGAAGTGCATTAACAACATTAGCCTGTTCATGTTGATGTTCTAAATTAGACACATTAGCTCCTACATTAAAGTTTGTTCTACCTTTTGGATTTGGCTCAGGTTGGCTTGGTAGGGAACCTTTTTGTCTTTCAGCTAAGGCAGAGGTGAGTTGGCTTAATTGACTATGAACATTTTGTTGGAATTGAAGTTGACTCTTAGCTAAAATGTCAATATTATTTTCTAACTTTTGCATCCTTTGATTCACTTGTTGAGTGGATTGATCTATAGTCATGGCCAGCATTTTAAAAGTGTCTTCAATATTAAGTGAATTATTAGTAGATGGGACTGGAGCATTGTAAGTTCGCATAGGGTCAGGAACTAACTCCCTATTAGGGTTGACCTGATGTTGGAAAAACTGTTGTTGTGGGACCATTGGTCCGGCCTGTTGAGGGGCTGGCCTATTTTGGGAGCCTTGGAAACCTGGTGGACCACCTACGTTTTGTTGTTGCGAAGAAACATTTTGACTCCAAGAAAAATTGGGGTGAAATCACATATTAGGGTGGTATCTATTGCCTAAAGTATTTGGAGTAGGTTTGCCAAAAGTATTAAATGCACACACTTGTGCATCAGAATCAGAGCAATAAAAAGGACAGGCTTGAGTAGTATGATCAAAGCTAGAGCACAACCCACATGGGTTACTGACATTTAAAACTGGGCTCGAGTTGTTTCTAGTCGAGATAGTAAATGCATCAAATTTTTACTTAGGTTTTGAACAACAGTAGCTAGACTCTCCATGACATATTTTAGGTCTAGGTTAGTTTTAACTTCATACATGCCGGGTTTTTTAATGGAAATATATTCATTATGGGACATGTATTCACTACTACTATTCCAGTTTTGTGCACTCTCAGCTAATTCCTCTAAAAATGTATAGGCTTGATCAGGAGTTTGGTCTTTGAATTTCCCTTTGTGCATTGATTCAATCATTGTACGATTCATTGGGGAAAGACCCTTATAGAAGAAATGGACAAGACTCGCTTTATCAAAACCATGGTGTGGACATTTGATTAATAAATCATGAAAACGCTCCCATGTTTCATGGAATTCCTCAGCTACTTTACCCTTAAATGTGCTAATAGCATCCCTCATTAATTCAGTCTTTTGCATAGGGTAAAATTTTGACATAAACTTCCTAGCTAGTTGTTCCCATGTTGTGATTGAATTAGGAGGAAGAGAGTTCAACCACGAAGTTGCCTTATCTTCTAAGGATAAAGGAAATAGTCTAAGCTTGACACCACATCATCTAAGTTTTGGTTCTTAAAGGTGCTACAGATTGTAAGGAATTTCCCTAAGTGAATGTATGGTTGTTCACTATCAAGGCCATGTAACTTAGGTAGCATGTTAATGGTTGCAGGTCTAATTTGGAATTGAGTTGCATTAGTGGTTGGAAGGGTGATGCACATAGGAGGTTCAGCGGTGACAGGAGCAAAATAGTCATTTAATGTACGATTATTAGCCATTGTAAGATTCTCAAATGGAAAGATTAATTGTCTTCTAATTATTCGACCACTTCTAAGTTGCATAAACTATGCAAAATCCTAGTTGCAAGCAAATCCTAAGGGCAATCTAATTAAGCAATGAATTTAGTGAGGGCTGAGAATGTTAAAATAATTAATGATCTAGGCTTGTCCTACTCTTATCGAGAAAATTGTAAGCTTACCAATTAAGGCTTTCAATCTAAGAACCGGTTAAGTTCCTAGGAAATACTGGAGGGGTCACAAACGGTCTCACTTAAAACCCAGCTACCTTCGACATCAAGCTGCCGTTTTGACAGAACTTACCTAGGCGTTGCTAAATTAAAAAGGTACTCACTGGAGTGGCCGACAATTAACTTGCACTGTCTAATTAATTTTAGATTAATGAATTTAAGGCTCGGGTTTAACAAGTGCAGGGTGGTTTTTAACTTAGGTGGGCAAGAATTGGTGATGAAATCCAATCCTCATCTTGATAGGAAAGTTGCCCTTAACTAATATCTTAATGCAAATGCTAAATTAAATATGCACAAATAAAGAAGCAAATAAAAAATAAAAATAAAATAGGAACCTAAGTGCAAAGCGTCTAAGTTATCTAATCTAAAGGCAAGAGGGAACCTAAAAACGCCTAAATTATCTAACCTAAAGGCAAAAACAAATAAAATAAATAATGAAGGAAATACCTTCTTTTTTTTTCAGATTTAGTAGTAATAAAAAGAAAACGAAAATAATAATAATAAAAAAACTGTTTTTTTTTTTCTTTTTGAAAGTTTCTGTTTTTTTTTTTTTTTAGAATAATTTTTTTTTTTCAGATTTAGCTTTTGAAATAAAAACAGAAAACGAAGATAATAACAATAAAACTGTTTTTTTTTTCAGAAAGTTTCTCTTTTTTTTTTTAGAATATTTTTTTCAGATTAAATTAAAAAAACGAATATAAATAGAAAATTGTTTGTTTTTTAATAATAAAACCGTGCACTCCAAATACTTTAATTATTAATATTATCGAAGAGGCTTAGTCAAGGCAGTGGCTTTAACAAAACAAAGCAAGGTTATTTAAAAAAAAAATTTATAGACCAAAACAGTGCACTTTTTCCTCTTTTTTTTGTTGTATTTTCAGAAATAGGGAGGGAGGGAGAGGGTCTAAAAAAATATATAGGATTTTATTCAAACGTCCTTGAAAATTATGAAACTTGAAATTGGCAACGGCGCCAATGATTTAAGGGGAATTTTTATAATTAATTTATCGTTGCTTAATTCCGCACTTAAATACAATAAAATCATACTTTTGTGTCAAATAATTAAATTAGTATAGCATATAAGTAGGAGTCAATCCAAATCCAAGCTAATATCTAGGAGAGTTTGTCGAAATCCAATATTTTAGGAACCAAATTAAAACAATTTTTAAATTTTGATTTTGAAATTATCTAAACTAAGAAACTAAACTAATTAAATTAAATCAAGAAGCAAGTAATCAATAATAGAAAATCCCAAGGAAAGAGAATCCGCCACCATGGATATAAACAAAAAAGTATCTAATTATATTTTTAACATTCATCCCTACTATATAAACAAATTCAAAATTACCATCATTCTTTCTTTAAAACTAATGTAAACAAAAATAGGCATCGCCTGTATCCCCAAATTGGTGATCACAAGAGATCCTTCATTTATTTTAAAAACAATTAAAGTACTAGAAAGAAAACACACGTTATAGTAATGGTAATTTCAAAATCTATTTTAATTCGGGACGAATAATTAAAAATCAATTAGAATTAAATTAAGCCCATTACATCCATGGCGGTTTTATCCCACTCCTTTGGGAGAGAGTTTAGTCAAACATATTAAATAAATAAGACATTAAAATAAAATAGTAATTCATCATTCAAATTAAAACTAAAATACTTCAATACAAACTATGAAAAATTAGAAAGCTAGAAAGCGTCCCTGTTTATGATGGTCGAACTGGCGTGTACCGCACGGCTTTACGCTGTCCACTTCTTCTCCTTCAATACTTCGGCCGCACGGCAACTTGTATATGGAGGATTTTCTCTCTCTAGAACTCTCTAATAATATCTAAATTCTATCTATTTTTCCTATCTATTTTTCTTCTTTTTTCTTCTATATCTTTAGGTGTAGAGAATGGGTCTATATATAGGAATAATAGAAAGAAGTTTACAAGGTTTAGGAAACTAGAATTGTAGATAAAATAAAAACTTTGAGATCAATTAGGATTCTAATTAAGAGAGAAAATAAGGAGTTCTAGTCAAATTAGGAGAGAATATTGAATTGGAATATTCTTTCTTCTTTATCTTCTTTTCTGATCTTCAGTAGACTTCTTCCTCCTTTTTAGGCTTTTTATTATAATTTACTTCTTTCCTACAAAATAACAAAATAAATATTAATCCTCCATAATTTAAGCATTAATTATATTATAACAAAATATTATTTGCGGGTTAAAATAATAATTTTGGGCACTTATCACAAGTGCGAAGAAGCTTTTATCTCTCTGAAGCATATGCTCACTACTGCACCGATTATGCAGACACCTGACTGGAGCTTGCCTTTCAAGCTCATGTGTGACGCGAGCGATTATGCGGTTGGAGCGGTTCTTGGTCAACGAAAAGACAAGAAACCGGGTGTAATACATTATGCAAGTAGGACTTTGAATGATGCACAAATGAATTACACCATGATAGAGAAAGAGCTTCTGGCAATTATCTTCGCCTTGGAAAAATTTCGATCCTATTTGATAGGATCACCCATTGTTATTTTCACGGATCACGCGGCATTGAAGTATTTGTTCACAAAGAAGGATGCCAAGACGCGGCTTCTTAGGTGGATACTTTTGTTGCAAGAGTTCCATTTAAGCATCAAAGATAAAAAGGGAGTTGAGAACATGGTTGCCGATCATCTGTCTCGACTCACTTTTACTAACAACATCGAAGAAAGCCAGATCCAATATTCGTTTCCAGACGAGCAGTTGTTAGCAATCTCGACACTCCCATGGTATGCAGACATTGTAAATTATCTTATAACAGACAAGATACCAAAGTCATGGGGCGCACAAGATAGAAAAAGATTCTTGAGCGAAGTGAATTGATTCTACTGGGATGAGCCGTACCTGTTTAAATATTGCGCTGATCAGATTATCCGACGGTGCATTCCAGATCAAGAAGTGGAGAGAGTTCTGTTCTTCTGCCATTTTGAAGCTTGCGGAGGACACTTCTCGGCAAAGAAGACTACCGCTAAGATTTTGTAAAGCGGACTTTACTGGCCGTCGCTTTTTAAGGACGCGTAACGTTTTTGCAAGGCATGTCAAAGATGCCAAATGCTAGGAGGGATCTCCAAAAAGAATATGATGCCACTCAACCCAATCCCGATGATTGAAATCTTTGATTGCTGGGGCATCGATTTTATGGGACCATTCCCATCCTCCTATGATAATCTTTACATTTTAGTTGCCGTAGAGTATGTTTCAAAGTGGATGGAAGCCCAAGCGTGCAAGAAAAATGATCACAAGGTGGTGATCCGATTCTTGAAAGAACACATTCTTGCACATTTTGGCACTCTTAAGGCAATAATAAGCGATGGCGGTACTCACTTTTGCACATTTCAATCATTGATGCAAAAGTATGGTGTAAACCACAAAGTTTCGCTCGCTTATCACCATCAAACTAATGGTCAAGCCGAGTTAGCAAATAGGGAGATCAAACAGATTCTAGAGCAAATGGTAAACCCGAACCGCAAGGATTGGTCGTTAAGACTGACCGATGCACTTTGGGCTTACTGTACTGCGTATAAAACAACTCTAGATATGTCCCCCTATAGCATTGTGTATGGAAATCATGTCATTTGCCAGTAGAGTTGGAACATAAATCATATTGGGCAACTAAGATGGTTAACTGTGATTTTGAAAAAGTCGGGCTTGACCGTAAGTTGCAAATTGATGAAATCGAGGAATTGAGAAGAGATGCATATGATAATGCGAAGATAAGCAAGGAACGTGCCAAAATTTTTCATGATAAATCCATTTTAAGAAAAGAATTCAAACTTGGGCACAAGGTTCTTGTTTATGACACGCGTCTGCACCTCTTCCCAGGAAAATTGAAGTCTCGTTGGACCAGACCATACATTGTCCGTCATGTATTTCCATTTGGGGCCGTGAATGTCGAGGATCCCAAAACTGGCTATGTTTTCAAAGTGAATGGACAATGTCTAAAGCCATTTTTGGAATTCCCAACTCGAGAGTAGTCCACCCCTCTCGACGACCCGACTTATGCCTAACAGGCATAGGTCAATTTTGTAAATAATGTTTTTTGTTAGTATTTTTGAGTTTCAGGAATTTGTTTCGGAGGTTCAGGCAAAATTGGATCTGAACGGACCAAGTTGGGGGGAGTGATAGGGTGTTTCAAGTAAAGAAATTTCATGGGACAAATTTTTGTGAAGGCATGATCGATCATGGGCATAACCATGATCGATCATGGGAACAAAATAGGGAGGTAGTGTACTTTCATGATTAATCATGGGCAAAGCCATGATTGATCATGGTGAACCTTTTGCGCGGCAGTGTACTCCCATGATCGATCATGGGCATAACCATGATCGATCATGGTCCATCTTAAAAACAGAGCAGCCGTATTCTTAACCCCCAAAATGTGCTCCCCTCTTCTTATAAACCCCCATTTCTCTCAATCTTCCTTCTCCAAACCTTCTCTCATCATCAAATCAAACCCTCTCCTTCCCTTTCCACTTCCATATTCATCCGATTTCACCCCCAATTTACAAACCCATCTTAGAATCAACCACTTTCTCTCTCCCAAACCCCCATTTCAAGCCCTAGCCCCCAAATTTCGAAATTTATCTGTACTTCTCCCTCCATACTCCTTTCCTTCCACATCAATAGTCGCTATTGCTCCAGTTACAAGCCCGAAATGCTTCAAGCCGCGAGGGGTGGGTATCGGGGGTTTTGTAGCCATCAAGAGTATGATTGGTGGAACTATGCTTTCAGGAACCGGGCTATGATGATCGAGAGGCCTATGATTATTGGCGCCTTAGATGATTTCCAGCAAATGGGAGCCTTTGAGAGACATGAGGGGTGGGTGCAATATTTGCGACAAACAGGTAACCAATGCAATCTTACTTTATGTTGCGAATTTGTTGCAAGCTTGGTGCGTGTGCCCAATGCTGCCTATTCCTATGTTGCCCACGTGCGTGGGAGAACTGTGCCATTTAACCTCGAGGTCATTAGTCAAGCCACGGGAATTTTGGCATTGCCGGATGGTAGCTATGACCTCCCTCATTCAGCCCGAATTGTATACCCCACGGATGATGAGTTGGCCACATTTTTGGCCGGTCATCCAATGACTTGGATTGGCTCGCAATTCGATAAGAACAATCTGGCAGAGCATTTGAGGACCTTGTGGCTCGTTGTAGCCAATGCGATAGACCCCACCTCACACATTCAACACTTGTATCCCTATCATGCTTATGTTCTGTATGTCATTGCGTGCAATAGACCGTGTTGTTTGGTTCGCTACATAATGCGAAAAATCATGAAAGTCTATGATACGGTGGCCCATAATGAAACGATAAAATTTGCTGTTCTTCTAACCCGTATTTGTTTGGAAGCGGGTATCCAAGAAAAGGATACCGATGTCATAAAAATTCAGCGCGCTCTGATAAACAGGTCCACCCAAGCTAGAGCCGCAGGCCAATTGAGAAACCAGCCAAGTTCTTCAGCTGCACCTCCTCTGGTGGAGTCAGAAGAAGAAGCACCAGAAGAGGCTGGACTTGACGCTCCGGGTCCTTCGAGAAGAAGAAGAAGAGCAAGCTCGGGGCCTGTGGATGACAATATGGAGTTCTTGAGAGAGCAATTTGAGCAAATGAATGCTACGATGCATGCTGGGTTTGATGCTCTCAATTCTAGGGTGGACGATATGTTGGTCCGCCAAGATCATTTAGACGCGGAGATTGCCTCTAGGATGCAAGTTCAGATGGCAGCTCAACAGGAGTTCATACGCCGGTAATTCGAGGCATTTTACAGTCGATTTCCCCCACCCAGACCTCCCGATATGTGATGGTGTTGTTTAGCCTGGAAACTCTTTAATTAATTATATTTATGCTTAGTTTTATTTTATTTTTGTTGGGTTGTATTAGATTTCAAACATGACATTAACTTTAGAGCTTAGTTTTAATGATTGAATGTTATGGTTTTTGCTAATGGATTCTAATTCTAACCCGTTTGTTGTATAGTTTTTTGTTGTCTCTTGTTTTTGTCTCATGGAAAGCCAAGCCAAATTAGCCCGTTCGTGCATTTTATTGTTCTCTTTCCATTGAGGACAATGTCTCTTCTAAGTTGGGGGGGTATGCTAACGCTATTTTGTGATTTTCTTTTGTTTTGGCTTGCTATTGTCTATTTCCATGAGTAGAAGAGATGTGTTTCAAATTTTTTTTGGGAAGTTTGAAAATTGATGAATGATTGAGTTTGTTCAAATGAAGACTATTGTTTCATTAGCTTTTGGCATGAATTCTTTGATCTAGATAGGAATTTGAATGATAATCTAAATTGCATTGCTCCACTTAGTCTCATATCCTGTTATATTCTCCTGTTCCACATGCTAGATTGCTTCGGTTGTTTCCAATTCGGTAATAACACTTAGATTTATTTTCATTGAGAGAAGAGAAATTTTTGTCCAAAAATAATAGAAGCTCTTTCGAACAGATCCTCCAAAGAGAGGAAAAAGGCATAGCACTTTGATAACTTGGATGACTTTTATCCTAATATTGACTTAAAGCTTCACTTGACTAAATCTTAAGTCTCTTTGTCTAATATTATGGATGGGTAAAGGTTACCATATGGGAAAGGGTGAATAGCTTCCTTCGAGCTCCAATGAATGAGCAGTATTTTGAGAAATTTCATAAGTGAGACCGCTACCCCCCATAGAGATAAAAACCGCCCTGTGTGAGAATCCGGACTCCTTACCCCCGAGAGAAGAGGGAAGTCCTCGCTCTCGGTTTTTCTTTGTTTTAAAGGAAAACGTGTGTTTTGTAGAGTCGCCAGTTTGTTTTACGAGAAAAAAAACAAAAGATCATACGAAGGACAATTCGAAATGAATTATCGTTCATACGTTAAAAACCAGAGATTCATTTAAAAACTTACTTTGCTAGGGTTCGGGAACTATGTTACAACTTGGGAAGGTGTTAGGCACCCAATTCGCCCTTTCGGTCTCTTAATGGATCTTGTATTTAATTCCTATTTTAGATATCTTGCAAGTAGTTTGAATAATTTCTAGAATAGTCCTTTCCAGATAAATTTAGATTAAAACAATATTTTGAAATCAGACTCGAGCTTTGCGAGCGCCTACGTATTCATTCATAGAATGAAATCAGAGTCTTATAGTTTCATTTATTTGGAAACTGTTTTTGTGTTTTTGTTTTGTTTTGAAAACGTGTCAAAACGGATTTTAATTTTCTTGTAAAATTTAGAGAGGACTAGTTTTGAAAACAGTGGACTTCTTTGCAAGCTATCTAGTTTTCTATATTAAAAATGATATTTAAATGCAGTATTGAAATTTATAAAAGTTGTAGAAGGACGTACCTGATGCGCTTGAAGAAGAAATAAGAGCATTGCCTTGATTGCTCCTTCTCTCTCTAGAACTTTATCCCTCCAAAGCTTTCTCTCACTAACCTTCTCTCTCTAACTCTCTCTTTCTAGAAATTCCCTCAAAGAAAGACCTCTCTAATAATTTTGACAGAACCTCCACTTACTAAAAACACTATTGAGTGTTGATGATCCCAAATGGGATCCCAATGGCCTTATTTATAGCAAAATTTCTGCCAAAAACGCTCCAAAGAAGGCCAACCGCAGGGGGTAGCCGCAGGGGGTGCAGCTAGGGCGTGCGGTTGGGGGGTGCGGCTAGGGAGTGCGGCTAGGAGCCAACCGTACGGCTGGTAGGAAGCCGTACGGTTGGGAGGATACGGCTGGGGGCTGCGGCTGGCTCAGAAAAAGCACAGAAACACTCGAAAACAACTCAATTTTCCTAACGGGGAGCTGCCCTGCACCCCGCGACCTGACCGGGCAGGTCGATCCTCGTCCTAGTAAGTGAAGAGGCAACAAAGGTCATATCAGACTCCCAACGCGCCCGAAATTGGATTCTTTCCTAAAGGTCTTCTATATGCATGATGATTCAACACTTGATGCAAGATGCTTGTTTTAAGAAAAGCAATGTTCGCACGAGAGTCATGGATTGGGGTGTTCAAAGACCGTCTCGTCCCGGGATTCTTGCTCGCAAGAATTCAGGGAAGATAAAAAGACAACGATTCACGACTCTCGGGTGAATTTCAATGCGGTGATACTTGAATCAGAATGTACCCTTTCTGGCATGTGGATTTCATCGTGTTTCAGGCGATGTAATCCACGACCGCCCCTTTCCTTTCAGTCAGGCGACACGATACATCAATCTTTTCTTCTGTCTACCCTCAGTGGTGCACTACCCTCAGCGGCACACCACCCTCAGTGTGTAGGACTCTTGGCCAATTGTGTAAGGAATTTTGACATTTCAACGAGTCCACATGATTATTGTGGAGAAGTTTTTCAAGGGTTTCACATTCCTAGGAAAAAGAGAAAGAAAAAATGCTTTGGGTTTTGTGATATATCCCTTCGTGGGGATTTGGAGTTTAAGAAGAAATCGCTGTTTTTGGAAAAGAGAAGATTCCCATCATGGGGAATGTGGGGATAAAGTTATTCCCTTCGTGGGGAATGCACGGTAAAGGTTATTTCCCTTCGTGGGGAAAGGGGATCGGAGAAAATTCCCATCGTGGGGAATGCGAAGAATTCCTACCTTGAGGAATCCGGAGAAAATTCTCTTCGTGGAAAACAGGCGGTAAAGGTTATTTCCCTTCGTGGGGAAAGGGGATCGGAAGAAATTCCAATCGTGGGGATTGCGAAGAATTCCTAACTCTGAGGAATTCGGAAAAAATTCCCTTCATGGGGAACACGTGGTAAAGGTTATTTCCCTTCGTGGGGAAAGGGGATCAGAGAAAATTCCTATCGTGGGGAATGCAAAGAATTCCTATCTCTGAGGAATTCGGAAAAAATTCCCTTCGTGGGGAACACGTGGTAAACGTTATTTCCCTTTTGTGGGGAAAAGGGATCGGAGAAAATTCCCATCGTGGGGAATGCGAAGAATTCCTATCTCTGAGGAATTCGGAGAAAATTCCCTTCGTGGGGAACACGTGGTAAAGGTTATTTCCCTTCATGGGGAAAGGGGATCGGATAAAATTCCCATCGTGGGGAATGCGAAGAATTCCTAACTCTGAGGAATTCGGAGAAAAATTCCCTTCTTGGGGAACACGTGGTAAAGGTTATTTCCCTTCGTGGGAAAAGGGGATCGGATAAAATTCCCATCGCGAGGAATGCGAAGAATTCCTAACTCTGAGGAATCCGGAGAAAATTCCCTTCGTGGGGAACACGTGGTAAAGGTTATTTTCCTTTGTGGGGAAAGGGGATCGGAAGAAATTCCCATCGTGGGGAATGCGAAGAATTCCTAACTCTGAGGAATCCGGAGAAAATTTCCTTCGTGGGAAACATGTGGTAAAGGTTATTTCCCTTCGTGGGGAAAGGGGATCGGAGAAAAATTCTCATTGTGGAGAATGCAAAGAATTCCTACTCTGAGGAATTCAAAAAATTCCCTTCGTGGGGAACACGTGGAGTCGTTATTTCCATTCGTGGGGAATGCGAAGAATTCCTATCTCTGAGGAATTCACAGAAAATTCTACTGATATCGTCTCGTTGTCATGGTTCCATTACTCAAACACTGCTTTATTGATTTTCAAAGAAATGATATGCTAGGGAGAACTGCTTGCAAGTTGAGGTGCCACTTCTTTTCCATTCCTTTCTACCCTCAGTTTTGACCTTTGGCGTAATTGGGAATCAGATTTTTGAATCAACTTTTCCTCGAACTTTCGGACCGCTGTGCATGGATTTTGGGATTTGGCATCTCTTTACCCTCAGTTTCCCTCTCTTCGATCATGGGGATAGAATTTCGTTTGGGTTTCTAAATCATCCTCAAGCGACCCTCTGATTTTTTTACAAGGAAGATGCTGGTCCCGTATCGATTTCTGTTTTTCGATACCCTTATTGCTCCCTCTTTTGATTATCCGGCCTTTTATTTTGGGCTTTCGGATTTTTCTTGCTTTTTTCCTTTCTTCGCTTTTTCCAAAACAAGAGCCTTACTCACCTAAGATGTAGCCCTCCGCCTTTTGGCACAGCTATCACTCTTAGTGTGGCTCTCCCTGTCGATTTTCTTCATTTCTGTTTTTCCTCACTTTTTCTTCTCTTGGACCAACGGGATTTTCCCCTTTTCTACTCTTTCAATTTTTTCTGGTACCCGATTCGTCTTTTACACCTTCCCTGTTTATCAATCAAATTCGAGCCTTCCGGATAATAGATCCATCCTTCTGAATTTTGGTTCCTCCACGAACTTTGGAGTGTCAAACTTTGGGTTTTGATCAGTCATCTCGTGCGTGTGTGTAAGTCTTGGTCCTTTTGTATTGGAAAAAGCTTATTCGTGGTCTGTCACTTTCCCATATATATATATTTTGTCAAAATGGTCAAAAATGATGGTAGCCGCAAGGGGTAGCCGCAGGGTCTGACCCCCCAGCCGTACGGCTAGCAGCCAACCGCACGGTTGGGGGCTAGCCGTACGGTTGGCTAGCCAGCGGCTGGCCCCTATTTTCTATAAATAGTGGCCTGTTTGAAACATTCTCGTCACTTCTCCTTGAAACTTCTCTCTCTAGCATATATTTTTCGACTTTCAAAAACTTTCAGCGAGCGTTTTAAAGTAGTGTGAGTGATGGCATTTGCGAGACTACTGTCGATATTCGTATTTATGATGATGGGGGGCCCACCGGAGGGCGGGGAGGCGCCGGAGCTACTCTCGGGTGATGAGGTGGAGTCTATTACGGCGATGATGGATGGGCGACTGATATGCGCGAGACATCACGATGATTGGGAGGGTGTGGCCTGGGAGGGGCCACTGGGGGCAGATGGGTCGCTACAGCGAGCGATGTACCGTGACGTGCCCTTGATCTCGCTGGGAGAGGGGCGAGATTAGCTACTGATGGAGCCTGCGGCACACGAGATCCGCCGCCATACTCGGGTATACTCTGATTTTTATGCTAAATGATATTTTAAGAAAAATGCAATGCCATGATATGCATGAAATGTGATAAATGTAATAATTACTTGCCATAATAAACATACTTAACATAGCTTATTGTTTTTTCAAAACATGTATTATCGAGTATTAATTTAAAAAAGCGAGTTCTAAATTTTATTAAAACATGTGATGTGACAGAGGATTGGTCGTTGCCGTGGTATCACACATGCCGCTCCCGAGTTACGAAATCAGCTACCTGTTAGTTATTAGGGCAGTAATTATGCATCACATACACAAATTTACGCACTAATCTATAAACCCTAGGATCTATGCTGTTCAATAAAATCGACATAAGACATACCTTATATGTGATTTGATGTTACTAAAACGAACAGGATGGATCGGATCCTTCTGTTGTTGTCGTCCTTAGCGTAGAAATTACGACGCCTCTACGGTATGCACACACGAACGAGGTGAGATCCTTGCTTGGTGTACTAGCGCCTTCTAGGGTTCTCTCAATTATTTCGACTCTCTAGCCTCTCTAAGTTTCCTTGACGGCCAAGATGAATAAAGGTTCCCTTTTATAAGGGAACCCTAGTGAGAACCCTAAGCAACAAACGAACTGGGGCCCAAGTCCAACTTGGCCCGTTTTAATTCTTTTTGATCCAACTCGTTTTGGTGTGCGACCCTGTAGGTTTTACACTCTTTGGCAGTATAATTAAAAGCCCGTTTTATTATACGAATAGTAAGCGGTCTCTAGTAAAACATTACTACTATCCAAATGGTATAAGGTCAAAAACGACACAACCTTAAATTGATATTCCACATATTAACTCCTTTTGTCAATCGATATCTAGATTGAACACAAGACTAGGCAAGTGTCATTCTTGTATAGTTCAATCTTTATTTCTTGATCTCTAAGTATAATTAATCTAAAACAAATGACATCTCATTTGTGCATGGCCATGCAAATATTAATTACACTTATCAAGGGGCCCAACGATATCTCTCTCAATATATGAGAGTGACAAATCCCATCTTGATCAACCACATACCTCTACATAGTTCATAGTATGCTCGGTCATCATCTTTATAATTACTCGATCAAGAGCAACGTTTGATAATGCCTGACATGCTAATCCCTATGTTGGTAACCATGGAGATCTCAGGTCTGAGGATAATACGATATCACAAATGGGGAACATCACTGATGACATTATGTAACACTCCTCGCAGTGTCCCCAAAGCGGGTCAGTCCAATACTTTGTTCCCTAACAAGTATCAGTATGTTCAGCTTGATATTTCCATATCCATGACTTGTGGAACATAATCATCAGCTGACCCATACTCTAATCAATATATCAATGTGATCCTAGGTTATTGACACATGATTAGGGAAATCTAAATAATATTATTATAAGATTACTAGCATCCCACAATCAAGTCACGTACTTAATGAACTAGTATTAATATATATTATTTACAAGAGAATATAAAGTATAATAAATAAACTTTATTAATAACAATAAGCATAAAATATCCAAGTACAAATCATAATCTATGAATAGTCCTAGGACATATCTCTTTCACTACCCCCATTGGTGAGGGCTTACTTGAGCGCGACCCTATTCGGACGATTCATCGAGGTGCTGCCTGGCGGAGAGTTCCAGCGATCGGTGAGTCTGCCGACGGTATTAGGAGAGAGATGGTGGGACACGACGCACACCTTCCATTGGAGTTGGGGAGAGATGACGTTGACGCTAGAGGACATGTTCGTGCTTACGGGACTGCCATTTGGAGGGGAGGCTTTGGCACCCAACCACCAGTTACGAGTCACGCTAGATGGGATAGGAGCGGCACTAGGTTGGAGGCCCAGTCGGATTGTGGCAGATGGGATACCTCACACGGCGATGGTACATCACATCGAGGCAGAGAGTGAGAGGTTTGGGGATGGACCGATGACACGGCAGGAGGTCCGGCAGTAGCCACGGTGTTTTCTGCTGCTGGTGATACACGACTTCTTTTACGCTCGAGGTGGCGACAACCTACGGCTATGATGGTTACCGCACTTGCAATTTTTCGACCAGTTGTAGGCATTCGCATGGGGAGGATACGTGCAGGTGGTGCTGTAAGAGTCGATGGACTTGGTGTGCCGGCATATAGAGCTCAACCACCGCGGACTGGTCACACTTTGGGAGGTAATTAATTAAATTAAAGCTCAATTTTTCTTTTGAAAAACATGTGATCGTTGATAATTTAATAAAAAATGTGATAATTTGCGACAGATGTGGTTTATTGCGCATACCCATCAGGGTATTGGTCAGATCCATCTGCACCCGACTTTTGCAAATGAGTTCCCACTCTTTAGACGGTATTATAGGGGGAACATAGTTGGGGTGTATCGATATCTGACCCCGGATGTCAGTGCAGGCGACGTCTCTGGCCTTCAACTAGATCGGGTATGAAATTGAATTAAATGAAATTTAAATTATTTTTTAAAAAGAAAGTTAAGTTATTTATGGCGTATATTCAATGTGGCAGGTTCAGTGGAGCCATGTGAGAATCCGCAAATGCGACCCCGGGTCTCATTCCCGTCCTTTGGGCCTCTGAAGCGTCGAAACGGATTTCGTCGTTCCATTTGCTTCTATTGGTGTTTGATAATTCATATCGGGTGTCCCTATGTCTATTTTAGATGCAAAGGGGTTCGTTCAGAGTCACCAGTACGTTTTACTAGAAAACGAACAAAAATGGGTCGTGTAAGAGGAAAGGCTACAGATAAGCCTTTCTTTACACGTTTGTCTACGAAACCAGGATTCTATAGGGTTCGGGAACTATATTACGGTTAGGGAAGGTGTTAAGCACCCATTCCGCCCTTTCGGTCTCTAGTGGTCTTATATGTTTATTTTATATTGAAAAACTTGGATGCTTTTACTGACAGTCTACTACTTTTTGAATGAAAACCCTAATTTCTGGGAAAAAGGGATAAAAACCTTTGTGTTCCGAGGTCCGATGTTTTTATTATTGAAAGACGTAAATACAAATGACAAAACCTTTTATTTTGAAAGAGTGTCTTGTATTATTTCCTCAGATAATGACGATTTTCTCGTGTTGTGATTACTTTTGTAAAAGTTCGAATTTTGTATCGGGACTAATTTAATATTGAATTAGAACTCTTTGAGGGGAGTTTTATTAGACACGTCGCAGTCTATAGAAAATATAGGCTATGTTGATTTTAATTCCTAGATAAGTCTTATCAGTCCGGGTTTTGAAAACAGAATTTGGTCCGGATGATAACGTACTTATTCTTCTGATTTTGAAAATGGTTCTATCAGGGTCTTTTGTTCTGAATACGGTAGACTATTTGTAACTTGGCAATAAGTTTATTCAAATAAAACGTGGACAAAACAACAGAAATAAAACGAGTACACAGATATTTAATGTCAAATACTATAAGAGACTTTGTTTACATTCCCGACGAGAATAATAATAAGAAAGAAAATATAATACGGCAGAGAGATCTTCGGCGATAATAATCTTCTCCTTCTTCAGATATTTCCGAGAATTCGATTTCTGAGACTGGACAAGTCGAGTGTCGAGAATAGATTCTATAATTCTTCAGAAATAAGACGATACTCGAGAATGCTTGACGAAAGACTAGAAAATCAGATCATAAACCAATAATTCTTCCTCTAAGTTGCTCCTCCTTGCCCCTTGTTGCTGCATGTTCCCCCTCCTTAATCCTTGGGAGGTGTGGCCTATTTCTAGTGCTGGGAAAGATGTTTGTCGCGCGACAATTTGTGTATGTCGCGCAACATTCAACTTTAATGATGTTTTCGACAGACTGATGTGTCAGAAAGTGAATGGTGGGGTGTTTGTAGCGCGACATGCCCCCATAAAGGGCATTTGTCGTGCGACATACTTGATTGTCATGCGACATTTCCCTTAAAAACATGTTTGTTTCGCCAACAAACCCTTTCGGGGCAGTTTCGGGTGTTCGGGTGGGTTCCGAACTCTAGAAACAGTGCTTCTCGAAGGTTGTTAGGGTTCTTGCGGGGGTCACGGATCGGGGTGTCTACAAACCCTCTCGACTCAAGCTCTTTGCTTGCAAGGAATTGAGGCGACTAGAAGAGACCATGATCCATAGCTCCCGCATGAACTCTAAAGGAGTGTGTGTATGCAAAAAGTGCTCGTGAGTGCCTCCAGAGAGGGCTTTGTGTTTGGTTTTGCCTCCGGATAGGGCTTTTGTTACCTCATTGCCTCTTTCGAGGGCTTTTATTTGCTCCACTCACCTCAGATGGGAGGACTACCATTGATCCTACTTTACGCCTCAGGTGGGTGGACTACCATTGCTCCACTAGCCTCAGATGGGAGGACTACCATTGATCCACTTTGCGCCTCAGGTGGGAGGACTACCATTGCTCCACTGTGCCTCTCTGGGAGGGCTTCGCCTTAGGTGGGAGGACTACCATTGATCCACTAGCCTCAGATGGGAGGTCTACCATTGATCCACTTTGCGCCTCAGGTGGGAGGACTACCATTGCTCAATTGTGCCTCTTTGGGAGGGCTTTGCCTCAGGTGGGAGGACTACCATTGCTCCACTAGCCTCAGATGGGAGGACTACCATTGATCCACTTTGCGCCTCAGGTGGGAGGACTACCATTGCTCCACTGTGCCTCTCTGGGAGGGCTTCGCCTCAGGTGGGAGGACTACCATTGCTCCACTGGCCTCAGATGGGAGGACTACCATTGCGCCTCAGGTGGGAGGACTACCATTGCTCCACTGTGCCTCAGGTGGGAGGACTACCATTGCTCCACTGTGCCTCTTTGGGAGGGCTTCGCCTCAGGTGGGAGGACTACCATTGCTCCACTGTGCCTCTCTGGGAGGGCTTCTGATCTGTAAAAAAGAAAATTGCCTCTGGGAGGGCTTTTGTGAGTATTTTTGCCTCTGGCGAGGGCTTGTGTTGGTGATTTGCCTCTGGCGAGGGCTTGTGTTTGTTGCCTCTCTTAGACTGCTAGAATGAGAGAGAGTAAATCTTTACGAAGGTGAAAAGAGCTTCTCGGGGTATAATCCGGTTGTCCGTTTCCCTGTATCTTTCTGAACTTTATTCTTATGTTTTTCTCGAGTGAAGATACTTCTCTTAGAAGGCAGTTTTCGAATTTATTTTGCTCTCCGTAGAGTGATGGTCCGAGGTTTTCCAAACCATCTCTTCTGTATCGTGCTGAAAAAGAAAATTTGTTTGAAAGTTCAATCTTTGATCTCTGTTCTCTTCTTAGTTTTCTTTTTTTTGGTGGGCCTACATCGTATTTTGTTTTTCGATGCCCTTATTTCTCCCTCTTTTGGGAAAGACTTTTCCTGGCCTTCTCTGTTTTTGACCAAGAGTATTTTATCCCTTCGTCGTGATCAGGAGCCTTACTCATCGAAAACAAAGCCCTGAGCCGGTTTTGGCCTAACTGTCACTTTTGGTGTGGCTCTCCCTGTCACTCTGCATTTCTGTTTCTCTCGCTCACTTTGGGCACTCATGCGGGTTCCTTCTCTTTTCTACTCTTTCAATTTTTTCCATTCCCGTCTTATCTTGATATCTTGCCTTTTCTCATTGATGGTCTCGGTCCTTTCTGGGAGATCAGAGACTACTTTAACCGTTTGTATTTGTTCTCGCATTTTCGGAGAGATGATTTGGAAGTCTTCTTTGAATTTTCATCCTGGGTGTGCGGTTTTTAGTAATTTTTTTCGAAAACTGCTTCTCGGAAGCACCACCCCTGCAGGAGATAAAATGAGACAAAGGTCAAAAAATCAAGGAAGAGGAGTGATTGTCGCGCGACACCTTGGAGGAGGGCTTTTTGTCGCGCGACAATGACCCTGTTTGTCGCGCGACATTTGGTTCCACTATATAAACCCCTTGCTGAGCTCATTCCACCTCATTCTCTCCTTCCTCTTTCTCTCTCTAGCTCTCTTTCTCTCTCTTTCTCTCTTCTTCCAAGCGTAGAAGCGCTGCCGCTTTTCCGACTTTTCCAACTTTTTCACTACTCTCCTTATACACAGATGGATCCCGCACAGCCGGATCGATTAGAGGGTGACCAGGAGGAGGTCACCTTTACCGACGCTCAGGGCGTCCTCCGGTGCAGCCCTCACCATGATGATTGGGAGGACTTTGATTGGTACGATGAGGATGGGGTGGACCGCGGTCGTGCGGTGGTCTACTGAGATGTGACCCGGGCTGCTCCAGTTCCGGACGTTCCTTGGCTCTTGATGAAGCCAGTTTCTCACGAGATCCGTCGACAGTCCCTGGTACGTCTTCTTTTCGTGTGTTTATCTGTTCTATTATTTCTGTCATTTCCTGCATGTATTTTAAACAATGTTAGTATGCATGTTTGCCTAGGAATAACGTCCGATTTATTGAACACAAACTTTTACTTGTGATACCCTTTAGGTTCTTTTTAGAAAATTACATAATGTACCCCCATAACTCTATAGCTCTCATAATTACACCAAAATACCCTCAGGCTTGAAAAGTTACACAATTTACCCTTATAACCCTATAACTCTCATAATTACACCAAAATACCCTCAAGTTTGGAAAATTACACAATTTTACCCTTATAACCCTATAACTCTCATAATTACACCAAAGTACCCTCAGGTTTTGGAAAATTACATAATTTACCCTAACAACCCTATAACTCTCATAAATACACCAAAACACCCTCAGGTTTAGAAAATTACACAATTTACCCTTATAACCCTATAACTCTCATAGTTACACCAAAATACCCTCAGGTTTGGAAAATTACACAATTTACCCTTATAACCCTATAACTCTCATAATTACACCAAAATACCCTTAGGTTTGGAAAATTACACAATTTACCCTTATAACCCTATAACTCTCATAATTACACCAAAGTACCCTTAGGTTTGGAAAATTACACAATTTACCCTTATAACCCTATAACTCTCATAATCACACCAAAATACCCTCAGGTTTGAAAAATTACACAATTTTACCCTTATAACCCTATAACTCTCATAATCACACCAAAATACCCTCAGGTTTGAAAAATTACACAATTTTACCTTTATAACCCTATAACTCTCATAATCACACCAAAATACCCTCAGGTTTGGAAAATTACATAATTTACCCTTATAACCCTATAACTCTCATAATTACACCAAAATACCCTCAGGTTTGGAAAATTACACAATTTACCCTTATAACCCTATAACTCTCATAATTATACCAAAATACCCTCAGGTTTGGAAAATTGCACAATTTACCCTTATAATCCTATAACTCTCATAATTACTTTCTTATATCTATATCTCAATTTTGTTTGTAGTGGGTTGGCCGAGGTTGGGGTTCTCCCAACGCTATTTCTTTAGAGTGGTGACAGGCACCGGACCCTATCCAGGAGTTGCTCCTTGTGACTCCATTTGGTTCCCTCTTTGACGCCCTCCCGGAGCGAGTATCTAGGGTGGCAGTTTTAGTGTCGGCATTGGCCTCTCATTGGTGGGATATTACTCATACCTTCCATTGGAGCTGGGGGGAGATGACGATGACCCTTTCGATCTTTTTGCTCTGACCGGGATTCCTTCAGGGGGTCCCTATACAGATCGATGTCCCCTTGCGTCTGACGGCAGAGGGCATTGTTGGTGCACTAGGATGGTTCCCGGAGCGACGGAGTTCTGGTGATACGATTCCTCGAGCTATCTTGGTTACGCGACTAGCCACAGAGAGAGCTCGACTAGTTGCTTCAGGGGTGCCAATGACCCGTCAGGAGGCACGCCAGTATGCCCGCGTCCTTCTTTTACTGACACTCCATGATCTATTCGAGGCCCGTGGGGGGGACACAGCCCATCTTTGGTGGCTGCCCTATCTTTGGGACTTCAGCATCATGTTTGACTACGACTGAGGAGGCTTCATTCTTGCAGTCCTATATGATGCTATGGGCCAGGTTTCTCGCCATTTAGCCCTGAATCTCAATGGCTTCTCATTGCTGTGGGAGGTACATACTTTTGTCCTTTTATCTTTGCTTCAGTTCTTTGCATATTACTTGTTGATTATTGCTGATATTCTTTATATTTCCTCTTCAGAGTTGGTTCGTGGCGTATACTCTTCTGGGGCTCGCCCAGGTGGATCTCCTTATCGAGAACGAGGATCAGTATCCTTTTCTCCGCCGATTCATCACGGGGAACTATAGGGCTCCCTATGTATACCGGACTCGGGAGACCGGAGCTGCTGCCGTCCATGACCTGTTGGAGGAACATGTAAATATTTTAGTATTCTTGCTTTTCAATAGTCAGACAAAAATATAAATTACTGAAATAAAATCTTGTTCTCTTTTTAGATTGAGTGGGCCCCTTGGGGTGATCTGGGTCTCCATTTTGGGTATGGCCATGCTCTAACCGCCTCGAGGACCAAGCGGCTTATCAGGGACAAGTACGGCCTTCACTTTTATTTGGGCGAGATGGTTATTCGCCAGCATACACCAGCCCAGTGGCCTCGAGTTTCTTTATTCCTGCCAGTTTTGATGAGGCAAACGGGCGAGATTGACCCGGTGATGGTGAAGGCCATAGTCGACGGGCTCAGTTTTCAGACGTTCACCGAGGAGGGAGATTATGCTATCTTCGCTACCCGTTACTTGATAAGGGAGCGGAAGGGGACTCGAGGGAGGGTCTTCTACGAGCGATACTGGGCGTTGGGAGAAGATCCCAACTATATACGAGGACAGACTCACTTGTCCAGGACGATCCCCGGCCATCTGCCACCTGTCCCTGATCAGAGGGACAACATTTTAGACTCTGATGATGATGATCCCGAGGGGGAGAGGGATGTCCCTGCTGCTGCTGAGGGAGGTAGTGGTAGGCCTGAGGGCGGTGAGGGAGATGGGACAGCGGCAGTTCTAGAGCAGCCGTCTTAGACTACACCTACAGAGGAGCAGCGTGCTGAGGGAGGGGGAGGTGATTTTTTTGAGCAGTCCTGGGAGCCTGCGGACTTTGGGGTCGACTATGAGCAGTTTGGGCGGACTCTTTCTGCTGCTGCTGTTTCTAGTGGGGTCCCGCCTCTGTGAGCGACGGCCGTTGTGGACCCTCCGGGTGTTCGTACTTATGCCATGCTGACTCCTCTTCCGTCTGCTACCATGGGTCCTCCGGTCAGATCTACAGGTCTTGGTGGCTCATCTTCTCGTCCTCCTTTGTTCCTGATTCATGAGGAGGGTGGGTTTACTTCTGCTGCTATGCCGGCGAGTTCGTCCATTCACCCGGTAGATCTGCCGACACTTCCTCGGGACTTCTCCTATGTTGGTACCTGTTTACGTCGATATACGGTGCCAGAGTATCCTCTCCCTGAGGATACGTTTGACTACTTGGGGTATGTGCTTTTCTTCCCTCAATATCCCTTCATATCCATGCTTACTTATTTTATCGGTGCTGATTCTTCTTTCTTTTCTTTTCAGCGGGTGAGCGTGCGTGTGGCGGATCTGAGGGCTTGGCATTCCCAGTACCTTTACAGCTAGAACCTGCTCCAGTACGTTGGTCGAGACCCTACGACATACATGCGTGACTATTAGAGGGCGATCGACGTTTCCTTGCGGGCAGATGGTCCTCTGTCTTCCTCTCGTGCTCGGACAGAGTCTCAGAGGAACAGTAGCTGGACTTCCAAGCGGTCTCAATCCTCAGTGATCCGCCCCACAGCTCCGGTCCAATCGACAGGGCCTTCGCAGGCAGCAGCTCCCTCTACACAGGGTGTCCCAGAGGTCGATCCTACTCCAAAGGAGGATTCTGGTGATAGTGGTAGCGTGTCGAAGCGCGCTAGGATAGATTAGTTTTCTTTTCCTGCATTTGGTTAGTTCAGACAGATATGTAGTTTTATTTTTTAGATTTTTAGACAGAGATTTAGTTTCTTGAAAAACTATTCTTTTATCAGTTCTTTATGAAAAAATCTTTATTTGTGTCTGATGATGCGTTTTTTATCCTTTATCTGTGATGAAAAAGAATAATTACATGGATTGATAATTTAGGAATCGTACCTTTGTTATGGGATAATACTTAAGGTCCCTGCAAAAGAACAGAGTGAGCACAATGCATAAAAAAGTGGATCTTTTGGCAAGAATGACTCTTATGTGTGAAAAAAGCAAAAACAGGGTGACACCAAGTGGGATTATCGCGCGACAATCCCTCCTGGATATGGGTTTGTCCCGCGACAAACAGGTACAGGATCCTCTTTTTGCTATAAATACACCCATCTTCCTTCCTTCATCCCCACACCTTTCCAAAATGTCTTCTTATCACACAAGTTCTGATTTTTCTTATGTTGAAGCCCGAGATGCTCTGATATCTTCTGAGAATGGCTTGAACTTTGGTGTATTCCGTCCTTTAGTGGGTTGGTGCCATCGTCCTGTAGATTTTTCCTTTTTGTTAGGTGCTTTGTACTTCTGGAGTCCTGCGGATCATCTTTTCCGTTTCGGGCTAAATGAGCTCTGTCCGACTTATGAAGAATTTTCCTGGCTGTTACGTTCTGATGTTCGTCTCCCGATGGCAGTTACCATAGAAAAAATCGATCCTCGAGACATGTTGATTGCTCTGTTAGCCATTCCCCAAGCGGCTTGTGATGGTTTCATTATTGACGGGTGTGAGAATCCGGACCCGTACCCCGAGAAGGAGAAAAGAGTCCACGTTCTCGGCTTCATTTGAAAACGTCGTTTTGTAGAGTCTCCAGTTTGTTTTACGAGAAAACAAACAAAAGATCGTACAAAGGATAATTCGAAAACGAACTATCCCTCATACGTTTGAAACCAGAGATTCATTTTGAAAATTGACTTTGCTAGGGTTCGGGAACTACGTTACGAATTGGGAAGGTGTTAGGCACCCAATTCGCCCTTTCGGTCTCTTAATGGATCATGCATCTAATTCCTATTTTAGATATCTTGCAAGTAGTTCGAATGGTTTTCAGAATAGTCCTTTCCGGGTAAATTCAGTTTAAAATAATATTTTGAAATCAGACTCGAGCTTTGCGAGCGCCTACGTATTCATTCATAGAATGAAATCAGAGTCTCGTAGTTCCATTTGTTTGGAAACTGTTTTTGTATTTTTGTTTGTTTTGAAAATGTGTCAAAACAGGTTTTAGATTTCTTGTAAAACTTAGAAAGGATTTGTTTTGAAAGCAATGAACTTCTTTGCAAGTTATCTAATTTTCTATATTAAAAGTGAAATTAAATGCAGTACTGAAATTAAGGAGGGCTGTAGAAAGACGTACCTGATGCGCTTGAAGAAGAAATAAGAACCTTGCCTTGATTGCTCCTTTCTCTCTCTAAAACTTTCTCTCTCTAGAAATTCTCTTTCAGAATTTCTCTAAAATGACTCTCTAAAGATTTTTGACAGAGTTCTTACTTACTAAAAACACTATTGAGTGTTGATGTCCCTAAAATGAGACCCCAAGGGTTCTATTTATAGGGAAAAATCCGCCAAAAACGCTCCAAAAGAGGCCAACCGCAGGGGGTAGCCGCAGGGCGTGCGGCTGGGGCGTGCGGCTAGGTGCCAACCGTACGGTTGGGGAGCCAACCGTGCGGCTAGGGAAGGTACCAACCGTGCGGTTGGGAGCCAACCGTGCGGTTGGGGGCGCTGCCCCGCACCCCGCGACCTGACCGGGCAGGTCGATCCCCGTCCTAGTAAGCGAAGTGGCAACAAAGGTTGCGGGATATTCCTAACGCGCTAAAAAATCAGGACTTTTCCTAACGATCTCTCATATGCATGATGACTCAAGATTTGATGCAGAATGCTTGTTAGGTTCACGCGAGAGTCGCGGATTGGGGTGTTCACAGACCCTCTCGTCCCGGGATTCTTGCTTGCAAGAAGTCTGGGACGATAATAAGAAGACAACAATTCATGACTCTCGCGTGAATCTCAACTGGTTGCTTTATTCATGAAAATCTTTGAATTGAAATGTACCCTCATGGTGGGGGAATTTTGTGATGATTTAGGCAATGTGATCCACAATTGACCTTCCTCTCGGCCAAGCTATCCCTGATACATCAATCTATTCTCCCGTCTACCCTCGGGGCATCTCCTTCTTTCTTCAGATTTTTCGAGCTTATCGATGTTTACCCTCAGCTTGTGGGATGCATCAATCTTACCATTTACCTTCTGACCGGGCTATTCTCATGAATACTTCTCATTCTTTGCAATGTGTTCAAAAAAGTTCTTGGAGTTTAGATTCTTTCAGAATGACACCTTCTTGACTTTGTCGTGATAAAGCTTCCCAATCTTCTGGGGAACAAATGGTTACCAAGAGTAGCGGGGTTTGTTCCTATCGCACTATCTTGTTGTCATAACCATGTGACAAATCTCCCTGATCTCAGGAGGATGTGATGAAACTCCCTAATTTCTGGGGAGGATGTTATTGGTTACCAAGAGTGGTTGGGTCGGCACCTGTCGCACCATCTTGCTGGCATAACCGAGGTTGTCTATCAGGAGATATTCCTTTGTGATAGTTTTCCAAGAAATGGCACTCCTAGCCACCCTCAGAAGGAATGTCATATTAGCGACTGCCAAGAGTGGGGGGTCTGCACCTCTCGCACCATCTTGCTGGCACAGCCTGAAAGGGTTGGGTTAAGATTGCCAAGAGTGATTGGTCCTTGCGATAGGACGTCATCTTGCTGACACAATCTGGGCTGACTCACAAATTCCCATGGAATGTATCCAAAAGGGAAAGAAAGGTATGATATGTTAGCGACTGCCAAGAGTGGGGGGTCTGCACCTCTCGCACCATCTTGCTGGCACAGCCTGGAAAGGTTGGGTTAAGATTGCCAAGAGTGATTGGTCCTTGCGATAGGACGTCATCTTGCTGACACAATCTGGGCTGACTTGTAAATTCCCATGGAGTGAATCCAAAAAGGAAGAAAAGGTATGATATGTTAGCGACTGCCAAGAGTGGGGGGTCTGCACCTCTCGCACCATCTTGCTGGCACAGCCTGAAAAGGTTGGGTTAGAGACTACCAAGAGCGGCGGGGTCAGCACCTGTCATACCGTCTTGCTGACATAGTCTAAGGCTGAACGTCGGGAGATATTCCCTTATGACGGTTTCCAAGAAATGGCACTCCTGACCACCCTCAGAAGGTATGACATGTAAGTGACTGCCAAGAGCGAGAGGTCTTCGTGATAAGACTTCGTACTTGCTGACACAGCCAAAAGAGGTGATGTTAAGACTGCCAAGAGCGGCGGGGTCGGCACCTGTCATACCGTCTTGCTGTCACAGTCTAAGGTTAGGATTGACTCTGTCAATAGGTGTCTTCTTCAGAATCATATTACTCCATCAACTTTATGTCACATCACATAATTCGAGACATGTTCTTGAGGATATTTGTCCATATCTTCTCTTATCCTTCGACGCTTTTCCTTGCGTTGTCTCTGCTCTTGGCCGTTGATCATATATGCCTACTCATCTTGTGGCAAGAAAGTTATGCTAGAGAGAATATGGAAAGTTCAAGTGTTGCCTTTTTCAAAACCTGTTCTTACCCTCAGTTTGACTCTTCTGCTGTCATCAAGAAATTGGGTTGGTTCTCTTTGAATCTCAGACTTTCGTGCGTAGTAGTGGACTCAGTTTTCAACTCTACCCTCTGGCTTTACTTTTTTTGAACATAAGGATAAAGCTCTTCTAAAAATCTCAGTTCCTTCTCCAGTTACCCTCTGGCTTGTCAGAGGAAGGTGCTGGTCCGCATCATTTTCTGTTTTTTGATGCCCTTATTGCTCCCTCATTTTTTAGAATATCCGGCCCATTGTTTTGGCTTTCGGATCTTTCTTCTCTTTTCTTTTCTTTTCTTTTCTTTTCTTTTCTTTTTTTTTTCCAGACAGGAGCCTTACTCACCTAAGGCGTAGCCCTCTGCCTTTTGGCACAGCTGTCACTCTTAGTGTGGCTCTCCCTGCTGATTTTCTTCCTTTCTGTTTTTTTTTTTTTTTTTTTTCTCACTTTCCTCACCTGGACCAACGGGATTTTCCCCTTTTCTACTTTTTCAATTTTTTCTTGTACCCGATTCCTCTTTTACACCTTCCTCTTTTGCCAGATTTGAACTCTGTCTAGGACTGATCATTCCTCAAAGCTCGGCTCCACCACAGATCTCAAAATTCAGCTTTTAGGCTTTGTATCTTACTTCGTCGTGCGTGTGTTAGTGATTCTCAATCTGTTCATCTTAGAAAACTAACCATAAAGTCTTTTAAACATCCAAAGAGTCACGTCCAAAAAGTCAATTTTTGTAAATTTTTGTCAAAACTTTGTTGGTTTTGTCGTTTGGGATTACCCCCCACTTGTTGTGTGACAAGGAACTTGTCATTCAACAAGTGCCCAAACGACGGAGTGAGATGGGCAACAAAAATGGCACCTTTTTTCCATTTGAACTTTCAAACTTTTCATTCTCTTCATAGCATATCTTTTTCTTGCTCATACTTACTTTTCGACAATCCAGTTGGTCATGTATTTCATGATGATCATCAGCCACGACCGTTTCTGTATGATGCGCCTTTCTTGATGACGAATGGGTATGTGTGGATTTTGAGAGACCCCATGAGGTTAAACGGATCTGATAAAGATTGGTGTATCATCAGATAGCAATTTGGCCTTTATTGGAAGGTCATTTGTGGTGTACAATGGAGCCTTTGGCACACAAGATTCGCCAATGCGTACGGGTACGTTTCAATTCAAATTTCTCGTTTAGAGAAAATTATGTGAATATGTCATATATGCCAGAAAACATGAGACATGCATGCAATGTGGTGGGTCTGGTGGCCTTTTGCGCAATTTTGATTCATGAAAATATTTTTGTAAAGTTTTCAGATTTTAATATCACCCCCCAGTTTAAAATACCCCCAATTTTTATATGAAAATAGCAAATGCGCCCCTATCTTAGAATTCAACTAATGCTGGATTTCCAAATTACCACTGAATTATGGAATGTACTTCTTTCTTCGATGAGAGGTTTCACTCGCGCAACGCATTCTAGCTTGATTAGGTTATTCCGCATCTTGATGACTATGATTCATTCACTTCGCAAGGTTAATGAGAGATAATGATGACCAAGGATATGTTTGCATGATCGGTCTCCATTCCACTTCAATACGAACTTCTCCATACGATCTAGCTTTCTTCAATGCATCTTTGGTTACATCAGTCTGGGATGGATCAATTGTTGTTGCCTGTGCGACTGGCCGGGTGAGGATGAAAGACAAGCCTTCTAGAGATACTATTTCATCAAAGTGTCCGCCTTTGGATAATAATGTGAGATGAGTCTTTGAAGATGCCATTCAATCAAAGTATCCGCATTGCATTGGGTCTTCCACTCCATATTTAGAATTGTCCTTACCCCATTTTTCAGTCGTATTCGAAGTTTGGATATTGATCCATCGAAGTATCAGCCTTGGAATCTTCCCCCATAAACCTTAGAGCGGTCCTTATCCCCTGTTGTAACTTTACTCAGAGCTTTAATCTTACTTGAAGCCTTCTTTTCCAATGCATATTTAAAGTGATCCACCACCTCTTTTGCAATCTCCTTCGGAGTCTCAATCTTACTCGAAACCTTGTAGCTCAAGTATCTTCATCGGGTTCTTCTGTCTCAAGAGTAATTCATACTGCCCCCGTACCCTTTAGGTGTCAGGTTTCTCTTTTGAAAAAAATCCCTTGGGATCATTATATTTATGTAGTATGGGTGTTTTGAAGCTCATTTTTATATATTATTTCATGAAAATGTTAGTGCTTTGTAATGTGCATTTTATTCATGAAAGTGTTGGTTATTATATAACATACTTTATGCGCAATTGACCCCCAGACCCATGCAAATGCAAATGCAAAGATCGTTCTTTCCGAGAATCTGGCAATTATAAAGGGTAATTCATCTTTTGTTTTGTTACATTCGCAAGAAATTCTAAGACAAATTTGCTCGAGATCTTTATCAAGATTTGTCCTTTTCTCCACACCTTACCATAGGATTTCTTCTTTACCAATCCTTCATTGCTCCTCGAATTGACTGGTGCCTTTAAATGAAACATTCTACCAGGTGAAAGAGATTGTTTTATTAGAATAGACCGGGCCTGATGTCACTTCTCAGGTTGCCTACGTTCCCCAATGTCCTAACATTCCAAAAAATAATCCAATATGGGGCTCAGGTCGTCGTAGTTCATGTTCACAAATGACAAGTGAAAAAAACTTCAATCAATTTTCCATCACTGGTTACAAATCTTCAATTTCTAGCTACCAATCTTCAATTACTGATGGTTTTGAGGAGACGGGTCTGCTATCTTTCCTGCTTGGATAAGGTCCTGAATAGCATGCCGAAGAGCCATACAATTGTCGGTCGTGTGTCCCATATTCTGATGGTATTCGCATGTTTCATTAATGTTCCAATTAGTGGGAACTGGATTGGGTATCGGCCGTGGGTTCATCGGATAGATCATTCCTACATCTTTCAATTCCTTGTATACTTTGCTTAATGGACCTGGCAGTTGGGAGAAATTCCTTTTCATGTGTCTGACTCGGTTAACCCCCCTATTATTGCTGTAATCCTGGTATCCCGAAGGAGAAATATTGGTGACTCTGGTGAAAGGATTGGCAGAATAGTCAATATTGCTCTGAACAAAAGGGTTGTATGTCGAAATCTGGTTCGCACCCGGGGTTGAAGATTTCTTGTACTGTGCACTTGAACTTTTTACTTCAGCTTGTTTAGCCAATTCTTCTTCTATCTCATTTCCCACATGCAACAAGGCTTTGAAACGGCCAAAGAATTGGTGACCCATCTTATTTCGAATTTCTACTTTCAGATTCTTGACAATCATTCCCAATTGCTCCTCTTCATCCATCCGTTCCACCATTTGTGCAGCGAGTGCCCTCCACCTTGTGACAAATTCACTCAAATTTTCATCATCCTTTTGTTTTTCCATTTCAAGATGTTTGCGAGTGATCTTTAATTCCTCGTTTGTCTTGTATTGGGCAATAAACTCATTCACAATACTGGTCCATGACTGCACCCGATGTTTCTCTAATCCCAGGAACCAACTTTGGGCTGGACCAGCTAGAGTTAAATGAAAAGAATTAGCTAACTCAGCCTCACCTATGTTGTAGATCTTCATTTCCCGTACATAGGATTTTAAGTGCAACTCTGGTGGCGTTGTTCCTTTGAACTTCTCTATTGAGGGCATCCTAAACCCAACCGGATAATGAGCTTCTGGGTATAGATTATAGCTCTGGAGCTGTGTCAGGTCATTTGATCCCTCAGCTACCTTCTGAGTTAAAGCCTTCAATTGTTCCTTAAGCTCATCTATAGCCTTATTCCTTTTTGGAATCACCTCTTGTGGAAGAATGGCATCACCCTGCATACTCACCGGATGCGGAATAGGGTCGTAGTATGGATCATGATAAGGATGATGTGGTGGTTGCCATTGTTGAGCATGTTGGGATGCTTCAGGTGGAACTTCTTGGTGTAGCCAATTCTCAATTAGATCAGGTCGCCTATGTGGAGTATGTGGTTCAATAGGAGTTGGAATATCGGAGTGAACAGATAGTGGCGCGGGTGGTACAAGTGGAGCCTCTTTTATTGGCTCATTCACAATTGGTTGACCATGAATAGATGGAGGCATAGGTGGTGCAGGCGGTGTCCCTTTTATTGGCTCATTCATAACCCGTCGACCTCTGTCTATCTCCTCCAGCCGAGCCTTGGTGGTTCGTTGATCATCTACTAGCAATGCTAGGCTCTTGCTAATGTCCCCAAGCATTCGGTACATCTCTTCCGGGGTTGGTATGGTTATAGTGGCTGACCCTAATACAGTGTTTGTTGGATCCACAGAAGTATGCCCTGGTGGCATTCCCCGATTAATATTCTGCTGAGACACCCCTTGATTTTGGTAGGAAGGACCTGGTGGCAAATCCACTGCAGTGAAAGAGTTTCCAGCGACCCTATTCGAAGTTTGTGGCGATTGTTGTTCCATATCAGCTGGCGTATCCGGTCGAACCAATCTACCAGTGCTATCTCTTCCGGCCCAAATGGAAGCCAGATCGAATATAAGTCTTCGGAAGGAGAAAAGGACAAATCCCGATGTGTATAGAATATTTCCCGGAAACAAAAGAAAATATGAACTTTTAATACTTGCCAGATTCCCAGAAATACATCGATCGAGACGACGCTAAACACACAAAAAGTTTTTCTTTAGGTGAGATCGAAAACAGACCAACGGCGACAACTTGAGAGCTCCATATAGCGGTAGGGTAGGAATGGAATTCCATGGGTTCCCTGACCGTCTATAGTTTTGGAAAATCATTTTAAAAAGAGCTTTCTGAAAAATCATTTGAAAACACGGGAAGATCTCTCCTCATGAGTCGCTTTGTTCATGGAATCAGGGCTTTCGCACACTAGATTCTCACGACTGTCGGTCATAAAAACAATGCAGAAAATCTTTGTGTTCAAAGCTGACTCCCCTATATGCAAGCGTGGCTGAAGAGGGTAAGGTTTAAGGCTCCCTCCTATTTGGCAGGTCTTACGATATACCTCAAGAGCGCAGGTACGTGTAAGGACCTTTTGATATACATCCCGGGTACGTGAGTGTTTTCGTCACTCGATATACCTCGGTAAGTACTTGGCCAAGGAGAGTGGTCCCAGGCGCTTTTGGCTAGTGCAGACCCGCAAGTCCACGGCCTAGTCACGACTCTGGTCCCGAGGTTAATAGGGTAAATTCACACTCGCGAAAATGCATGATAAGACGTGAGTGCGTGCAAAATAACAATATGGCAGTTCATTATTGATCAATGCTTTAGGGTTTGTTACTGTAATTTACACAATTTTAATTATGAAAAAGATTTTCCTCACATAATTACCAAATAAAGGCATCAGGGTATCCACCTAGATCGCTTCTATGTTATCCTAAAACTAAGGCTTGCAAGATCTATATCTAATAAATAACAGGAATTAAATATATGATCCATTATAATAGAGCTTAGTTCTCGACATCCCCAGCGGAGTCGCCACTGTGAGAATTCGGACCCGTACCCCGAGAAGGAGAAAAGAGTCCACGTTCTCGGCTTCATTTGAAAACGTCGTTTTGTAGAGTCGCCAGTTTGTTTTACAAGAAAACAAACAAAAGATCGTACAAAGGATAATTCGAAAACGAACTATCCCTCATACGTTTGAAACCAGAGATTCATTTTGAAAATTGACTTTGCTAGGGTTCGGGAACTACGTTACGAATTGGGAAGGTGTTAGGCACCCAATTCGCCCTTTCGGTCTCTTAATGGATCATGCATCTAATTCCTATTTTAGATATCTTGCAAGTAGTTCGAATGGTTTTCAGAATAGTCCTTTCCGGGTAAATTCAGTTTAAAATAATATTTTGAAATCAGACTCGAGCTTTGCGAGTGCCTACGTATTCATTCATAGAATGAAATCAGAGTCTCGTAGTTCCATTTGTTTGGAAACTGTTTTTGTATTTTTGTTTGTTTTGAAAATGTGTCAAAACAGGTTTTAGATTTCTTGTAAAACTTAGAAAGGATTTGTTTTGAAAGCAATGAACTTCTTTGCAAGTTATCTAATTTTCTATATTAAAAGTGAAATTAAATGCAGTACTGAAATTAAGGAGGGCTGTAGAAAGACGTACCTGATGCGCTTGAAGAAGAAATAAGAACCTTGCCTTGATTGCTCCTTTCTCTCTCTAAAACTTTCTCTCTCTAGAAATTCTCTTTCAGAATTTCTCTAAAATGACTCTCTAAAGATTTTTGACAGAGTTCTTACTTACTAAAAACACTATTGAGTGTTGATGTCCCTAAAATGAGACCCCAAGGGTTCTATTTATAGGGAAAAATCCGCCAAAAACGCTCCAAAAGAGGCCAACCGCAGGGGGTAGCCGCAGGGCGTGCGGCTGGGGCGTGCGGCTAGGTGCCAACCGTACGGTTGGGGAGCCAACCGTGCGGCTAGGGAAGGTACCAACCGTGCGGCTAGGGAAGGTACCAACCGTGCGGTTGGGAGCCAACCGTGCGGTTGGGGGCGCTGCCCCGCACCCCGCGACCTGACCGGGCAGGTCGATCCCCGTCCTAGTAAGCGAAGTGGCAACAAAGGTTGCGGGATATTCCTAACGCGCTCAAAAATCAGGACTTTTCCTAACGATCTCTCATATGCATGTTGACTCAAGATTTGATGCAGAATGCTTGTTAGGTTCACGCGAGAGTCGCGGATTGGGGTGTTCACAACGGGCTTCTTGACCTTCATAAAATGGTAAGGTTCTTTTGTCATTATGAGGAAAGAGCTTCTTATAGTGCGGGGCGTACTGTAGCAGCCTTGATTTGTCTTGTTTCTGATATGCTACTGGTGACGGGCTCTTCCCATGTTGATCCGACTATTTTGAGTTTGATTTACCATGCTAGAAATGGGGAATCTATAATGCCTATCGTTCTTGTAGAGACTCTGAATGACCTAGATGACCTCAAAAGGGGAGCTTCACCTTTCTTTAGGGGAAGTCCGCGTTTACTATATATGTGGCTGTTGGAGTGCTTCCGATCGGTGGGCTTCAATGGGGTTCGGCTTGACAACCCGACGCATTTCTTCCATCGTCCCCTCTTCGGTGCCTTGAACATGTCTTCCTCTAATTGGACGGTGTGGTTTTCAGAGAATTTTCGAGCTATCCGGTGGAACATTCCTTGGTGGAAACTGAGGACGATAGTGCTTAGTACCGGGGACAGAATTACATTCGGCTCCGTGGGCTCTGGTTCACATCTTTTTATCTCCCAGGACGTCTTCTTCGGTAGTTCAACATTCCTCAGGACCTTCCCCTTGGTATGAACAACTTCTCCTCTGAGTCTAAATTTCTGACCCAGCATGTTTTTTCATTGGTGGAAAGAATGTGGCGTGCTTGACTGACTTGTCAGTTCAACTATGCTCGTTTTGGTATTTCTAGGCCCCTCTGGGTTGACATCATCCGTTCTTGTTGGGAGTCTCTGGAAGAGGAGCTGATTGATGACCCCTTTCAAATGGAATGGTTTCGGTTCATGGATTCCGAGCCCACAGAGGAAAGTATAGTCCTTACATACCAGATTCTGGATATGGCTCGAATTAACTTGGCTACTGAGGACCCTGCTTGGCTAACCCCTAGGGATTAGGCCTTTCTGTATGATGTATCTCTTTTGTAATTTTTGGTGTTCTGAACCACCTTAATAATAAACAAGGGACTTTTATGAGAAATAAATTTCTTTACAATGTTTTAAACCGGGCCTGAAGTCACTTCTCAGGTTGCCTACGTTCCCCTTTTGATTTTTCCAAAAACACAATTTTGAGTTGGGGCTCAGGTTTACGTAGTTCTCAACTATACATGTTATATCTATTGGTAATACTTTTTCAGTCGATCCATGTTGATTGGAGAATGAAGTAACTGTCCATCCAAATCAGCGAGTTATGCGGCACCCCCTATATTAATTTCTTTGATGATGTATGGCCCTGTCCACTTCTGACAGAACTTTCCCCTTGGGTCCCTGGCTGGTTCTCGAATTTCTTTCAACACTATATCGTTCTCATTGATGCCCCGAGTTTTTACTTTCTGGTTAAATGCTCAAGCGATTCTCTTTTAATACCCTTGGTGGTGATATGCGGCTTTCAATCTCTTCTCATCTAACAATGTCAGCTCGTCATAACATGCCTGGACCCATTCCAGCTCATTAACTTGATTCTCTAACATTACTCTGAGGGAGGGGACTTCTAATTCAACAGGGAGGAATGCTTCCATCCCGTATGTAAGTGAAAATGGGGTTGCCCCGATAGAGACCCTTTCAGTGGTGCGGTATCCCCACAATGCGTATGGTAATTTCTCTGGCCAGTCCCGACAGGTGTCGGTCATCTTGCTCAGGATATTCTTCAGATTCTTGTTAGCGGCCTCAACTGCCCCATTGGTTTGTGGTCTATATGGCGAAGACATGTGTCGGGTAATACCGTATTCCTCCATGACTGTATTAGCTTCTCCTTCGAAGTGGGTGCCGTTGTCCGAGACAATCTCGTGTGGGACCCCATACCGACAGATGATATTATGTCTGATGAATTAGGCAACTTTCCTAGCGTCAAGGGTTTGAAAAGACTCGGCCTCCACCCATTTGGTGAAGTAGTCGATGGCCACTAGTATGAATTCATGGCCGTTGCTGGCTTTGGGCAAAATTTTCCCAATGATGTCAATTCCCCAGGTTGCGAACGGCCAGGGAGCAATCATGTTGTACAACTCTTTCGGAGGAAGCTTCTGGGATTTAGCATAAATTTGGCACTTGTGAGAACGGCGTACATGGTTAACACAGTCGTTTTGCAGGGTAGACCAGAAATAACCTTGTCTAATGATTTTGCGGGCAAGTGTATGACCGCTCATATGAGGTCCGCAATCACCCCCATGTATCTGATCTATCATTCTGACGGATTCTTCTTCGGTCAGACATTGGAGATGAGTCCCGTCGTAGTTCCTCTTATACAGCCTTCCGGCATAAAGTATGAACCCTGATGTTAATCTTCTGAGTGTGATCCGCGTTTTCTTATCTGTTTGCTTGGGATACTGATGGTTTTTCAGCAGGTTCCAGATGTCATAAAACCAAGCGGTTGAGTCACCGTCCTTTTCATTCTCTACCTCAAGGGCCATGCAGTGTGCTGGTCCAGGTCTTCTTTGTATGGTAAGAATTATTACTTCCATCTCTTCCGGGACATCGATCATTAATGCCAGGGTTGCTAGTGCGTCAGCAAAACTGGTTTGTGATCTGGGGACATAGTAAAACTCCAAATGTTCGAATCTCCCTACGACATCCTCCAGTCGGGCGAGGTATTGTACTAACTTCTCATTTCTGACCTTCCATTCTTGTAGCACTTGGTGGATTACTAATGCCGAATCTCCGTACACTTGTATTCTCCGTATACCCCTTTGGAGTGCAATCCCTAATCCAATTATACAGGCTTCATACTCGGCCATATTATTGGTACAGGAAAAGTCCAGACGATATGATATCGGGGAGTGAGTTTGGTCTGGAGAGACTAACAAGATGCCTATTCCATTCCCGTTTTGGTTGGCGGCCCCGTCAAAGTATAATTTCCAGTCTTCATCGATATTGATATTCATGATAGTTTCGTCTAGGAATTCGGCTTCTTCTAGCATGTCCCCCAATATTGGATTGTGGGCCAGGTAATCAGCTATGATCTTGCCTTTAATTGCCTTCTGGGTCATGTAGGTGATGTCGAATTCGAAGAGCAAGAATAACCATTTTGCCATACGGTTTGAAAGAGCTGGTTTTTCGAAGAGGTATTTTAACGGATCAATTCATGATGCTAGGATGACCGGGAAGACCAGCATGTAGTGTCGTAATTTTTGTGTTACCCAGACAAGAGCAGCGCATGACTTCTCCAATGGCGTGTAGTTTATCTCGAATGGGGACAGTTTTTTGCTGATGTAGTAGATAGCCTGCTCTTTTCGTGTATCAATCATATGTTGGGCTAGCATAGCTCCTGCAGCTGAATCCATGACCGTTAGGTATAAGATTAGTGGCAGTCCGATCTGTGGTGGGGCTAATACTGGGGGGTTGGAGAGATAGTCTTTGATTCTATCAAAAGCTTCTTGGCACTGATCGTCCCATTCTCCTGGTGAAGACTTCCTCAGGAGTTTGAAGATGGGCTCGCAAGTCTGAGTGAGCTGAGAGATGAACCTACTGATGTACTGCAAATTACCCAAAAATCCCCGGACTTTTTTTTCGGTACGAGGCTCGGGCATTTCTTGGATAGCTCGAACCTTGGCAGGATCTACCTCGATTCCTTTCTTACTGACAACATAGCCTAGGAGTTTTCCCTTGGTTACCCCGAATACACATTTCTGTGGATTAAGTCTCATCTGGTACTGGCAGAGGCGGTCAAAAAAGGCTAGTAAGGCTGGTACATGGCCTTCCCTTTTTTTTGACTTGATTATCATATCGTCCACATATACTTCTACTTCTTTGTGGATCATGTCGTGGAAGATAGCTGTAGCTGCCCTCTGATATGTTGCCTCGGCATTCTTTAGCCCGAATGCCACAACGGTGTAGCAGTATGTTCCCCATGGCGTGATAAATGTTGTTTTCTCTTGGTGATCTGGGTGCATCTTGATCTGATTATACCCGGCAAAACCGTCCACAAATGACTTCAAGGCATGGTTGGCAGTATTATCTATTATCAGATCGATGTTGGGTAATGGAAAATCATCTTTTGGGCAAGCTTTATTGAGATCTCGGTAATCCACACACATACGGACCTTCCCATTTGCCTTTGGAACGGGCACAATGTTGGCTAACCATAAAGGGTACTCGATCACCCGCAAAAACCCTACACTCAGTTGTTTCATCACTTCTTCTTGACGGGTCTGAATTCCGGCTTAGTGTGTATCTCGTGCATGACTATCTGGCTGTTCAAACCTGGCATATCAGCATAGGACCAGGCAAAGATATCCACGTACTCATTCAAAGTTTATGTGAATTCTTCTCTTTCTGTCTCATTTAGACTTGCCCCAATACGGACTTCTTTTATTTCCTCTTCTGTTCCGAGGTTAATTATAAGAGTGTCTTATTCTTCACTCTGTATACACTGTTCCTCCCGTTCAGGGTGTTCGTTTAGTCTTTCCAACTCCATATAAGCAATTACATAATTAACATCAACGGGATAATGCAAAGCAGAGTCTTCTTTGTTAATAACAGTGCTTACATGTACAAGTTTGAAAAGTAAATTTAGGAAAGACTCTTCCCTACCCCTTCCCTTACTCTTATCTCTCACCCTTACAATTTCATTCTTTCCCCCCTCTTTCTGGTAATTTGGATCAGCGTTTATCAAGTGTACAGGGTCGTCTCTTGGCTCGTCATCCCCTAGAGCCATGATGTCAAAGAGATATCCAATCAGTTCTTCGCCTTCATTTTCCTTGTCTTGATTTTCTTCTTTCGGCCCGATCGTCAACTTGGTAGACAAGCTGTGCAAAATGCTTCCCTTGAGATAGAGGTTTTCTTCATAGAAAATTTCCCATCCTGGAAGGTTATCTCCGTTGCTGTTTCTCCAGGGCTCCTGAAAACCACAAAAGGGGAAGTCTTCTCCTTCTTTAACAAAAAAGCCATTAAGAGAGCTGAAACTTGGATATTGATGCCCTCGGCTCCGTTTCTCTTGGTTGTCTTCTTCGGTGTGTTGGTACCCTAAACCTTCCCTTTCGTACCTCGTTACCGGTTCCAAAGCTTGAAGTAATCCCGGCTGTCCCATTCCCAGACTGCCTCCTGGTAAGTATTTTATCATTCTCGGTATTTTTCGTGATTTTGGTGCTGAGACCGGGGATATTATCAGGGGGAAGATACTCATTCTTTGGGTGGTGAGAGCTTGTACTTGAGGCTCATAAGAAAAGCCTCCCAACTGTATGCTTTGACTCCCGATGCCCAAAATAGGTAATTCTAGATCTGCCAAGGTCCTCTCAGGATCTCCTTGAATGGTGATTACATTCCCTTCGAATGGTATCTTGATCTTCTGGTGTAAGGAGGAGGGGAGCGCTGCTATGTCATGTAGCCATGCTTTTCCTAACAGGAGGTTAAAACTGGAGGGAATGTCTATGATTTGAAAATCGACTGGAAAATTTCCGGGACCAACCATGAGATCAAGCTTTAGAGAACCCAGGACGGCTCGCATGGTATTATCATAGGCTCTAACGGTCACAGCTGACGGGGAAAGCTCTGAGTCTAAGATACCCAGACATTTGGCGGTCTTCAGGGGACAAACATTTATAGTCGACCCGTTGTCGATGAGAACATGTGACAAGATTTTTCCTCGAGTCCTGATAGTAATATGGAGGGCCAGACTGTGTTTCCTTCCTGATGGAGATAAGTTTTCATCTGAGAATGATAGACTTCTTTGGATTGTAAGTGACCCAATCATGTTTGGCAGTTGTTCGGGCGTAGAGTCTGGCGATATGACAGCCTCATCTAGGAGTTTGATGAAAGCGGTCCTGTGAAGTTTGGAGGCAACTAGGAGGCCCCAAATGGTGATGTGTGCCTGGGTCTTCTTCAACTGTTCCAATACTCGATCATCTCCTATTTCCTTAGGAGGGAGTGATGTCCCGACATCCATCAGTGGTGGCTGATATACTCTTCCTGAACGGGTAATTTGCTGTATCCAAAGAGACGCTGGGTCTGATCCTTCTGAGACTTCTGATGATTCTAGTTCTGCCGACCAACTGAAAGTTCCGGGGGAGGTTTCTGTCATACAGATTGTCTCATTGGGAATGTCTCGGGGCTTTCATGGTTGTTTCTTTTTATCTTGGGTCCATCCTATCCCAGATTTTCCGGTATTGGTTTTGATTGTAAGTGGTTGTGGGATCCCTTGGTTGGCCTTTCCTAAACCCTGCCCGGGTAGGAAGTTCATCTTAGCCATCCATTGGTCGATTATTGGATTAAGGCCTGGTGCAACTTGATTCCTTTCTGGCAGTACAACGGGTAACTTGTAGGTTGGGTCGTCTCGAATGAGCCCCACGGGATCAAAGCCTTCTTCATTAGCGGTCAATGCATTAATTCCCGCAGGGGGAGCATGGTTGGGAAGAGGATTATTAGTAACATTGGGCCCGCCAGGTGCGGGTATGGTACTAGCCTCGATTAAATCTTGAATACAATGGCGGAGAGCCAAACAGCGTTCTGTGTCATGGCCCGCGGCTTGATGGTATGCACAATTCTCATTCATTTTCTAGGTGCTGGGAATAGGATTTGGTGGAGGGCATGGGTTGAGTGGAGTGATTAGTCCGGCCTTTCGAACTAGTTCCAGGCTTTTGACCAGGGTAGTGGGAAGGGTACATAAATTCCTTCTTATCTTGATTTCGGTACTCGGAGAGTCTTCTTGTGCGGGCCAATTCATCGGAGGTGCTTGTTGTGGTTGTTGAAACGGATTTTGTTGATATGGGTATGAGCTTAGTTGATTAACGGTTGGAGTGGCCGTCTTTCTCCCAGTATATGAAGCTTTCTTGATGTCGATTTCTGTTTTCTTGGCTAACTCTTCTTCTACTTGTGACCCCATGCTTAACAAGGCTCTGAAGTGTGGGAATACATGCTTTCCCATGCAACTTAATACAGCCTGAGTGAAATTCTTCTGTATGATCTCCAACTGCTCTTCTTCATCGGGCCGTTTGGACATTTGGGAGGCCATCTCTCTCCAACGTGTGACAAAATCGCTGAAGCTTTCTTTCTCACCTTGCTTCGCCATTTCCAGGTGCTTGCGAGTAATTTCCAAGTCTTTGTTGAACCCGTATTTATTCATGAACTCCTTGACAATATCTCCCCAAGTCTTCGTGTGGTGTCTCTCCAAATTGAAAAACCATCTCAGGGCGGCCCCCATGAGAGTCATGTGAAAGGCCTGAGCTAATTCCTGTTCTCCAAAACCAGACATTTGCATGGATCTGATGTAGGATTGAAGATGGGTTTTAGGGGGTGTGGTTCTTGTGAATTTGGTGATAGAAGGGAGCTTGAATCCCTGAGGTAGTCTTGCTTCTGGGTAGAGAGAGAAAGCATTCATATTTGTGATTTCATCTGCCCCTTTTATTAAATAAATCACTCTTTGCAGAACCTTCATCTGCTCTTTCAGTTTCTTCATTTCTTCACTCTCTCTTAATGCCTCATCGGGCTGTTCTCAAGCTATAACCGATTCTGCATACACTACTCGAAGTCGATTGATGTCTGGGTACTCATTAGGAGGGGCTACTAGTGCCGGTGGTAGAATAGGCCTTGCAGGGACTTGTGGCCATGGCTGGTATTGGGGATCAAGGCCTTGCTGAGATTGTGGCCAGATGATGGGTGGCTCTTGTTATTGGTAAGTGGGGCCTGAATCTGGGGCCCATTGATTCTGATTGTTGGGATCGGTCTGAATGGGACCGGCTATGACGGGGCCCGTTTGAGGTAGATTGGTTCCTTGAACTGGGGGAAGTACTTGTGATGACTGCCCTTGATCTCGATTTGGTGGCAGTCGTTCAAACCCCGGTTGCGCGACCCGCCCGGCTGACAACTCTTCTACTCGAACTCGGGTACTCTGTTGCTCATTCGTGAGGTTTGCTAGACTCATGCTAGCGGTCATTAGCAAACGATGCATCTCGGCTAAAGTTGGCTGAGGTGCAGATGCCTCGGCTAGGCTCTGATCGGTCACTTGATTCTTGCGTCTATCGACCATTGCGGGTGTGCTTGATCTTACTAATCTTCCGGTGTGATCCCGACTAGCCCAACCTTCTAGACTGTCGTCACTTTACGGCTGTAGACGGAACCATGGGGCGAAGATGAAGGAAGACTATGATGTGACTCGATTTTTGCCAAAAGAAACCACGAAAAAAGAAAAACAACGAAAACCAAGTTTCGGGTGTTTTATAAAGACACGTCAAACAACAACTTGAGTGAATTCCCAGTGGGAGTTTAGGATAGGCAGCAAAGTGCTCCTTGGGTTATCCTATTTGTCTCGGATTTTGAAAAACTCATCTTTTGATTTTATGGAAATTAGGAATATCTCTCCTCTTGAGCTGCTTTTCATGGGAGATGTACCGGGGAAAGTTACAACGAGGTGATCTCGATGTAAATTTCTACGACAGAGGTTGGTCAGCCTCCGGCCGTACTTGCCAATATATGGGGGAGATATACATGACAAGGCCCTATGTGGTACAAATTCCTCACGGTTTGATAAAAACATAAGAGTGTTCTATCTTGACTCTTCCTATATGCAACGCAGGTGTAATGCAAGGTGAAGGCTTCAGGCTCCCTCCTATTTGGCAAGACCTCGCGATATACCCCAGGGGCGAGTACGTGCAAGAATCTTTTGATATACTTCCCGGGTACGTGAGTGTTCTCATCACTCGATATACCTCGGGGGCATACTTGGCCAAGGAGAGTGGAAGTAAATGACTTTGGTTTATGTTGGCCCAAGCAAGCCAACTCCCTACTCACTTATAATACTTTCGAGGGTTTGGGGTAAATTCACACTCGTAGAACCAATGCATGATTTGTGAAAGTGCGTGCAAAACAAGAATTTTCAAAAGATTTAATTGCAAATATCTTATCTTCGAAGTGTATTTTGAAAACGCCATTTCTATTTAAAAAGATATTTCTTTACAATCATATATAACAGAAAGGGGAAATCCTAAACATATGTCTATGTCAATGAATAGACTCTACTGCGCCTCTAGGTCAGGTCAACAATAAAATCCAGGCACCACGTCAGGGGGCAAGTAGGGAAAGCAGTAAAAGCATGCATATCAACATATTATAAACAAAAAATGTCACATATAAGAGCCTAGTTCTCACTGTCCCTAGCAGAGTCGCCACTGTGAGAATCCGCAAATGCGACCCCCGGGTCTCATTCCAGTCCTTTGGGCATCTGAAGCGTCGGAACGGATTTCGTCATTTCATTTGCTTCTATTAGTGTTTGATAATTCATATCGGGTGTCCCTATGTCTATTTTAGATGCAAAGGGGTTCGTTCAGAGTCGCCAGTACGTTTTACTAGAAAACGGACAAAAAGGGGTCGTGTAAGAGGAAAGGCTACAGATAAGCCTTTCTTTACACGTTTGTCTACGAAACCAGGATTCTATAGGGTTCGGAAACTATATTACGGTTAGGGAAGGTGTTAAGCACCCATTCCGCCCTTTCGGTCTCTAGTGGTCTTATATGTTTATTTTATGTTGAAAAACTTGGATGCTTTTACTGACAGTCTACTACTTTTCGAATGAAAACCCTAATTTTTGGGAAAAACGGGAAAGGGATAAAAACTTTTGTGTTCTGAGGTCCGATGTTTTTATTATTGAAAGATGTAAATACAAATGACAAAACCTTTTATTTTGAAAGAGTGTCCTGTATTATTACCTCAGATAATGACGGTTTTCTCGTGTTGTGATTACTTTTGTAAAAGTTCGGATTTTGTATCGGGACTAATTTAATATTGAATTAGAACTCTTTGAGGGGAGTTTTATCAAACACATCGAACTCTATAGAAAAGACAGGATATGTTGATTTTAATTCCTAGATAAGTCTTATCAGTTCGGGTTTTGAAAACAGAATTTTGTCTGGATGATAACGTATTTATTCTTCTGATTTTGAAAATGGTTCTATCAGGGTCTTTTGTTTTGAATACGATAGACTATTTGTAACTTGGCAATAAGTTTATTCAAATAAAACGTGGAAAAAACAACAGAAATAAAACGAGTACACAAATATTTAATGTCAAATACTATAAGAGACTTTGTTTACCTTCCCGACGAGAATAATAATAAGAAAGAAAATATAATACGACAGAGAGATCTACGGCGATAATAATCTTCTCCTTATTCAGATATTTCCGAGAATTCGATTCCCGAGACTGGACACGCCGAGTGTCGAGAATAGATTCAACAATTCTTCAGAAATAAGACGATACTCGAGAATGCTTGACGAAAGACTAGAAAATCGGATCATAAACCAATAATTCTTCCTCTAAGTTGTTCCTCCTTGCCCTCTTGTCGCTGTCTGTTCCCCCTCCTTAATCCTTGGGAGGTGTTGGCCTATTTATAGTGCTGGGAAAGGTGTTTGTCGCGTGACATGTCCCCCAAAAATGGTTTGTCGCGCGACAATGTGTGTATGTGGCGCGACATTCAACTTTAATGATGTTTCCGATAGACTGTTGTGTCTGAAAGTGAATGGTGGGGTGTTTGTCGCGCGACATGTCCCTATAAAGGGCATTTGTCGTGCGACATACTTGATTGTCGTGCGACATTTCCCTTAAAAACAGGTTTGTTTGGCCAATAAACCCTTTCGGGGCAGTTTCGGATGTTTGGGTGGGTCCCAAACTCCAGAAACAGTGCTTCTCGAAGGTCGTTAGGATTCTTGCGGGGGTCATGGATCGGGGTGTCTACAAGCCCATGGCCTGCATACGTGACGCAACAGTGGGGGTATGCGGATGCGCTGGCGGCTGCGCGTTCGAGATGGCTATTTGCGCACGAGTACGGCGTGGCATTCTACCTAGGGGAGCTTGTAGTGCGGCAGCATACTCCCGGGTTAGGTTTCAGGGTTCCGGCCTGGCCTCCAGCGGCGATGAGGTGACCTGTTATGTTATTTGCAGAGGAGCGGGCTTTATTCTTGGGGGGTGTCCCGATGGAGGGCTTGCTAATGGAGGGAGAGTACGGGACATTCGCGCACCGTTATCTGATGAGGGAGATGAAGGGAGTGCGTGGTAGGGTGATATATGCGAGGTATGCTGCTATCGGGGGAGATCCAATGTTCATCTGGGGGTAGTTATACATCTCGCAGCGGGTCCCACATCAGCCTGCTCCTGCGCCGAACAGGAGGGCCAAGGGGATTGCGGATTCGGATGACGAGGATCCGCATGGCGAGAGGGACGCGGCGCAGCAGGTGGAGGAGGAGGATGACGAGGGGTCAGAGGAGGTGACTTTGGGAGGAGGCAATGGTGGGGCACCCCCAGTTAGGCCAGGCGGGGGAGTGGTTGAGGAGCTGACTGCTGCGGCTTTGCCTGGACGAGGTAGGGCGACAAAGGGCGGGAGGAGTCCAGTCGGAGGTCGGAGTCCCGTGTCAAGGCCGCCCATTCCACCAGCGATGCCAAGGAGAACACCTCAGTTGTCATCGGAGGACATGAAACAGATGCTGGAGTCTGCGCAGACACACGAGGGGCGTGGGTCGATGTCAGGATCATCTCCTGTGTATGGGTCCGGAGACATGGATTGGGTCCACCATGTGTCGTTCTCGCCGTTGCTGCGCACACCTGTTGGGTCGCCTGGTGCCGGGTCGGTGGGGCTGAGGCCATACTCTTTGTCTACTCCTTCATCAAGCGCTGCTCGGGGCATAGTCTTCCGGGAGTTAGGAGAGAGGGCAGTTCAACTAGGAGTGGAGGCGGGTATAGGTCAGGCTCCGGCAGGTGAGGGAGGCAACAAGGGGAAGGGAAAAGCGGTGGCGCCCGAGTCGGAGGGGGGAGAGGATACCGGGGAGGATATTCCCCCGGTGGGTGGTGTTGGCGGAGCTGGTCTGTCACAGGCTCCTGCAGGTGGGGTGTCGACGTCCTACTCGATCCCGGAGTACCCTCGGGATATCCCCTACATGGATCTTGGTCTACCAAAGCGATACCGGATCCCTGATGTGCCTGTGGATGATGAGCGGATGGGGGCCCTAGCGCACATCTCGGATGAGGAGGTATGTTCTCTTTAAAAAGTTAAGTACATGTGTTATTGTGAATGTTAACTGACAATCTGATTTGACAGATGGGCTTATTCCGACTTCGCGAGGTGGCTGAGTTGCTGAGGAGCTACTTCAACATGTACGGATTACTGACGTTCGTGGCTCCCTTCCCAACGGAGTACATGGGGCGGTATAGCAGACGCTTGGCGGGTGATACGACGGCTACCTACCATCCTTCTCGCTCCCAGTCTCGATCTGCGGCGCCTTCCCAGTCTGTCCAACAGTCGAGGCGCACTCCCTGGCTTGCTCCTTCTCCTCATGGTGAGGGTCGTACGGTTTCGGAGAGTCCAGCGGAGGGTGCTGGCGAGACAGAAGCGAAGCGGCCGCGCACTATGGATCCTCCTCCTTCTCCTCAGCGTTGATGGTTTTAGCGATGGTTCGAGCGATATTTTGTTAGGTTTTATTTAGAAAAACATTTTAATTTAAGCAGTTAATTTAGATATGTTTTTTGTTATTTGAGAAGAACTTTGTTAATTTAGTGGTTAATTTAAATGTGTTTGTCTTTTAGAAAATTGTTGGTTTATTAGTGCAATTGGTTTAATTTATGAATAAAATATTTGTGTTTTTGGAGAAAACATGTTTGTGTGATGTGACGTGAATGTTAGAAAATTATTGTGAATGATTAAATAACGTGTGTTGGCAAAAATGATTAAAACAAAATGATTAACTGTTTTGTGTTGGCGAACGTATCATAAATGCGAAAGAATGGTTAAGAGTGGCTGAATTTAATTACAAAAATGGTCAAGTACGCGTGTTGGCAAATGATTATCAAATTTATATGCATGCAATGATGGATTGTTCTTCCTGAATAAAGTCTGGCAACATTCGTTTCATGACGTATCGTGAAAAATTTGGAAAACAAAGATTTTTGACCAAGGGGAAGAGCCAACCGCACGCCCTACCCGCAAGGGGTAGCCGTACGGTTGGAAGGCAACCGTACGGTTGGAAGGCAACCGCACGGTTGGCAGCCAGCCATACAGTTGGTTCCCAGCCGTGCGGTTGGCCTGTGCACTTTTGCTATAAATAGGGCGCGAATTTGTCCTTTTTTCTCCCATCAAGATCACTATTCACTCTATCTTTCTAGCCTAAAAGTAGATCGTCTTTTTCTCTGCCGTCATGTCTACCTTTCGTACCAGTGCTGCCTTCTCCCTTTTATCTGATTTCGTGTCTTTGGCCAAGGCCGACTGTGGTCTTAATTGGGGCGACCTGAGCCATCTCCACTGCTGGTGTTCTCATGAGATCAACTGGTCGTTCTTGCTCGGTCTTGCTGAGTTCTGGGATTCTGAGGATCACGTACTGCTTCCGTATTGGGTTAGACGAGTTATGCCCGACGATTGAGGAGTTCACCCTACTGATGCGCCAGGATGTTTCATGGCCGTTGCCGTCTTTGCGGGATGCTAGGAGCCCTCGGGTTATGCTAGCTGACTTTCTGGGTTTGAGGGAGAGTGAGTGCCGGCCTATGATAGTAGACGGATGGCTTCACTTACTTCGCCTGGCTGATTTTTTCATGCATCACGGTGATGATCCGGCTTACTATTCAGGTCGGATTTCTGCTTGTATGACTTTTACCTTCTCTCAGATGCTTCTAGTTACTGATGATGCTATCATGGTTGACCCCTTAATTATTCGGGTCGTAGCTGAGGCTAGACGCGGTCATTTGGTGACTCCCATTTTGTTAGCGGAGACACTGAATGGTTTAGATGCCGTTGTTCAGTCTCGACTTAGCCACTTTCGAGGTAGCCCATATCTGCTATATATGTGGGTTACTGAGAGATTTTGGTATCTGCAGACTCGACTTCCCTAGGATTCTTGGGACTTCTTTGTTCGCCCTGACTATGCTATGATCCATCGCTTATCATCATTTGACTGGGCCGTTCGTTTTTCCGAGTCTTCTTCTTCGATACGTTGGGAGATCCCTTGGTGGCGCATGAGGACCATGATCGTGAGTATGGGTGGGCAGAACTACCTTCGGTTTTGTGGTTTGCGAGAGACATCATTCTACATACCCGGTCGGTTGACTAGACAGTTTGGTCTTCCTCTGAGTATACCCCTTCCACTGAGAGATTTTTCTTCGATTCCTCTTCCCGTTACTTCGAGATTGGAGACGACTTTATGAGGTCTTTGGTCCACCCTCTTTGTTCGACGATTCCATGGAGGAGAGCTTGGCATTACCCAGGTGACTCGTTCTGACGTTGTGCTACACATTTGGCGTCAAGTTCGTCAGACCATTGAGCATGAGCCTATGATGATGAGGTGGTTTCAGTTCGCGGATTCATAGGTGACGGATGAGACAATACTTGCTTCATATCAAACCATGGATCGAGAGAGGATCTTATATTCTGCGACTGACTGATGGGCTTGACGGTTAGGTTAGGTTTTGTAAACAGCTTCTTTATGAAAGTGTTTTGGATGTAGGTAGGTGGAAGATATAGGAAAAGTATGTAGGAGCTTGATGTATGTAGGTTGTTTTTGTATGAAAGGACTTTGATTATATATATGGAAAATCTCTTTCTGCCCCTTTTTGCTTTCAAATGAATGAATCTTATTATAAGGAATAGACCGGGCCTGATATGTTAATTCAGGTTGCCTACGTTTCCCCAGATAGTAACTTCTTTTTTGGGGGCTCAGGTCTTCGTAGTTCATGCATACAATCTTACTGGTAATATTTCTTCAATCGGTCGAGGTTGACTGGTAAGTTTAACTCTTGGCCATCAATGTCGGTAAGGAGAACGGCACCCCCGGATAATATTTTAGCAACGATGTAAGGGCCAGTCCACTTTGGCGAGAATTTTCCTCGAGGATCTCGGGCCGGTTCACGAATTTCTTTGAGTACTAAATCGCCAATTATGATGCTTCTATCTCGGATCTTTTTATTAAAAGCTTTTGCGACAAGCTTTTGGTACCCTTGATGTTGATATGAAGCCCTAAATCAGTTTTCATCAATCATTGCCAATTCTTCATACCGAGCCTTTATCCAATCATTTTCAGTGACTTGATTTTCTAAAACAACCCGTAAAGAGGGTATTTCCATTTCCACTGGTAAAACTGCTTCTATTCCGTATGTAAGGGAAAAGGGTGTTGATCTCGTAGAAACCCTTTCGGTAGTTCGATATCCCCAAAGTGCATATGGGAGCTTTTCAGGCCAATCTCTGCCGGATCTGACCATCTTACTAATGATGTTCTTTAAATTCTTGTTAGCAGCCTCCACGGCTCCATTAGTTTGCGGGAGATATGGAGAGGATTTGTGGCGTTTGATGCCATATTCTTCCATGATCTCGCTGGCTTCGCCCTCAAAATGCGTCCCATTGTCAGATATTATCTCATGTGGTACCCCGTATCGGCATATGATGTCGTGTCTGATGAATCGAGCTACTTTCCTGGCATTTAAATCTTTGTAAGACTCAGCTTCAACCCACTTGGTGAAATAATCAATGGCCACCAGAATGTATTCATGCCCATTACTTCCTTTTGGCGAGATCTTACCAATTATGTCGATATCCCAGATGGAAAACGGCCAAGGAGATGTCATAGGATATAATTCTTTTGGTGGGAGCTTCTGTGCCTTGGCGTATATTTGGCATTGGTGACACCCTTTGACGTATTCAAAACAATCTTTTTGCATTGTTAACCAGTAATACCCTTGCCGCACTATTTTACGTGCCAATGTATGACCGCTCATATGTGGACCACACTCCCCACTATGAATTTATCATTGCTCGGGATTTTTCTTCATCGAGACATTGAAGGTGTATACCGTCATCATTTCTTTGGTATAATTTTCCCGCACAGATAATAAACCAGGATGCGAGTCGGCGAAGTATGACCCGAGTGACTCTGTCAGTATTTGGTGGATATTCATTGTGCTTGAGTAATTTCTAGATATCGTAATACCAAACATTCTTATTAACCTCATTTCCACTTTCAACATCGAGTGATAGGCAAAATACCGGGTTTGTCTACTTCTGAATATGGATCTGAATTTCTTCTTTTTCCCCCGAAATTTCAATCATCGAGGCCAGAGTAGCCAAGGCGTCAGCAAAATTGTTCTATGTTCTCGGGATGTAGAAGAATTCAATACAGTCAAATTTCTCGGAAGTTTCTTCGAGTTGGGCTAAAAAGGGCACAAGTTTTTCCTCTTTGATCTTCCACTTTTTCAAAATCTGATGAATAATGAGGGCGGAGTCTCCGAACACTTGAATTTTGCGAACCCCTTTTTGCAAAGCGATTTCTAACCTGACAATACAAGCTTCGTATTCCGCAATATTGTTAGTGTAAGGAAATTCCAAGCGAAAAGACATGGGGGCATGGGTTTGATCTGGTGAAATTAACAGGATCCCGATTCCATTCCCGTTTCGATTACAAGCTCCATCAAAGTACATTTTCCATTCATCATCTTTCGTAATCTCCATGATACTTTCATCAGGAAATTCAAGGTCCTGTAATTCAGTATCAATAATAGGATTGCCTGCTAAGTGGTCTGCTATGATTTGCCCTTTGACAGCCTTTTGAGTTACATAGGAAATGTCGAACTCTGAAAGCAAAAATACCCATTTAGCCATTCGATTAGTCAACACTGGCTTTTCGAACAAGTATCGTAAGGGATACAGGCGAGAAATTAAGATCACGGAAAAAACCAACATATAATGCCGCAATTTCTGGGTGGCCCAAACCAATGAAGCACATGATTTCTCTAAAGCCGTATAATTTTGTTCCCCCGGAGAAAACTTTTTTCTGAGGTAGTATATTGCTTGTTCAGTTCTTGTTTTCAACAAATGTTGTGCTAACATTGCCCCAACTGACGAGTCGTTGGCTGACATGTATAGTATCAATGGAGTGCCCACTTGGGGAGGTGCTAAGACTGGCGGCTTGGATAAATATTGTTTGATCTTATCGAACGCTTCCTGGCATTGCTCATTCCATTGCCCATCCGAGTTCTTTTGGAGTAGCTTAAACTTTGGTTCACATGTTCGAGTCAACTGTGAAATGAATCTGCTGATGAACTGTAATCTCCCGAGGAAACCCCGTATTTCCTTTTCGGTTTTAGGGACTGGCATTTCTTGAATAGCTTTAACCTCTGCTAGATCAACCTCGATTCCCTTTCTGCTGACTATATACCCCAGCATCTTGCCTTTGGTGACCCCGAATACACATTTCTGAGGATTCAAACGCATTTGAAATTGCATATGCCGTTCAACGAAGACACGAAGAGGTTCCACATGACTTGCCCGGTCTAAGGATTTGATGATCATGTCGTCGACATACACTTCTACTTCCTTATGAATCATATCATGAAATAGAGTAGTTGCCGATCGCTGATATGTAGCCCCGGCATTTTTCAACCCAAATCGCATGACGGTGTTACAATAAGTACCCCATGGTGTGATGAAGGCCGTCTTTTCCTGATGATCAGGATGCATTTTGATTTGATTATATCCGGAAAATCCATTGACGAATGATTTTAAAGCATGATTTGCAGTGTTGTCGACAATGAGATCAATGTTTGGCAGTGGAAAATCATCTTTTGGACATGCAGCATTTAAATTGCGATAATCGACACAAACCCGTACTTTGCCATTGGCTTTTGGCACTGGCACTATGTTGGCCAACCAAGAAGGATATTCAACGACCCGTATGAATCTGACATCCAATTGTTTTGTGACTTCTTCCTTTACCTTGAGCGACCACTCGGGTACTACTTTTCTTAACTTTTGCTTGACAGGTTTACATTCGGGTTTAGTGTGTATTTCGTGCATCACAATGTTGGCATCTAAACCTAGCATATCAGCATATGACCAAGCGAAAACATTTATAAATTCTTTCAACAAATTTTCTAAGTCTGTCTTTTCATTATGGCTTAATTCGGCCCCAATTTTTATCTCTTTTTTATCATCAGTTGTTCCCAAATTTATTATGATTGTGTCCCCTTCAATGGGTTGTATTCTTTGTTCATCATTCAAATTCTCATTCATGGCTTCAATATCACTAGAATCAAAGTAAGGGGAAAGTTTGTCAATTTTATTGATAGAAATGTCATTTTGTACATATAACATACATTCTAATTTTTGTACATTCATATCAACATTCCTTTCTCTTTTTTTCTTCTTCTCTTCTTCAACGGGACGTATGAGGTGTACAGGGTCCCCGAGGTAATCTTCCTCAATTGCCATAACCTCAAACATGTTACCCAACATATCTTCCTCTTCTAGCGGCTCGACAGGTGGCTTGGTGATCTTCAACTGTGATAAGAAGGTGTGAGTAAAACCTTCGCTTACATACAAGTCTTCTTCGAAGAAGATTTCTAATCCCGGTTGTCGCTTTCCCTCTTCATTTACTCATGGCTCTTGAAACCCACAGTAAGGAAAATTTTCACCCTCTTTCACGAACCATCCATTCAATGATCTATCAGTGAATATGGAACTTTTTACCCGGTTATCATTCCCCGTATACCCTAATCCAGCGAGAGGACTCGGTTGTTGGTATGGCTCAATCATTTGTGCAATGCCGTCTTTATATTTTCCCAAACCAATTCCCAGTAAGAATTTCATTTTTCTCATCATCTGTACCACTTGCGCTTTCATTGTCGCCATGTCGTCGGGAGGCAGATATTCCACTGTCTGGGCGGTAAGAGTTTGCACCTTTGGCTCATACGAAAATCCTCTGAGTTGGACGTCTTGACTTCCGATTCCTAATACAGGCGAGTTTCTCAGCACTATTGCTCTTTCAGGATCTCCTTTAACGACGATGATATCCCCATTGAAAGGTATTTTTATTTTTTTATGAAGGGAAGAAGGCAGTGCACCAACCTCATGCAACCAAACTCGTCCCAATAACAAATTGAAGCTCGACGGAATATCGATGACTTGAAATTCGGTGGTAAATGTAACCGGTCCTATCTGCATACCCAGCATGACGGAACCCAACACCTCTCGTTTAGTATTGTCGTATGCTCGAACCGTGACCAGTGATTCTTCCAATGTAGTCAAGTCGATACCCAAATGAACAATGGTTTTCAAAGGTCACACGTTAATCGTAGAACCGTTATCCACAAGCACATACGGTATAGACATCCCACAGGCCACAACGGTGATATGCAAAGCTTGGTTATGATCCCGACCGAGTGGTGATAGATCTTCATCAGAAAACCCAAGAACTTATTTTTGTACCCCCATTGAAGCGATCATCGCTGTTAACTCATTTGGAGTGGCTTCAAGAGGAACAACCGATTCATCTAACATTTTCATCAGTGCCATACGATGCGGCTTGGATGCCACTAAGAGTCCCCAAATTGAAATTTGGGCTTGAGTTTTCTTCAACTATTCAACAACATGCCCTTCTTCGGGGTCTTTTGTCAGTTCCTTGGGAGGAGTGGTATCAGTAGATTGCTTGGTGCTTGGGGGTTGGTAGACTCTCCCAGAATGGGTCAGCTGTTGGACCCATGTCGCAACCGGTTCGTTTGCTTTTTCAGGTATTTCAACCGGAGTTGGAGGCGACTTTTCTTCGACTTGCGAGACTTTGTTCCAGTCGAAGGCGATCATGTTTATTCATGAGGAATACTTGCTTTGATGGGTGTCCCCTTTTCTTACTTTTTCTCGGTTATACCCGAGCCCCTGTTGCCTCGGGTTGTCTTTAAACTGTGGAAAGTGGGCAATCCCTTGATTCTGTTTACCGAGCCCGAGACCCGGTATAAACTGCATTTGTTTCATCCAGCCCATAACTTTTGGGCTAACTATCTCTTATGACCGCATGGTACACGTCTCATCGACACATAACCCCAATAAGGTTTCATCTTCGATTTCTTCGGCAATGTTCTGGGACTTTGGGGGAATGTATTGTATGACTGCGGGTAAAGGCTTTAGACTGCCAAATTTCAACACTTCAACATTTTCTGTGTCCATGGCGGGTTTAATCAAAGAGTATAGGATCCGGTAAATCTGAATCCTTCTCGATAGCATTGATTCGGTGATTGGGAAGGGGATTTCTTGCGACGTTCGGGGCTGATGGATCAGGAATTCTTTTGCTATCAATTAGGTTTTGGATAGCATGCTGCAGGGCCATACAACTGTCGGTGGTGTGACCAAAACCTTGGTGGTATTCGCAATGCTCGTTCATGTTCCAATGAGGCAGTATTTGTTGTGGTAATGGCCTCGAATTCATGGGATACATAATCCTAGCTTCTTTTAATTGTTCAAAAACCTTTCCTAAAGGTCCCGGTCGTTGCGAAAAGTGTCTATCTCGTGAGCGATTCTAATCAAATGTCCTGGGGTTGTTGTTGTTGTTACGATACCCCGGTGTAGGATAATCCCCAATGTTTTCACAGATTTTTGACCATAAGGGTTGCTGGAATATCCCCTACCATAGGACCCATAAGATGTGACTTGATTGATGTCTGACATAGAAGTCTTCTTGTATTGTGAGCAGGACTTCTTGATTTCAGCCTGCTTGGCTAATTCTTCCTCAATCTCATTACCAACGTGGAGTAGAGCCTTGAACCTGCTAAAGAATTGGTGACCCATTTGAGCCCGAATCTCTGGTTTCAAATTCTTCACGATCATTCCCAGTTGTTCCTCTTCATCTAGGCGCTCCACCATTTGGGCTGCCAATTCCCTCCATCTCGTAACAAACTCACTAATACTCTCGTTCTCCTTTTGCTTAGCCATCTCCAGATGTTTCCTTGTAACTTTAAGCTCCTCATTAGTCTTGTATTGCGACACAAACTCTTGGACGATGGCGGACCATGATCTGACACGGTGCTTTTCAAGGTTCAAAAACTAACTTTGGGCCGGTCCTACCAAAGTGAGATGAAAGGAATTGGCCAATTCAGCCTCACCGATATCATAAATTCTCATTGAACGGACATAAGATTTCAGATGGAGTTTCGGTGGCGTAGTCCCTGTAAACTTCGGAATGGAAGGCATCTTAAAGCCCACTGGATAATGAGCCTCGGGGTATAAATTGTAGCTTTGCATCTGGGTTAAATCATTCGAACTTTCAGCTACCTTTTGGGTAAGTGCTTTCAACTGTTCCTTAAGCTCAGATAGGTCTTTATCTCCCCGGTAAGTTTCCATTGGTGAGGGGCCCTCCCTTTGAATACTCATGGGCCTTCTTATCGGATCATAATACGGATCGTGATAAGGTTCATGGATCGGTTGCATCTGCGGAGGGGCTTGATTGATTGGTTCTTGTTGTAACCAGTTGCTGACCAGGTCATGCATGGGCTTGGGCTGGTTTGACTGTTCGAATGGCGGTGGTACTTCGGTATGAACTGAGAGTGGCGGTGGTGGTGGTGGCATAACCGGAGTTTCCCTTAGCGGTTCCGTCACGCGCCCTTTAGCCAACTCGTTCAGCTTGGCACGAGTATTTTGATTGTCAGTTAGTAACATGGCCATACTTTGGTTCAAATTCAACAACATCCGATACATATCTTCGGGATTTGGTAACGGAACATTCGTATTTCCACTTGTATTGGCCAGGTTTGGATCAGCATTCAAAGACGGAGTGTGATGTAGCGGCTGACCCCCAATGGTATTACTTTGAGGCATCCCCTGGGTTGGGTAAAAAGGACCGGGCGGCGGATCCGCTACATTGTTGAATTGGTTGTTCATATTCCGGTTCTGGGTATTCTGATCCATGTTTTCAGAAGAGTCTGGTCTGACAAGTCTTCCGGTACTATCTCTTCCAGCCCACACAGAGGCCAGGATGAATATCTGAAGTCGAAAAAAAGGACAGATTCGATCGCGCGCATTTCCCCTGGAAAAAAAATAACAACAATATATCATTTAGAAATCGCCGGACCTTATTCAAGAATACATCGATCGGGACGAAGCTAAACACACAAAAAGTTTTCTTTAGGTGAGATCGAAAACATACCGACGGTAACAACTTGAGAGCCCCGTATAGAGATAGGGTAGGAACAGAATTCTATGGGTTCCCTGATCGTCTATAGTTTTGAGAAACCATTTCGAAAAATAGCTTTTTAGAAAAATCATTTGAAAACCACGGGAAGTTCTCTCCTTATGAGTTGCTTTATTCATGGAATCAGTATTAGGAAAATTACGAAGATTCAGTCCTCGTGAATTTTTACGGCGAAGGTCGGACAGCCTCCGGCCGTACCTGTCGGAATTGCAATGGTATGGATGACAGGGCCTTAGCTGGTTTAGATTCTCACGACTGTCGGTCATTAAAATAATGTAGAAAATCTTTGTGTTCTAAGCTGACTCCCCTATATGCAAGCGTGGTTGAACAGGGTAAGGTTTAAGGCTCCCTCCTATTTGACAGGTCTTACGATATACCTCAAGAGCGCAGGTACGTGTAAGGACCTTTTAATATACGTTCCGGGTACGTGAGTGTTCTCGTCACTCTATATACCTTGGTAGGTACTTGGCCAAGGAGAGTGGTCCCAAGCGCTTTTGGCTAGTGCAGACCCGCAAGTCCGCGGCCTAGTCACGACTCTGGTCCCGAGGTTGATAGGGTAAATTCACACTCGCGAAAATGCATGATAAGGAGTGAGTGCGTGCAAAATAACAATCTGGTGGTTCATTATTGATCAATGCTTTAGGATTTGTTACAGTATTTTACACAATTTTAATTATGAAAAAGATTTTCCTCACATAATTAGCAAATAAAGGCATTAGGGTATCCACCTAGATCGCTTTTATGTTATCCTAGGACTAAGGCTTACAAGACCTATACCTAATAAATAATAGGAATTAAATATATGATCCATTATATAAGAGCTTAGTTCTCGACATCCCCAGCAGAGTCGTCACTGTGAGAATCCGGACCCCTTACCCACGAGAGAAGAGGGAAGTCCTCACTCTCAGTTTGTCTTTGTTTTAAAGGAAAACAGTTGTTTTGTAGAGTCGCCAGTTTGTTTTACGAGAAAACGAACAAAAGATCGTACGAAGGACAATTTGAAACGAATTATCGTTCATACGTTAAAAACCAGAGATTCATTTAAAAACTTACTTTGCTAGGGTTCAGGAACTACGTTACGACTTGGGAAGGTGTTAGGCACCCAATTCGGCCTTTCGGTCTCTTAATGGATCATGTATTTAATTCCTATTTTAGATATCTTGCAAGTAGTTTGAATAATTTCTAGAATAGTCCTTTCCAGATAAATTTAGATTAAAACAGTATTTTGAAATCAGACTCGAGCTTTGCGAGCGCCTACGTATTCATTCATAGAATGAAATCAGAGTCTCGTAGTTCCATTTATTTGGAAACTGTTTTTGTGTTTTAGTTTTGTTTTGAAAACGTGTCAAAACGAATTTTAATTTTCTTGTAAAATTTTGAAAGGACTAGTTTTGAAAACATTGAACTTCTTTGCAAGCTATCTAGTTTTCTATATTAAAAATGATATTTAAATGCAGTATTGAAATTTAGAAAAGTTGTAGAAGGACGTACTTGATGCGCTTGAAGAAGAAATAAGAGCCTTGCGTTGATTGCTTCTTCTCTCTCTAGAACTTTATCCCTCCAAAGCTTTCTGTCACTAACCTTCTCTCTCTCTAGAAATTCCCTCAAAGAAAGACCTCTCTAATAATTTTGACAGAACCTCCACTTACTAAAAACACTATTGAGTGTTGATGATCTCAAATGGGATCCCAAGGGCCCTATTTATAGCAAAATTTCCGCCAAAAACGCTCCAAAGGAGGCCAACCGCAGGGGGTGCGGATGGGGCGTGCGGTTGGGGCATGCGGCTAGAGAGTGCGGCTAGGAGCCAACCGTACGGCTGGCAGGAAGCCGTACAGTTGGGAGGATGCGGCTGGGGGCTGCGACTGGCTCAGAAAAAGCACAGAAACACTCGAAAATAACTCAATTTTCCTAACGGGGAGATGCCCTGCACCCCGCGACGTGACCGGGCAGGTCGATCCCCGTCCTAGTAAGCGAAGAGGCAACAAAGGTCATATCAGACTCCTAACGCGCCCGGAATTGGAGTCTTTCCTAAAGGTCTTCTATATGCATGATGATTCAACACTTGATGCAAGATGCTTGTTTTAAGAAAAGCAGTGTTCGCACGAGAGTCGTAGATTGGGGTGTTCACACCCTGATCTAATTTAGCGGAATTTCCAAGTAAAAGATAAAGAAAGTGTTTAGAATCGATAACTCTTGGAGCTTTTGTTTTTGAAAAAGTTCTCTCTTCCTTCTTGAATGATTATGACTATTTGTGTTTATATTGAATTGTTTGAATCGAAGTCTAGTATGTGAGCATTGGAGAATATGGGATTGTGTTATAAAGGAGATAGGCGAATTAGATGATTATTCAAAAGTCCGTCATTCTGAAAAATTGATAGTAATGCCTCTTGCTTTGCAAATTGAAACTTGAATCTTCATTCTCATCGTTCATCATGATCAAACTTCTAATGTTTGTAGGTATCATTTCTGAAAACCTTCATGAGATGCAACTCGTCTTCTTTGGGAACTTAGAAGTTAACAACTTTTTGTATAGCTTATTTTCTTTTGTAATTATATGTTTTTGTCTTGCTAAGGGACTAGCAAGAGATAAGTTGAGAGGAGTTGATAAACGCATAATATTGTCAGGTTTAAGCTCTTTTCTGGAGTCACTTGACGTGTTTGTTGCTTTAATTCTACCTAATTATCTGTTTATCTCGAGATTAGTGCCTTAGCAAGTTTTGTATCTGATATGGCCCAAGTTGGTGTGCATTTTGTAGTATTCCATGTGTTTGTAGGATTGGAATACAATGGCATTGCATAAAGTGATCAAGAGCAAGCCTTAATAGCTTGCAAAACTGCTGAGTGAGAAGTTCCAGTCCCATGATCGATCATGGGCATAACCATGATCGATCATGGCCTGGCGAGTACACCAACTACCTGCTCCTTTCAGCCTGTTTTGAGGGATTGTTGTCTCTAGATATTTTCCCTTGTTTATTTTATTATTTCTTAGTTATTTTGTGGCTAGTTTTAGGCCAAGCAAAGGGGTAGATAGGGATTATCTAGTTTTACACACTTACAAGTTCTAGAGAGAAGGGAGAGCTCTTTGAGTATTGTTCTTCATTTTTCATTGTAAGTGTTTAATTTGTAAGAATGATTTCTTCTTCTATAATATTTGTTCTTGCATTTATTATTGAGTAGTCTATTACTAAGGTTACGGAGGTTGATTGCGATATGATTTTCGGTGATTATTAACTCAATCCATGTTTAAAGCTTGATAAATATTTGTGAATCTTTTTCTTCATCATATCTTCCATTTGTTCAAGCTTTCTAGGTATTTTCATATTAAGTTAAGACTTTATACGCCTTGTATATTTAGTTCTTGGTTGTTAATGAACATACAACATATTTATATGGTTCTAGAGAGCTTGTAGTCTTTTTCCCCCATTCATGGAGCTTTTTCCTCTTCGTAGAAATTATGAATAGTTCTTAAAACTCCATACACTTGCTTTATGTTAAATCTTTTTATGATAAGTTTGTCATATCTATCTCGTATTAGTTTCATCGGGAATGGGTCGCCTTGCTTCACACCCGTAGCTAAGAGGTAGTAATGATAACTTTGTCTTTGGTGGAATGTTGTTTGTCTCTCTCTTGATATAGTTTCAATCCGGGAATGAGTCGCCTAGCGTCACACCCTTTGCTATTGAGAGATACACCAACGTTCCCCATTTATCGAGAAACCTTGTGTTGAAGTTTTTGTATGAGCTAGTGATCACCGTTTCTTAAATCGCAATTAACTTCTGAATACCTTAGTGCTTTCTTATTAATTTTCAAACCGTTTTATATTTCCGTTGTTTCACAACAAATCCAACTTATAAAATCAGAAAACCATTTAATTCATAATCCATTCCATTCCTTTTCAACTATCCCTGTGGTTCGACACTCGGACTTCCGAGATATATTACAATTTGACGTGCCTGCACTTGGGCTATCGCAACGCGCTTTTCTAGCGGCGTCAATAAGTCACTCTCTGACACCTCACCATGTCAGAACCCATCACTTCAATGGTTTGTTGTATGACAAACCATAACACCGTGGGGAGTTTGTTGCATGACAAACACTACAAGAAACATAACTTTTACCGGCGCGTTACTTGAAATACGTCGGGAAAGATCGTCTATACCAACGCGTTATAACCACACACGTCGGTTTAATTATGTTATAATACAACTATCTTGAGTACTTTTTCCGGTACATTAAAACTCGTCGTTAAAAATCATATAAACTTTTGCCAACGCATTTGTTTCAACGCGTCATTATAGAATTCTTGAATATTTTTACCGGCACATTAAAATGCGTCACTAAAAGTCATGTATACCTTTGCTGACACGCTTGTCTCAACGCGCCGTTATAAAGTGCCAAAAAAAATGGTGCCTCCTTCCCTGCTCTTGTTTAATTTTCGTGGAAGTAATTGTTTTAGTTAAAAATAAATAAATTAGTAAACCCATCTCACACAACCCCTGTCCCCTCTCTCTCTATCTCCCCTCTCATCTCATGCAACGCCATCTTCTCCGCCGTCGTCGAACTAGCCGCACTCGTCCCCGGCTTGTCTCTCCTCCACAACCACTCCCCTATCCAGAAATTTCTTTCATCTCCTTTAATTTTCACAGGCCATATCAACGTCTCAAGCATAAACATATCCTTGGATAACAAAAAGGTAACATTTCAATCTTTCTTCATCAGCCTCTGTTGATTTTATTTCTATGAATTTCGTGTGAAAGCCCCAAATTTATATTCTTCTGTTTGTGCTGAAAACCCTTGATTTGAATATTTCATGTGAAAAGCCCCAAATTTATATTTCTAGGTTATATTCCAGGTTATGTAACATTTCAAGTGCAATCCTGTATTTAGCTTTCCAGAATCATGTAATCCGTTAGTAGTGCTCCTTAATTAGCTCTTAAATTATTAAATAGTTTATATAAGCCCCTCGTTTTGTTAGTTTAAAACATAACTTGATATTCATTATTTTCTCATATTATATCTATATTAAAGGAAAAACTATTAAAGGAAAAAAATGAAGTAAAGAGAATAGAGATGGGCAAATGAATAATAAAGTGAGAGGAGGAGGAGGAGGTACCCTGTAGCTTGTTCTTCAAAAAATAAAATAAAAAAAAAACCTTCATTTTGAGAGTTAAATAGATAATTTTTTTGATAAAATTTGAATGAGCTTCGCAAATTTTCATTAAAACATTTGACCGAAACCAGGTTTAGTGAAAATTTGATATATATGTTCATTTTTGGCCACCAAAATTTTTGGTTAGTCATTTCACCTAATTCTAGATTTAATTTTTTAATATAATTTGATAGAAATGATGATTTCACTTGATAAACGCGTAATTTTGTAGTCGCTAACGCTCTTTTGATTGTGTTTATCGCGTTTATTTTAGCCTAGATTAATTAAATTAACCCACTTTTGCACACACACTCAAAATATCGAGAATTGCTTTAACATGGCTCAAAGTAGCCTTTTCTAGTGTCTTGATTGTGCTCATAGATTTTGGAAGCAAGTTGGGAAGCTTTGGGAAGGATTCAAGAGAGATAGAAGCCAAAAGAGAAGAAAAAAAGTCTCCCGAAGTGTCCTCTGATTGATCAGAGGCCACCTTTTAATGCAAAACATGCCCTCTGATCGATCATAGGGTGCTCTGATCGATCAGAGCCCACCTTACAAGCCAAAATCTCCCCTCTGATCGATCAGAGGAGCCTCTGATCGATCAGGGACCTCCCAGAATGCACAGCACAGCCCCCAAAAGCAGCTTTTCTCCCCTTTTGATGCATTGAAACTCACCAACAAGTGCTGGACTTTCTATTTTTGTTCTAGGCTCAGGTGTTTACCCAGGGGTCTCTTAGAAAGTGTGCTAGAATACCCATTTTTGGGCATTGCTCTCCCATTATTTAATTGCTCTTTGTCCCTCATGTAATGAATGTAATTTTCTAGATCTAGATTCAAGTAGCATAAGTATTATTTTCCTGCACTTTGTTTATCATCTATCACTTGTAAGAAATCTAGAGAGAGAAACTCTTGAGAGAAATGGAAATCCCTTTAATGGTTTTTGTTCATACAACTATCATGGAGTAGTTTCATTGCTAAGGCTAGAAGATGAAGTTTGCATTGCATTAATTATGTAAGTTTGTTTCTCATTCCATTGTTAGTGTTGTTAAATACTTCTTGAATCCTTCATCTTCTCCATTCAATCAACCATTCATAAGCTAGTAAGATAATCCTCATATGGTGATTTGACTTTGTATGCCTTGTATACATAGATCTCAAGCATTAATGAGAAGATGATGCACTTGTGTATTTCTTATTAGCCTATGTCCATTCCTTCTATGATTGAGATACTTTACATTGCCAAGCATGTTTAGTCTTTGAGTATTCATAGAAATACCATAAATTTGAGATTCCAATCCTTGAATGCTTTAATGATATGTTGAGTGCTTTCTACACTTTATGTGATTTTGAGACTCAATATTTTCTTAGTTAGAGTGTTGCCAAGGAGGATCTCTTAAGTTTATGCCATTATCAACTACACTAATCACCATAAGGATTCAATTTGTATTTATCAAATGTGTCTAAATCGGATGATTTAATCTCCACCTAGACATCCCAATCTTAGACAAATGAAATGTTATGATTTATTGTGCTAAACTTTTTAGTTGGCCATTTTCATAATCAAGTCAATTGCCTAGGGGAAACTAACAATGAATTCTCAATGCCTAGTTTAATTTTATGCCTTTTCTTTTGGTGTATCTCAAGTTTGCATCTTGGTTGGACATTATATGGGAATGGGTTGCACTTGCTTCACACCCTTTGTTACAAGATAAAAATGAGAGATACATTTGTGTTGAGTTTTACTTACACCCTTTCTTTATATGGCATTTATATGGGAATGGGTTGCTCTTGCTTCACACCCTTTTGCTTAGAAAAGTGTAAGGTACCCAACACTTAGGAATTGCATTGAGAATTTTGAATGAGATTAATTTTACATAACATTGCATAGCAAATGAATTCTATAATGCCTTAGCCTTTTCTTATCAATTGATACACCACTTTAATTTTTATTGCAAGACTTTAAAATTAACAACTAAAATCAACCAAACAAATTCTCTTGAACAAAGCCTTGGACTCGTAATCACCACATCGTCTTTCCGACTATCCTTGTGGTTCGACACTTGGACTTACCAAGTATTATAACTTGACGACCTACACTTGGGTTCCTAAGCGCGGAAGTATTTCGGGCGCGTCAAGTTTTTGGCGCCGTTGCCGGGGATACGGCGAAAGACGGATTACGGGTTTTGTACAAAAATCCGCTTTGTAAGTATTTCTTCTCCCTTTGTGAATAAGTTTTTCTTGCTTATTATTTTCTTCTTTTATAGGTGGCAATTTTCTTTATGATCACTTTCCCGGGCTTATGCTCGGGGACTTGTACATTGATCTTCACATAAGTCCACCAAGAGGTGAACCACCACCAAGGCATCCTTCTCCATCACCTCCTCCATCCGAGATGGATAACGAAGACATTGAGTCAAATGCCGGAGAGAACAATGATCACAATCGTCCGGTCCGCACAATGCGAGATTACCTTCAACCTCCTAGAGGCACTTCAAACTCTTGCATTGTCATTCCCGCAGGACAAGCCGGAACATTTAATCTCAAACCGGGCATGTTGCAACATATACCATCATTTCATGGTATGGATTCCGAAAACCCTTACTTGCATTTAAAAGATTTTGAGGAAGTTTGCTCTACTTTTAGAGATGCTAACACAAATGAGGAAGTAATGAGGTTAAAACTTTTTCCATTCTCTTTAAAGGACAAAGGCAAAATATGGCTCAATTCTCTACGTCCCAATTCCATTCGAACTTGGCAAGAATTACAAACCGAATTTTTAAAGAAATTCTTTCCCGTTCATCGAACCAATGCTTTGAGAAGACAAATTTCAAATTTTTCTCCTAAAGAACATGAAAGTTTTTACAAGTGTTGGGAAAGATACAAAGAACTTTTGAATTCTTGCCCTCATCATGGACATGAGACATGGAGTATTGTGAGCTATTTTTACGAATCACTCACTCCCGCCATGCGCACGTTTGTGGAAACGATGTGTAATGGAAACTTTTTGAGCAAAAGTCCGGAGGAAGCTTTGTTGTACTTTGATGAAATAGCCGAAGGTGCCCAAAATTGGAACACCTACACGGATGAGGTTAAGGGTAAAGTTTCCGAGAGAGGGGGTTTGTACCAATTGTCAAAAGGTGATGACATTGAGTTAAAATTTATGCAATTGTCAAAGAAGGTCGAAGCCATGGAGTCTAGTAAAATGAGAGAAGGTAGTGTAGGTACTAGTACCGTTTGTGTCATTTGTGAGAAGGTGGGACATTCCACGGAGGAGTGTCACACAATTTCGGCCTTCAAAGAGGTCCTTCAAAGTCCCTCACAAGTCAATGCTATGAACTCATACCCTAGGCCACACAATGACCCATTTTCTTAAAGGTACAATGAAGGGTGGAGAAATCATCCTAACTTTAGTTGGGGGGGAAACCAAAATGCTCATGCGAATTCAAATTCAAATTCCTACCAACAAAGACCACCTCCACCCCAAAACAACTCTTTTGGTCAAACTAACCCAAATCCAAATTCAAATTTGGAGTCTCTTTTGCGGCAATTTATAGACAAGACCGATAGAGAGGTTAGTGATTTGAAAACCCAAATGTCCAAACTCACAACCGCGTTGTCCACCCAAGAAAAAGGAAAATTTCCATCCCAACCCTTAGCCAATCCCCGAGGCCAAGCTTTAGTGATCAATGAGGGTGATTCGAGTGGAAATATTGAGGAGTTGAAATCCATCACCATCCTTAGGAGTGGGAAAGAGATTGACAAAACTATAGTTCCTAAGGCCAAAAAGCCGGTGGACATAGCCGAGTCAAGTCAAGTTGAGGAGATCACCTTAGAGGAGAGAATGAGGGAAGAAGAGAAAGTTGGAAAAGAGGATTTAGAGAAAATCAAGAATAGTGTCAAAGTCCCTTTTCCGGAGAGGTTATCTCAACCTTTCAAGGAGACCCGAAATGCCGAAATTCTTGATGTGTTCAAACAAGTGAAAATTAACATTCCATTGCTTGATGCGGTAAAACAAATTCCTTCTTATGCAAAATTTTTAAAAGATTTGTGCACCACTAAGAGGCGATTGAATGTTAAGAAGAAGGCATTTATGGCGGAACAAGTGAGTTCAATAATGCAAGGCACTCGCATTCCGAAATTCAAAGATCCCGGTTGCCCCACCATTTCTTGTTTGATTGGCAACTTTAGAATCAAAAATGCATTGCTTGATTTGGGGGCGAGTGTTAATGTTTTGCCATTTTCGGTCTACCAACAATTGGGTTTAGGAGAGTTGAAACCCACGAAAGTCACGATCCAATTGGCGGATCGATCGGTCAAGATTCCAAGGGAAATTGTAGAAGACGTGCTAGTTCAAATTGATAAATTCTATTTTCCCGTGGATTTCATAGTTCTTGACATGCAACCGGTATCCAATCCCGGAAATGAGATTCCCGTAATTTTGGGGAGACCCTTTCTTGCAACATCAAATGCTATCATCAATTGCAAGAATGGGATTGTAAAATTGGCCTTTGGAAATATGACTCTTGAGCTCAACGTGTTTTCAATAAGTAACAAACAAGATGATTTTGATGATGAAATTGAACATGTAAACATGATAGAGTCATTAGTACAAGACCATTTTTCTTTCACTTATGAATCGGAATCATTGGAAGATTTGCTAACCACTCCCAATGATCCCGAGGAATGTGTGCATGTGTTTTCTTTGGATGATAAAAACAAGGAAGAACTCTTGAAGAATGAAGAAAATGCACAAGGAGAACCGCCAAAGCTTGAAGGAAAGATGGAACTCAAGCCCCTTCCTAGCAATTTGAAGTACGCTTTCCTAGGTACTCTCGAAACTTACCCCGTGGTAATTTCCTCCGAACTCTCAAAGGATCAAGAAGAACGGTTGGTAAGTATGCTAAGTAAGTATCGAAAAGCTTTTGGGTGGAAGTTAGCCGACCTCCAAGGAATTAGTCCATTGATTTGCACTCACAAAATTCACTTGGAGGAAGGTGCAAAGCCATCAAGACAATTTCAACGCCGGTTAAACCCTCACATGCAAGAAGTAGTAAGAACCGAGGTGTTGAAATTGCTTGATGCCAAGATCATCTATCCAATTTCGGATAGCAAATGGGTGAGTCCGACCCAAGTTGTACCTAAAAAATCCGGACTTACGGTAGTAAAGAATGAAAATGATGAGTTAATACCTCAAAGAGTCACCACCGGGTGGCGAATGTGCATAGACTACCGTAAGTTAAACGAAGTCACTAGAAAGGACCATTTCCCACTCCCGTTTTTAGATCAAACACTTGAAAGAGTAGCGGGTCATGAGTTCTATTCTTTCTTAGACGGATTTTCCGGGTACAACCAAATCGAAATTGATCTTGAGGACCAAGAAAAAACAACCTTCACATGTCCGTTTGGTACTTTTGCTTATCGAAAAATGCCTTTTGGTTTGTGCAATGCATCGGCCACTTTTCAAAGATGTATGTTGAGCATTTTTAGTGATATGGTAAAGAAAACTCTAGAAGTTTTTATGGATGATTTCACCGTTTACGGTAAGTCGTTCGATAATTGTTTGCTCAATGTTGAACATGTGTTAGCAAGGTGTATCGAGAAGCAACTCGTCCTCAATTGGGAGAAATGCCACTTCATGGTGACAAAGGGAATTGTATTGGGCCATGTTATATCGGGCAAAGGCATTGAAGTAGACAAGGCGAAAATCGAGCTTATCTCAAAGCTCCCCACCCCCAAGTCAATCAAGGATGTTCGTTCATTCTTGGGGCATGCCGGATTCTACCGAAGGTTCATTCAAAATTTTAGCACCATTGCTAAACCCATGTGCAAGTTGCTCTTGAAAGATGCCCCATTTGAATGGACCAAGGAATGTGAAGAAGCCTTTGTAAAACTCAAACACATGCTCACTACGGCACCCATCATGCAAACCCCCGATTGGAGTTTGCCATTTGAACTCATGTGCGACGCAAGTGACTATGCCGTTGGGGCGGTCCTCGGACAAAGAAAAGACAAAAAGCCCGGAGTCATTTACTATGCAAGCCGAACTCTCAATGAGGCTCAAATGAACTACACCACCACCGAGAAAGAACTCTTGGCTATTGTCTTTGCCCTCGACAAATTTCGGTCTTGCCTCATAGGGTCACCTATTGTCATTTTCACCGATCATGCGGCCCTCAAGTATCTCTTCACAAAGAAAGATGCAAAGCCAAGGCTTCTAAGATGGATTCTTCTCTTACAAGAATTCAATCTTTTCATAAAGGATAAGAAGGGTGTCGAAAATGTGGTGGCGGATCATTTATCTCGCCTTTCATTCACCGACCACATTGAAGAGAATGCTATTAAAGACTCTTTTCCGGATGAGCAACTATTCACAATCTCCTCTTCACCATGGTATGCCGATATTGTGAATTATCTTGTCACCGGAAAGTTGCCAAGCCATTGGAATGCCCAAGATCGAAGAAAATTCTTGTTCGAGGTCAACCGGTTCTATTGGGATGACCCGTATTTGTTCAAGTATGGGGCGGATCAAATCATTCGCCGATGTATTCCCAATGACGAGTTCGAAAGAGTTCTAAGCTTTTGTCATAATGAAGCTTGTGGTGGACACTTCTCGGCCAAGAAGACGGCCGCCAAGATCTTACAATGTGGCCTTTATTGGCCAACAATGTTCAAGGATGCCCATGCCTTTTGCAAAGCTTGCCCGAGATGCCAAATGCTTGGAGGAATCACAAGAAAAAGCATGATGCCTCTCAACCCGATCCTCGTGGTTGAAATCTTCGATTGTTGGGGCATTGACTTCATGGGACCGTTCCCATCTTCTTTTGGTAATCTCTATATCCTTCTTGCGGTTGATTATGTTTCTAAATGGGTGGAGGCCTTAGCTTGCAAAACAAATGATCATAAAGTTGTGATCCGATTTTTAAAAGATAATATTCTTGCAAGATTTGGCACCCCAAAGGCAATAATAAGTGATGGAGGCTCACATTTTTGCAACAAACCTTTTGAATCATTAATGCAAAAATATGGTGTAAACCATAAAGTGTCCCTCGCTTATCATCCACAAACAAACGGGCAAGCGGAGCTTGCAAACCGAGAGATAAAACAAATCTTAGAAAAAACGGTAAATCCGAATCGCAAAGATTGGTCATTGCGACTAAACGATGCTCTTTGGGCTTACCGAACCGCTTTCAAAACAACTCTCGGGATGTCGCCATATCGCATTGTGTATGGCAAGCCTTGTCACTTGCCCGTTGAATTGGAACATAAATCGTTTTGGGCAATAAAATTGTTGAATAGTGGTTTTGAGGAATCCGGTAAAAACCGGATGTTGCAAATAGAGGAATTGGAGGAATTGAGGAGGGATGCGTATCAAAATTCAAAATTAAGCAAGGAAAGGGCGAAAAAATTTCACGATAAATCGATTTTGAGAAAAGATTTCAAACTTGGTCAAAAAGTCCTTGTTTATGATACTCGTCTCCACCTTTTTCCCAGAAAATTAAAGTCTCGTTGGACCGGCCCTTATATTGTCAAGCATGTATTTCCATTTGGGGCCGTGACAGTGGTTGATCCAAAAACGGGTTTCGAATTCAAAGTTAACGGGCAAAGATTGAAATCGTTTTTGGAAATTCCAACGCTAGAGGAGTCCACCCCTCTAAGCGACCCGACCTAAGCCTAATAAGCGTAGGTCATGTTTGTATATAATTTTTGTTTATTTTCTGGAGTTTTAGGAGTATCGTCACACTTCGGGAAAGTTCAGGGACCATTTTGTAAAAGCTGCAAACTTGAGGGAACAAGGGAGAATGGACCAAAACGCAAAACAGAAAAGTTGAAAAAAAAATGGGAGTGTTCTGCCGTGCCTCTGTTCGATCAGAGGTGATGGCTGATCGATCAGAGGGGACATGTTTTTGTTCAAAAAAAAAAAAAAAATATATATATATTTTTTTTAGCCCCTTTCTTCCCCATTTCGAGCTTCCTCTTCTCCCATCCTCCATTAACCCCTTCTTCATCACTTCAAACACCAAAATTACTCTACCAAATCCTCCATTGAAGACCATACACCATCTAAATCCTTCTAATCTTTCACCACTTTCTCCATTTTCACCCATAAAACATCAAACCCATCACTTTCTCTCACTAAAAATTCATACCATTCACCCCACCTCCATTTTCGAAATCCTCACTAAAAATTCAGATTTGTACCTTCTACTCTACCCATTTATCATCTAAAGCACATAACCTTCACTCTCATCCATTAATTTCCACCCAAATCCACCCAAATCTTGAATTTTGATCCCATAGATCCCCAATTTCGAGCCCTTCATAAACCCACCACTAATTTCGAAACCCACTTGTTCCAAAACTCTTATGGCGTCATCTTCTTCTAACCCGAGGTCAAAGAAAAAGCAAGGTCACCTCTCTAAGCCCACCGCAAAGAGTGTTTCCGGAGAGGGATATGGCGGTTTTCGCAACAAGGGTGAGCAAGAGTGGTGGTCAATGTACTTTGACCTCAAGCCGGTGGTAATTGAGAGGCCGGTGACGATTCAATCCTTTGACGTATTCCCTCATCGAGCCGCATTCGAGGAGCGACCCGGATGGATCGAATATTTCGGTAAGAGCTCTCAAGTTTGTAATGCCTCAATTTGCACCGAATTTATTGCTTCGTTAATTCAAGATAATGCAAATGATGAATACTCGTTTACGGCCCGAGTCCGTAACAAATGGGTCAAAATGAATCTTCGTACCATTAGTACCACGTTGAAAATTCCCGCTCTTGGTAAAAATGAATTTGCATTGCCTTTGAAAGAGGATGATGAGGGTCTATCTCATGATGAATTGGCCTCGTTTTTACGTGGCCGAGAGTCTTCTTGGAACCAACCGAGGTTTCCGAAGAGTGAAATTCACCAAGACCAATATGCTCTTTGGTTGGTTGTCGCCAATGCCATTACCCCCACATCACACACCGCCACGTTAACTCCAAGCCAAGCCCGGGTGGTTGAGGCTATTGCAAGACGGCGGAAATTTTGTTTGGTTCGGCATTTCATAAGGCAAATTGCGGAAGCCATCAATTCAACCACCCTTAATGAAGGAATCAAGATGGGAGTGCTCATTACGAATTTGTGCTTGGCACATCGGGTCGTTGAGAGGGCGGAGGATGATACGAGATTGCAATTGCATCCATTAGATAGAACAACCATGAACCGTTCTATGGGGCAATTCCGGTATAGGGGTCGAGGACTACAAACCAATGAGGGTGGCGAGGCGGAAGGGGCCGATACTATGGAAAGAGGAGAAGAGGGTGATCAAGAGAGGGAAGAGGGGGAGCCGCACCAAGAGGAAACTTCCTCTCGACTTAGAAGGGGAAAGAGAAGAGGAACCGAGGGACCGGTGCCACTTGATATGGATGCCATAATGCAACGATTTGATCAAATGAGCACTATGGTGACGGATGGGTTCCAATCAATGAGAGACGAACAACAAGCCATTTGGGACTCTCAAGCCCGCCTCGAGGAGCAACAAGCTCACATTCAAGCCGAAATGAATGAAGGATTTGCCCACATAAGGAGTGAATTTGATTATTGGCGGCACTATTTCCCTCCCCCACCCGATATGTGAGGTATTCCTAGCTTTAAAAACTCCATTTTTATTTTATTTTGCTTTATTTTCTTTTTGGGTTGTTGGATTATTTTAACATAACTACTTGTGATGGCTTGAGCTTTAATTTTGCATGTTATGTTTGACTAATGCTAACCCGTTTTTCTTAGATTTTTGTATATGTTGTAACTTTGAAATTGATCCTAACTCCTTTTTGAGAAATTGGAAAGCAATTTTCCAAGAATTCACCCATTTCCGTCTTCAAAAGCATTGAGGACAATGCCAACTTTAAGTTGGGGGGTGAGCACTTTCAAATCTCAAATTCTCAAGCATGCCTTCTTCCATGTTAATTTTCTCCATGCTAGGATCGATTTCACCATTTTATCGAAGTTTGAAAAATGATGATCAATTTTTTTAGAATTGTCCATGGATTGATGGTTTTTGGCATGAAATTCTTGATTTGGATAGGTAGTTGAGTGATAATCTCTATGGCATTGCTTCATTTAGATTCTTGAGCCTTGTAGTTTTCTATGAATATGCATAATGTTGTGGCTTGATTTAGTCTTTGGTATCACATAGAGTGATTTTCATCTTGTGTAGAGAGAAGTAATGTTCAAATGCAATAAAAGCTCTTTCGAAAAGATCCTTCTTAGAGGGGACACATGCATGGCACTTACAAAAAATTTGAGAACTTGGATGACTTTTAAACTTAATATTGACTTTAAGCTTCACTTGACTAAATTCATAAGTCATTTTGTCTAATATTAAGGATGGGCAAAGGTTGCCATATGGAAAAAGGGTGAATAGCTTCCTTTGTGCATTTAAAAAGAAAAAGAAAAGAAAAGAAGAAGCTATGAATGCAAAATCACAAAGTGAGACCGCTGCCCTCCATAGAGATGCAAACCACCTTGAGCTAATTTAGCAAAAAGTCCAAGTAAAAGATAAAGAAAAGTGCTTAAAATTGACAAAGTTCTTGAGCTTTTGTTTTTGAAAGATTTCTCTCTTCCACTATTGATGAATAGAACTATTTGTGATTAAAAATGATTGTGTCAAAGATCCATATGCATTGTGTGTTCATATGGGAATGTGGAGCTAGTTTCTAAAGGAGATTGTAAGCAATGGAGATTGTTATTCAAATGCCAACATTCCGAAAATTGTAATAGTAATGCCAAACACTTGAATCAATTCATGGAAATGCTTCAATTCTACTACTTAGAGTTCAAACTTCGGATGTTTGTGGGTATCATCACTGTAAACCCTCACGAGACACAACTCGTCTTCTAGGGGAACTTAGGAGTTCAAAGGCTTAATGCATGTGCTAAATGCATTTTCGGATATTATACATAACTATTTTTATTTTGCTTGCTAAGGGACTAGCAAGAGTTTAGTTGGGGGGTGTTGATAAACGCGTAATTTTGTAGTCGCTAACGCTCTTTTGATTGTGTTTATCGCGTTTATTTTAGCCTAGATTAATTAAATTAACCCACTTTTGCACACACACTCAAAATATCAAGAATTGCTTTAACATGGCTCAAAGTAGCCTTTTCTAGTGTCTTGATTGTGCTCATAGATTTTGGAAGCAAGTTGGGAAGCTTTGGGAAGGATTCAAGAGAGATAGAAGCCAAAAGAGAAGAAAAAAAGTCTCCCGAAGTGTCCTCTGATCAATCAGAGGAGCCTCTGATTGATCAGAGGCCACCTTTTAATGCAAAACATGCCCTCTGATCGATCAGAGGGTGCTCTGATCGATCAGAGCCCACCTTACAAGCCAAAATCTCCCCTCTGATCGATCAGAGGAGCCTCTGATCGATCAGAGACCTCCCAGAATGCACAGCACAGCCCCCAAAAGCAGCTTTTCTCCCCTTTTGATGCATTGAAACTCACCAACAAGTGCTGGACTTTCTATTTTTGTTCTAGGCTCAGGTGTTTACCCAGGGGTCTCTTAGAAAGTGTGCTAGAATACCCATTTTTGGGCATTGCTCTCCCATTATTTAATTGCTCTTTGTCCCTCATGTAATGAATGTAATTTTCTAGATCTAGATTCAAGTAGCATAAGTATTATTTTCCTGCACTTTGTTTATCATCTATCACTTGTAAGAAATCTAGAGAGAGAAACTCTTGAGAGAAATGGAAATCCCTTTAATGGTTTTTGTTCATACAACTATCATGGAGTAGTTTCATTGCTAAGGCTAGAAGATGAAGTTTGCATTGCATTAATTATGTAAGTTTGTTTCTCATTCCATTGTTAGTGTTGTTAAATACTTCTTGAATCCTTCATCTTCTCCATTCAATCAACCATTCATAAGCTAGTAAGATAATCCTCATAAGGTGATTTGACTTTGTATGCCTCGTATACATAGATCTCAAGCATTAATGAGAAGATGATGCACTTGTGTATTTCTTATTAGCCTATGTCTATTCCTTCTATGATTGAGATACTTTACATTGCCAAGCATGTTTAGTCTTTGAGTATTCATAGAAATACCATAAATTTGAGATTCCAATCCTTGAATGCTTTAATGATATGTTGAGTGCTTTCTACACTTTATGTGATTTTGAGACTCAATATTTTCTTAGTTAGAGTGTTGCCAAGGAGGATCTCTTAAGTTTATGCCATTATCAACTACACTAATCACCATAAGGATTCAATTTGTATTTATCAAATGTGTCTAAATCGGATGATTTAATCTCCACCTAGACCTCCCAATCTTAGACAAATGAAATGTTATGATTTATTGTGCTAAACTTTTTAGTTGGCCATTTTCATAATCAAGTCAATTGCCTAGGGGAAACTAACAATGAATTCTCAATGCCTAGTTTAATTTTATGCCTTTTCTTTTGGTGTATCTCAAGTTTGCATCTTGGTTGGACATTATATGGGAATGGGTTGCACTTGCTTCACACCCTTTGTTACAAGATAAAAATGAGAGATACATTTGTGTTGAGTTTTACTTACACCCTTTCTTTATATGGCATTTATATGGGAATGGGTTGCTCTTGCTTCACACCCTTTTGCTTAGAAAAGTGTAAGGTACCCAACACTTAGGAATTGCATTGAGAATTTTGAATGAGATTAATTTTACATAACATTGCATAGCAAATGAATTCTATAATGCCTTAGCCTTTTCTTATCAATTGATACACCACTTTAATTTTTATTGCAAGACTTTAAAATCAACAACTAAAATCAACCAAACAAATTCTCTTGAACAAAGCCTTGGACTCGTAATCACCACATCGTCTTTCCGACTATCCTTGTGGTTCGACACTTGGACTTACCAAGTATTATAACTTGACGACCTACACTTGGGTTCCTAAGCGCGGAAGTATTTCGGGCACGTCATCACTATAAGGACTAATTCCACCAAGTTTGATAAACAAAAAAAATTCATATGCCTTTCCTCAAAATAGACGGCCTTTCCTTTACTTTTCTTTTTTCCTTTAGAGAGACGACTGTAATTTTTAGAGCCGGATTGTATGCATGTATGTGTATATATATAAAGTTGTGGTTTATTGGGTCAGTGGTTCTGAGATCAGATTATTATTTGTATTAATTAATTTGCATTCGTAGAAATATGATCTTGTATACATCATCCATCCTGTGAGGATATAGATGCATGGAGTGAATATCTAATATATAACTATATATATCTGATTTGTTATAAGAAAATAATAAGGAAATGAGTTAAATAGGATTTGTCATTAATATATTTATCAAACAGTAACTTTTACGTTTTCAACTTTAAATTAACTTTAGAATTTACTAGTGGCGTGGCAATTGTTTATTTTGTATGATAACTGAGTTCATACTTTTGTTAGAGTTACATATATCACAAGATCTGAATGAACAGTTAGAATAAAAATATGGTTAAAAGAAATTAAATACAAATCAAGTATATCAATTTTTGTGAAAGTTCTATATATATATGCGGGTGAAGCAATCAAGTTCAATTTTCTGGCATCTTTTGCTATGACCATGTTAGGTTGCAGTGTGATCGAATACAGTGCCAAATACAAAGCTGCTGGGGAGCTCAATCATGTTAAAGATATCATTAAGTGGGGGACTGATTACTTCCTTAAGACCTTCAATCACTTTGCTGATACAATTGATTGGACGCTACACAGGTATATTGTCAATTCCTCATCATTCATTCTACTATAGTGTAGAGCAGTAAATATGGTCCATCAGTTTAAAATTGTATGGCTTAGATTTTGACATATTGTGTGCAGAAATTATCCATCAAAATCTGAACTATCTAATTTTAAGCTAACACTAGAGATTTAACTTCAAACTCTCCTATGGCAGCCACTCTAGAGAAGCCTGATACCATATTTTATACTAGGGTATACCCGTGCCATCCGGCACGGTAAATTAAATAAGAACTGATAATAAGATAAAAATGAGTAATGTGTGATGAATCTAAATTAACAAATTTAGATTCAATATATCTTTATGCTAGAAAAACAAAATTTAGACCGAATTGGATCGACTTGTACGTTTTTAATTTTTTAAAGAATATTTTAATCATATTTTTTTATCTTATTTTGGTATCGGCAAAATAAATTTAAAAAAAATTAAACTCAAGGCCATATGTGGAAATAATTCAACCATGTATGTTAGTATGATTTGATAGATCTTGTCTAATTGATCTTGATTAGTAGATCTTAAATATTAAATTTTGAATTTTTTATTTTAAGTTATGACATTTTTAATGTAGAAAAAATTATTTGTGTGTAGGGGTGGCATTTTCAAACCGTGAACCGAAAACCGACCGACCGACCATGATTCGGTCGGTTACCGACCGACCATTATTTGGTTGGTAACCGACTAATCAGTTACCGACTTAATTTGGTTACGGTTGCGGTTTCTTTTTTCCATATGTTCGGTTATTACCGACCGACCAACAATTAATATATAACATTTTTTTAATTTAAACCGAGCACCACTACAAATCTACAATCTATAGTTCTATTGCTACACTCAACACTCTGGTCTGCAGTCAATGAGCCACTGCCTCATGCTGCCCTCATTGGTAAATAACTAAATAACAATTTTTTTTACACCCAAACCCTCACTTCCTCACAGTCTCTTACTCTCTTGCTCTCTTCCCCGTTCCCATTTTCCCCCATTTCGTCCCTCAAAGCGTCAACGGCTCAAACAATCAAACCCGATTCCTCCCTCAAACGCTCAGTTCCTCACACTCTCACAGAGTCTCTTCCTACTTCCTACTTCCTTCCCCGATTCCTCCATCGTTGGCTTGTTGCACTGAGCCTCAGCGACTGACAAGCCACGCTACCACAGAACGAAGCCGGTGATGGCGTGACGGCACATACCCACTGTAGGGAATTAGGGCAGTAATCATGCATCACATACACTAATTTATGCACTAATCATTAAACCCTAGGATCTATATAGTTCAATAAAAATTGATAGAAGACATACCTTGTATGAGATTCGAATTAAAAGTGATGAATACGGTGAACAGAACCTTCTGTTGTTGTCGTTCTAGCATTGAAAATACAACGCCTCTACGGTATGCACACACGAACGAGATCGGATTCTTACTTGGTGTACTAGCGCCTTTTAGGGTTCTCACACCTATTTCGTACTCTGCCTCTTCTTCTCTCTTAGACGGCCAAGAAGAACAACGGTCCCCTTTTAAAGGGGAACCCTAGTGAGAAACCCTAAGCAACAAAACGAATTAGGCCCAAGTCCAACTTGGCCCGTTTTTAATTCGTTTTGATCCGACTCGTTTTGGTGTGCGACCCTATAGGTTTATACTCTTTGGCAGTATAATTAAAAGCCCGTTTTATTATACGAATAGTAAGAGGTCTCTAGTAAAACATTACTACCACCCAAAGGATATAAAGATCAAAACGACACAACCTTAAATTGATATTCCTCATATTAATTCCTTTTGTCAACCGATATCTAGATTGAGCACAAGACTAGGCAAGTGTCATTCTTGTATAGTTCAATCTTTATTTCTTGATCTCTAAGTATAATTAATCTAATACAAATGACACCTCATTTGCGCATGGCCATGCAAATATTAATTATACTTATCAAGGGGCCCAAAGATATCTCTCTCATTATATGAAAGTGACAAATCCCATCTTGATCAACCACATACCTCTACATAGTTCATAATATCTTTATAATTACTCGGTCAAGAGCAACGTTTGATAATGCCTGAGATGCTATTCCCTATGTTGGTAACCATGACGATCTTAGGTCTAAGGATAATACGATATCACAAATGGGGAACATCACTGATGACATTATGTAACACTCCTTGCAGTGTCCCCAAAGCGGGTCGGTCCAATACTTTGTTCCCCAACAAGTATTAGTGTGTTCAGCTTGATATCTCCGTATCCATGACTTGTAGAACATAGTCATCACCTGACCCATACTCTAATCATTATATTAATGTGATCCTAGGTTATTGACACATGATTAGGGACATCTAAATAATATTATTATAACATTACTAGCATCCCACAATCAAGTCACGTACTTGATGAACTAGTATTAATATATATTATTTACAAGAGGATATAAAGTAAAATGAAATAAACTTTATTAATAACAATAAGCATAAGATATCCAAGTACAAATCATAATATATGAATAGTCCTAGGACATATCTCTTTCACCCACACCCACTCAGCCACGCTCAGTCTCATCCCCCACGCCGTTCACAATGGTCCATCTCTCACTCTCTCCATTGGCTTCATCTTCATTCTTCAGTAAGATACATATCTATCTTATTTTTCACTTCATCAGTTCATTTATTGCTCAGTACTGAAGTGCTCGGTTTGTTAAGATTTTGATGATTTTTCCATATTTTAGTAAAAAATGGTATTGGTCAGTTTATAAGGATTACCGACCGAACCAACCGAACAATTCGGTTTAACCGATAGTTGGTTCGGTTTCAGTTTTGAATATATAAAAATTGATTTGGTCGGTTCGGTTTAGATACCGACCATATCGGTTCGGTAACCGAACCGCGACCACCCCTAATTATGTGTATATTATTTTTTTTAAATGTTACTCAATAATGTTTCTTATTTTTTTTACATAATTCTATATTCATGATGAATCTTGTTTAATTGACCTTAATTAGTATATTTAAATATTAAATTCATAATTATGTAGTCATAATGGATCTAGTTTAATTAATCTTGATTAGTAGATTTAAAAATTAATTTTTTATTAAATTTTTTGATTAGTATATTTTAAATATTAAATATTAATTTTTTATTAAATAACTTGATTAATAGAGTTTAAATATTAAATTTTGAATTTTTTTATTTTAAGTTATAGCATTTTTAATGAAATTTTTTTTATTGGTGTGTGCGAATTTATTGTGTGTATATTATTAGTATTAATTATTACTCAATAATTTTTTATTTTTTTACATAATTATATAGTCATGATGGATCTTATTTAATTGATCTTGATTATTAGATTTTAAATATTAAATTTTTATTAAACTTTGAATTTTTTATTTTAAGTTATGGCATTTTTAATATAGAAAAAATTATTAGTGTGTGAGAATTTGTTGTGTGTATATTATTGGTGTGATTGTTTTAACTTTGATGTGACATCTTGATGTGTGTATAAAACTCATCCAATGATGTATAGTTAATGCACACCATAACATGTATATTTTTAACCATTAGATTCTTATATTATTTGAGAATAAATTTGGTCAATTATTAGTGTGTGAGAATTTGTTGTGTGTATATTATTGGTGTGATTGTTTTAACTTTGATGTGACATCTTGATGTGTGTATAAAACTCATCCAATGATGTATAGTTAATGCACACCATAACATGTATATTTTTAACCATTAGATTCTTATATTATTTGAGAATAAATTTGGTCAAACTTGATGTTTTATAATATAGATGTTACCCAATAATAATAATTATTATTATTTTTAACAAAATTCTATAGCCATGATGGATCTCGTTTAATTGATTTTGATTTGTAGATTTTAAATATTAAATTTTGAATTTTTTTATTAAGTTATGAAATTTTTAATGTTGAAAAAATGATTGGTATGTAAGAGTTTATTGTGTGTATATTATTGGTGTTAAATGTTACTCAATAATTTTTCTTATTTTTTTTACATAATTTTATAATCATGATTGATCATGTTTAATTGATCTTGATTAGTAGATTTTAAATATTAAAATTTAAAATTTTTATTTTAAGTTATGGCATTTTTAATGTATAAAAAAATATTGATGTGTGAGAATTTATTGTATGTATATTATTGATTTTTTATATATAATTCTATTGTCATGATAGATCTTGTTTAATTGATCTTGATTAGTAGATTTAAATATTATTTTTCTATGAAATTTCTTGATTAGTATATTTTAAATATTAAATATTAAAATTTTTATTTTAAGATGAATCTTATTTAATTGATCTTGATCAATAGTGTTTAAATATTAAATTTTGAATTTTTTATTTTAACTTATGGCAATATTAATGTAAAAATATTTATTGGTGTGTGAGAGTTTAATTTGTATATATTATTGGTGTTTAATGTTACTCAATAATTTTTTATTTTTGTTACATAATTCTATAGTCATGATGGATCTTGTTTAATTGATCTTGATTTGTAGATTTTAAATATTAAATATTTATTATTTTTTTTTATTTTTTATTTTAATTTATGCCATTTTTAATTTAAAAAAAATTATTGGTGTGTTAGAATTTATTGTGTATTATTGGTGTGAATGTTTTAATTTTGATGTGACATCTTCATGTGTGTATAAAACTCATCCAATGGTGTAGAGTTAATGCACACCATAACATGTATATTTTTAACCATTAAATTTTTATTTTTTTTTAAAATAAATTTGGTCAAACTTGATGTTTTATGATATAGAAAAAATATATCTTTTTGCTGAAAAAACTAAAAGTATACCGGATTGGACCGACTTGTTTTTAATTTTTTTACAAAGTCTTTTTAATCATAATCCAACCGCGTAACGTACATCCTAAAAATGACAGATTGAGATGACCAATAATATATAAACACATAACGTACGCCCTTAAATGTTACACAATAATTTTATTTTTTTTGCATAATTATATAGTCATGATGGATCTTCTTTAATTGATCTTGATTAGTAGATTTTAAATATTAAATTTTTATTAAATTTTGAATTTTTTATTTTAAGTTGTTGCATTTTTATTGTAGACAAAATTATTAGAATGTGAGAGTTTATTGTGTGTATATTATTGGTGTGGGTGTTTTAACTTTGATGTGACATCTTGATGTGTGTATAAAATTCACCCAATGGTATAGAACTAATGCACACCATAACTTGTCTATTTTTAACCATTAGATTCTTGTACTTTTTGGAAAAAAAATTGGTCAAAGATGGTGTTTTATAATATAGATTTGGGTTGTCGGCGGACTTTGGCAAAATGACATGATAACACAATATGATCTGACACAGAGTTATCCATTAATGTCCAATGCAACAACGCTTAACCAGGTTGAAGTCACTAACAGGTGCCCGGTTAGATATGTTTGGACAAATGAGTGACTAGGATTATGTTACAAACTTGTTAGATATAATGAATAGACACTTTGAATGCAACCATATACAACATGGTTCTTATCAAGTAGGGCCTGTGAAGATGTTGGGTACAACCACCACCGTTGAAAACAAACAACAATGGCAGCAATGCACATCCTCCTCGTGGGGAAAAAGAAATTTATGTGAGTTGTATATATTAGGTTAGGCTTAGACCTACCTTCTTTTTCAAGAACTTCATCCTTTGCAAATTTATGTATCTTATGTTGGTGCTTCCTGGCTAGACATGGAAAGAGGAAATAAGAACTAGGGCTTTTTTCCTTGTTTTTTTTTTTTAATATGAAGAGGTCTTCTAGACTTATTATTATTATCATGGGTTGCTCTTGATTTTACTTCACCCATATCCAGGGAGAGACACCTACACCGCGACCAGATTGGAGAATTAGATAGATATTAGACCCACTCACTTCTCTATCTTTCTGTTGTTATTTTGTTTTTTCCTCTTTTTGGCGCACGGATTTCATTCATTCAACTTTCCCGCTTTCTCTATTGATTACACAAGTTAGACCCAATGAATTCATTCTTCTGAAGGTCTCATTTTCTCTCTCTTTAATACCCAACATTTTTAATGTTAAATCTTTATATTTGTTTCTTCATAGTTTGTATTACACTTGGTTTTTTTTCTAAAGTAACGTTAGCAGTGCCTTATCTTTTTATATTGGAAACTATCTATAATGACACATTGAAATTGTTTCAAATGTTAGATATTTAAGAGGAAATCAATGCATTGCTGCTTGATTCATCTGGTACATGCTCTATTCTTATTGTTTTGGTTATTATTATTAATATCATTATTGCTCTCGTTATTATTCTAATTCTACCACCAGCACCACTACTACTTGATTGTTAAAAAAAATGATTGTTAAAAAAAAGAAAAAAAATCAATTCAATTCAATTCAATTCATTTTGTGCTTATACATTCAACAGCCCTTTTGGGTTAATTACAGTAAACCCCCAACCATATTGGAGCGAAGGGCTTGTACCTATTGCTTCTATTGTTGCTGTCATTCTCTGTCATCTTGTTGTTGTTAATGGGAGTTGATTTTTAAAGATAACATTGAGTTTGGATTTAAGGAATTGGAGTGTTTGGATCGAAGGAATTGGAAGGCTATGTTGATAATATTAAGATATTGATTAGGTGAGATTATTTGACCTGTATATTGGCGGGGCAACCCGGATAGTGTGTGAGAGATTGATTTGGTTTGGTTTGGTTTGATTTGGTTTGATTTCTCTCACATGCAACTAGAAGTTTGCAGCCATGGATATTTCAAACATCAGCATATTGTTCATGTCTGATTAATAATAATAATAATAATAATAATAATAATAATAATAATAATAATAATAATAATAATAATAATAATAATAATAATAATAATAATAATAATAATAATAATAATAATAGTTTTGAGCCTCCTTTTTGCCCTATTCTCTTTGTATATGTTATTAGATTGTGTTTAATTTGGATAGGGAGGAATGTTTTTCGTGTGACGAAGAGTAATGTTTTTCGCATCATGTGTAAAAGAACATTTGTAAAATACATTTTTCACTGCAAGAAACACAACCTTTATGAGGCTATTTCAATTTATGTGGGCTATTTCAAATTAAGAGTCACAGTTTCATTTATTGCACTATACACATTAGTATCATGATATACAAAATAGCATATTGTACAATATGCTTAGAATTACGATACAGCTCTGATACGTATTTTCTTGTTGTGGCAAGGGTTTATAAACCATATTAGTGCCATCATTTCCTACATTCCCTATTAATTATTCATATATCCAGGTTTTCCACAACAATAATTTTACATTATCAAGTCTTCTTTTTTTTTACTAGTTACAGCCTTCGGTATTTAAATGTCTTTTATCTTTTGGTAACCAATAGGTTCAGCTAGGTGAATGAGAGGAGCAATGTCCTTACTCAAATGCAAAAATTCATACATGGATTCCAGTGTCAAGCCCTCAACTACTCCTTCAAGTGCCTCTCCAAATAATCCCTCAAGTGACTAAGATATTGTCTTTTTTATTATTGACACTTTTTTTTTATTTTGTATTAATGTTTACGACATAACAATATGTATATTACTAAGGTATTGATAATTTATGTAACATACCATTTTTATTATTGCTATATTGGTTCAGCCTAGCATTTTTATTAATATCAGGAAAAAAAAATTATCCAGCGCATTTGTATTTATATTTAAATTTTATATAAAAAAATAAATCTTTCACCTATGCTGGCTCGTTTTCACGCCACTAAAAAGATTTTCTTAAGACGCATTTTATAGAAAGCGTCAGTAAAAGTCCTTTCTCCGATCACGATTTTTCGTTTTACTAGCACGTTCAATGCGTCAGCAAAAGTTATCTTTCCTGGCACGTTTAACGCACCATTAAAGACACCAAATGCATCAGCAAAAGTATGCTTTCAAGACATGATGTCATACACTTTCAATGGCACGCTGCTTTTTACCGAAGCGTTTTTGCGCCACTAAAGATAACTTTTGCCGACGCGTTTACTTTCGCGTCGATAAAAGTCAGCAAGTTACTTTTACCGGCGGAATTTTGCTAGTGCTTTTTGCCGGCGCGTTTTTAGTGCTTTTGCTAGCGTGTTGATACGCCACTAAAAGTCTTTATTTTTGTAGTGAAACCCTACCAATAGTATAAATAGGCCTGTACCCTCATAGGATTGAGGATTGGATGCTCTTGTGCTAATTGTCAACGTCGACACCTTCAAAGTGAACAGGGTGTTAATTGATCCAGGAAGCTTTTCAGAAATCATGTATCACAATTTGTTTGCAAAGTTGAAGCTCCAACCAAGCTAAGTCAAGAATCTCGATTGCTCAATTTTTAGTTTATGTAGAGAGTTGTTTGGCCTATTGCAGTTGTCGAAGTATCATTGTGTGTAGGGCTAGTGTAAAAATATATTGAATTTATTGTGATGAACATTGATTTTCCCTACAATGCTACCCTGTAGGGGATGATTAGGACAGATGAAGACGGTTGTTTCTCCCTATCATAAAAAGTTGAAATTCCCATCCAAGGAGGGAACAATTGTGATCAAAGGGAAACAAGAAGATGCACGTTAATGCTTCTGGCTAGCGGTGCAAATAGCTTTATCCGAGAAACTGTGACGCCCTGAGTGATGAGTACTCCCTTGTGTGGAGGAATGGTAGCTGAAAGGGGGCATCCCACACCGGAAGTTGGGGGATCCTTGGAAACCCATATAAGTAAGATATGGTCGCTAATTAAGTACGAGGCCTTTTGGGTAGCTCACTGGCTTCGGATCCCATAAGAACTCCGAAGTTAAGCGAGTAGTGGACCAGAGAAATCCCAGGATGGGTGACCCCCTGGGAAGCTGGTCGTGAGCTCCCAGAATCAAAGCCGTGAGGGTTGATGTCCTGGGGTTGAGGCCTGTCTAGGACGCTACCGAGAACGGACAATATCATACTGAGGTGGGACCGGGTCGTTACAGAAACGCACTGCCGGACTGGCTAGAACTTTCAGACTGGGGGCAAGGGAGAGGTTCAGAGAAACAAAGCCAAGGAAAAAGAAAGAAAACTACTTCTGATAAGCTTGAAACCTCTTAGTAGAGGGAAAAGGCTTCAAAATATTATTAGCAATCATAGGATGGTCAGCCCATTGATGTTGGGGCACGTGGGAAACTAGAAGAGAAAATCTTCTAACAATTAATTCAAGTCCCTGCAATTTTAGGTGAGAATGCCGAATCAAAATTATTCCTGGAAAGAAGTACCTTAAATGGTGAAGAAAAGAAAAAAAATGGTCAATTTTTGAAGAACCAACATTGACGTGTTTGCATGGCAACCATATGACATGCTCGGCATTGATGCCGAGATCATGTGCCATAGGTTGCATATCGATAAAAACTAGCCAATAAAATAGAAGCCAATGAGAGCAACTCTTGAAAAAGAAAAGGTAGTTGTGGAAGAGGTATAGAAGCTCTTGAAAGCTGGATGCCCAATTTCTAGAGTGGATATCCAACTTAGTGGTCATAAAGAAGAAGAATGGGAAATGGAGAGTCTGTGTTGACTTCATCGACCTGAATATGGCCTGTTCCAAAGACAACTTACACTTACCTAAAATTGATCAACTGGTGGATTCGGTAGTCAGCTAGACTTGAAAGAATGAGTTTCCTAGATGCCTATTCTAGATACCATCACAGTATAGGGGAATGTCAAATGGAATCCAAGAACTGTTATAGTTAAAGTTAATTATATTGTGATTATAAGGCAGCATGTGATATTACACAAAATCCGGTTCAACATGGTTGAAGTAATTGATTCTTTATCAAAGAAAAATTGGAAGAAAACGTAGTTGTTATGCCTCATTTTCGTTGGAAGATTAGCTAGCTCGCGTACTCACCAAGGCAGTATCTAACATGATATTTTGCCAGTTTATTAGCAAAGTGGGCATGTTCTATATATATGTTCCAACATGAGGGGGTGTGCTAAGAATATTTTGTATTTATTATTTTCCAAAATAAAATAGTTGACTTATAGTAGGATTCAATGTATTGATTCTTTTTCCTTATTGTTGTGTCTACAAAACCCTATATATAGGGCTCTCTATTGTAATAAAAAGATATCAAATTGATTTGAATTCTCTCTCTTAATTATCAATTATATATATAGGTGAATACACACAAAGTGTGAAAATAAGTGTTATATATATACAAACCTAATGTACACGTGAAAAAATATTGAAAAAACCGTGTGGTGAGTGGTGTAGCAAAATATAATGCCTCAAAATATTCTTTGATGTAGATTAAAAAAAACAACTGTGAAATCTGAAGTCGTGAGTATATAAAAATACTCCTTCAAATGAAGAGAATTTTGATAAGAAGTCAGTAAAATTCACATAATTAAATTCCGAGCTTTGTAGTTCAAGTCATGCTTAGTAAAAATATTTAATCCAATTAATACGTAAAATATATAATGCCGTAGGCTAATATATGTTAATATCATGGTTATAAAGAGAGAGATCTGTATGTTTGTATATATTTTAGAGAGAGAATTAATGAATTAATGAATTAATGAGTTTTAATTAATTACGTATATGTATGTATTTATGTATGTATAGTTTATAAATATATTTATACCTCCGGTGGCTAGCTTGTTATTTTCACTATTGTTGACATGTATAGAGGGAAATCAAATATTATATTTGTCCTTTCTATTTTTTTATACATATATATATATGGCTCAATTTCTGGTGTTCCTTACTTAGATTCCAAAAAAAAAAACGTGCATGGAATTGGAGATTTTTTTCCATACTAGCTTCCACCTTTTTTGCCGAATGTCTCAAATTAATAATTTTAATTAATTTCGCTTGATGGCTATATTACTGATGACATCAAATTATTTTTAGTTTCAGAATATAATCAATATATCAATCTCATAATTAATTAGAGAAAATTAAATTTCACTGTTAATTAATTACGATTACATTAATGTACTCTTAAAAAGGTAATCATTTCAAAAGTAGAAATCTCAAAAAATAAAAATAAAATTGTGCGGAGGTGAGGTGGCATAACAACAGAAACATTAGAATCACATGCATGGAAATTAAATCGTACTGCAAAATGACAAGTGTAGTCACTCTCTTCATTTTAAATCCATAGAAACTTTATCAACAGTGTAAGAAGCAAATTAGAACTACCACCCCTGGCTACAAAATCAACGTACTTCACCTCAAACTGTACACGCTCAAGTATACCTAGCTACCTTAATTTCTTCCTCCAATCCACCACCATGCCCTCAAACTCATCAACCTTCGACGAGAACCGGTGGGTCATTCAAATCAGCAAAAACCTTGAGAATGAACTCGAAGACTATACTCAAAACCCCGTTAACATCTTCAATGTCCCCAAAACACTTATGGCACTTGATCCAGATATTTATGTGCCACAACAAATCGCGTTTGGCCCTTACCACTGTTTCCGGCCTGAGCTCTTTGATATGGAAAGATATAAGATTGCTGCTGCCAAAAGAACCCAAAGAAACCTCCTAACACTCACATTTCAACAGCTCGTTGATCAATTTTTAGATCACGAGCCAAGGATTCGATCTTGCTACCACAAGTACTTAAATTATAGTGGTCAAACCCTGTCTTGGATGATGGCTCTTGATGCCTCGTTCTTGCTTGAGTTCCTTCAGGTTTATGCTGTCAAAGAAGGTGGGCTACTAAGAAGATCAGTGACATCAAGGATGTCTCATTTGGTCGATATTTCGGGCAAAAAGTCAATCCACAATGCGATTCTTAGGGATATCGTAAAGCTCGAGAATCAAATTCCACTTTTTCTGTTAAGGAAGACGTTGGAATTCCAGTTCTCAATGTTAGACTTAGCAGATGATACGCTGCTCTCCATGCTAATGGGATTCTATAAAGAGATTTCCCCATTTAAGTTGAAGCAAGATTTGCCCAATTTTCAAGTTGCTACTGTTGATCACATGCTAGGTTTTTTGTACCAAATGATTGTGCCGAGATTACAAAGCCCCGATATAATGGAAGTAGAGGATCAAGTCTTTGAGGAAGGTGAAGAAACTTTAGCGGACCTAAGTTACAGAAAACAATTCTTCAAGGAAACTTGCAAGTTCCTTTGGAAAATGAACAAAGGACCCGTGCGTTCTTTCAAAAAACTAATCGCAAAGCCTATTAAATTTGCTGTAAAGTTGCCTTGGAAGATCATCTCTAATGTTCCCGGTATCAAAATCTTCAAGCAACCCCCCGAATTGTGCTTCAGTCAAGATAAAGAAGATGTCAAACCCGAAGATGGAGGTTCTAGCTCAAGGAATAACATTGATAGACCTCCGTTGGTTGAGGAAATTTCTATCCCTTCTGTCACTGAGCTTTCTAAAGCCGGTGTATGCTTTCTACCTGCAAATGGTGACATTTCGAATATTAGTTTCGATCCCAAAAAGTGCGCTATGTACCTTCCTTTAATTAGTTTAGACTTGAACTCGGAGGTTGTACTGAGGAATTTAGTAGCATACGAAGCGTGCAATGCATCGGGGCCATTGGTTTTCTCCCGTTATACAGAATTAATGAATGGGATTATTGATACTAATGAGGACGTGAAGTTGCTTAGAGAAAAAGGGATTATTAGCAACCGTTTGAAGAGTGATGAAGAGGTGGCTAATCTTTGGAACGGGATGAATAAGTGTATTAGATTAACGGAAGGTGATTGAAGATGTGAACAAATATTACAACGGAAGGTGGCACGTTAAAATCAAAAAGTTCATGAAGTATTATGTGTATGCATCATGGCAGTTCCTCACATTGCTGGCTGCTATTTTTCTCTTGGGATTGACAACTTTGGATGCTTTTTGCTCTGTTTATAGGTGTTCTCGTTTATTTTATGATATCGAGGACCTTCAGTGAATATTATAACTACACAGTGTTTGTTTTTTATACCATGTATAAGCCTTTATTTGTGTTCTATGATGCTTCTTTGTCCATCAACTAATTGATTTTTCAATTGAAGGAAGTAGTTTAGTGTTTGTGTGTGGTCACTGACGGCCTTATCAGTGTGCCAGTTGGGCAACTGCATAGAGTACAATAATAAAATAGGGCCCAACTATATTATATTTAAGGGTCTTTTATTTAGAGAGTATGTACTAATTGTTTAATAATAAAAGGGCCCAAAGAACATAATTGAGGCTTAGATTAGTTTGTGAATTTATTTTTTTATTTTATTTTACATTTGTGACACCCCGAATCCCGTTATAAGATTTTTACCTCCAGGACCCAGTTAATTACGGGTGCCGCGCGACGGCGGGTTTAAAATAGAAAAATCACAACTTTTAAAAACTTTTTCTGGTACGCGTGGTATGTTTATAGAAGCTCTGATGACTTTGAACTACTTTGTAGTCCTTAATACAAGGACAATGCCATTGAGGCATTTGTATTACATTTTTAGACATTTGTATTTATTTAAAAGGATTTTCGACTGTTGTATAATCTTATATTTAAATAAACTTTGATAAAGTGTATAGGTTGAGAAGTATTTTTGTTAAATGGTTGATTGTGAAATGATTGAACATAAGTTTTTCTTTTTATTTTTAATTACAGGGTAGATTGTTGTTTAAATGAACTCCTCATGCTGAAATTTTGTAAAACGTGTTTTTTTTAACGAATCAAGTTTTATCCAAGAAAAAGAATTTTTAAAGGTTGTGATTTTTATATTTTAAAACCACTGTCATGCACGACATCTGTGATTAACCCGGTCCCGGAGGTGAAAACCTCGGAACGGGATTCGGGGCGTCACAACATTAATGAGGTTCGAGCCCTCATCATTTCATCCATGATTCCCATTTTATATTTCCAACTTCTTATTCTCTTGTTTTCTTTTTTAAAGTTATCTTTAAAATATTATCACATGCACACGCGAACCCAAATATATTTAGTTTAAATCAAAATATAAAACAAATATGTTAAGTGGTCTAGTGGATAAGCAGAATATTACTTTGTTAAAGGTTCAATGTTTCAAAATCACATGACAAAATTATCTTTAATTTGGAATTTTGCAATATTATATTGGTTTGAAGCATAAATATGCAAAAACACTGAGAACTATGTTGAAAGTACACTTTGCGTGAATTTTGGGGTCATGCCTGTTATATGAGTATGCATGAAGCAAACAACTATAAATTACTAATGTTAATTACTAATGTTGTAAATAGTAAACAACTATAAATTACTAATGTTGTAAATAGTGGTAGAGTCTCTGTTTGTACTAAAAATCATGAATTGTTTTCATATTTAATCTATTATTGGAATAATGGATAAGACATTTTCATCAATGATTAAAATGAAAAAAAATTAAGAAAAGATTAAAATTTTAATCAAAAAATAAAATAAAAAATATTTGACTTACAAAATAATATAATAGTTGTTGTCTGACTAAATTTGTATCAGATAGATATCATGAAAAATGTGGCTAGTCTAAATTATGTAAGGAAATTGCAGTATAAATCTCAATTGCTACCGGGTAAAATTTTCAAATCTAAGTAGAAGTTAGGTGTATTTGTAAATTTCATGTATGCCTATGATGGGAAGCTGCAAGTAGTATTTTATTTACTGATAATTATATTTATGAGCGAATTTTTTTATTTATCATTTTGGTTGAATGGGATAATAGATAGATTTTTATTATTGTAATTTCTTTCACTCTTTATACAGTTATTTACTAGTATTCCATATCATTTATGTTCTCCTTCATAGGTTTTAATTGTGGTTTGATTAGTATGTTGTCCTCATAATTGACCTTTCAAATTTCAAAAATCTTATATATTGTAATCATTAAATGAAAAACTAAACTTATTTGATTAGTATGTTGTCCTCATAATAGACATTTCAAATTTTAAAAATCTTATATTGTAATCATTAAATGAAAAACTAAACCTGTAGTATAACTGTATAAGAAAATATATAGATCAAAAACTAAAAATCGACATTGTTGTTGCTACTCGGAGCACCATTGTATAAGACTCTTAATTTGAGACATCTCTATAAAAATAAGTAAGAATTTTAATTTGAAATGAACATAATGAAAAAATATTAAAGTGGTTATAATATAAAATTAAACAAAAATATGGATATAATATACATGTATGAAGCAACACCTAAGATTGGAGGACCTCAATCTATATGTAGTTTTGACACTACATAGAGAAAGAAAATGTGTTTTATTATAATATTAAGTTGCCAAATAATTATAATAATATGTATTCCTATATGTAATTTACATCCTTTCTTGTGGTTAATCCACCACTGATATACAGACGGCGAAAATTAGGGTTTATTATAAATTAATTTGCAATGGGCTTACAACCTAAAGAGGCGGGGCACTAAATCAGGATTGGCTTCAAATTAGCATTAAATTAAAGAGGCGGGGCACTAAATTAATTTGCAATGGGCTTACAAATAAATGTTAAACGCCTTAATTAATGCTAATTTGAAGCCAATCCATATTATAGGTAAACTAATGATTGTGTAACTGCAAATTTTGTATTCTTAACAGGACATTTTCAACTTTTTCTAGATTTTTAAAAGGCGTTTTCGTATGTATGTATCACTAGGCCCAACAAGCTCTTAGGCGACGCACATTGTCCGTCTCCTAAGCTAAGTATGTGCGTCTCCTAAGAGTTGAGCGACGAGCAAGCCGTCGCCTAAGTTGCGTCGCCTAAGCTCTTAGGCGACGTACAAACATTGGTTCGTCTCCTAAGAAGATCTTAAGCGACGTTCGTAGTGTTCGTCTCCTAAGGTTCCCACTTAGGAGACGCACATTGGTGAATGCACATCTCCTAAGTGAGACTCTTAGGCGACGCACATTGGTCAATGTACGTCTCCTAAGTGGGAACCTTAGGCGACGTACATTGGTCTACGTCGCCTAAGAGTCCCACTTAGGAGACGTACATTGACCAATGTGCGTCGCCTAAGAGTCTCACTAAAGAGACGTGCATTGGTCAATGTACGTCACCTAAGAATCCCACTTAGGAGACGTTCATTGACCAATGTGCGTCTCCTAAGAGTCTCACTAAGGAGACGTACATTGACCAATGTGCGTCGCCTAAGATAGAACATTGGTCCTTCTTAGACGACGCACATTGATCAATGTGCGTCGCCTAAGTGAATGACCATAATTCCAAGAAATGCTAAAATTACAGTAACTCATGCAGCCAAACTGTATTTTATGTATAACACTGCATTTTTTACGAAAAACAGTATGTAATCCCACAAACATAACAACGAATTCTAAAACACCATAATTCACAAAATCATATTACAATTCACAAAACTACATCAATGTAATTCACAAAATTTCATAAAAATCTCAAAATGCTAAAAATATACAATCACAAAATGTTCAAAGAAAAAAAAAACTTGAAGTCTCAAAATAAAAAAACATTTTTGTTAACCTATTGTTGTTGGCGGGAAGTAGACTCGCCACCGGAAGCATTTCCTCTAAGTAGTAGCCGAACCTGAGCTTGCATTTCATCCATTGCGCGTTATTGTTCGGCCTTGAATTCCCGCATTTTCTTGGAGCGGGCCTGCAATACGTTACAACATTTAAAAACAATTCATTCAATTAATGTAAACAATAATAGTACTAGTAATAGTATTAATAATAATAATAATAATAATAATAAGTAGTAGTAACAATAGTAGTAATGTAAATAATAATAATAATAATAATAATAATAATAATAATAATAATACTTATAATACTACTACTAAGTATTATTATTATTATTATTATTATTATTATTATTATTATTATAAGTAGTAGTAGAATTATTATGATTATAAGTAGTAGTATTAATAATGTAGTAGTAGTAGTAGTATTATAAGTAGTAGTATTAATAATGTAGTAGTAGTAGTAGTATTATAAGTAGTAGTATAAGTAGTAGTAGTATTATTATTATAAGTAGTACACTACATCCAAAGGGCTCTTAGTCGATGTACAGTGTACGTCACCCAAGTATGTATATACTTGGCTGAGAATAATAAGATCTAAATATTAATGGTAAAATGAAGATGACAATTTTTATAACAAAGGAAAAACAATAAGGCTATGTAATGAGTAAACATTGCATAAAAATCCCAAAACACTATATCCACTGCTGACAATAATTTTTTATAAAAAAGAAAAATACAATCTCAAATTGGCTCATAAAAGTGATTTTATAGAAACAAAAAGTGGCTGCAACAAGGGTTTTCAACACTAGCAAAAGATGGTATCTCAAATGACAAAATTAATCTTACGTGTAAGAGGGCGGGGCCCAATTGGGTTGAGTTTCTTGAAGCTCGAGCTTGGCTAGAATTTTAATTCAGGCTGTGAACTTTGTTCAAATTCAACTCGGATCAAACTCAACTAACACTTGATTCAGAATTTAGCAGGTCATTACTGTTGTGAATTAGGGTAGTAATCATGCATCGCATACACATATTTACGCACTAATCTTTAAACCCTAGGATCTATGCTGTTCAATAAAATCGACAGAAGACATACCTTATATGCGATTTGGTGTTAATGAAATGAACAGGGTGGATCGGATCCTTCTGTTGTTGCCGTCCTTAGCGTAGAAACTACGACGCCTCTACGGTATGCACACACGAACGAGGTGAGATCCTTGCTTGGTGTACTAGCGCCTTCTAGGGTTCTCTCTATTATTTCGACTTTCTGGCCTCTCTGAGTTTCCTTGACGGCCAAGATGAATAAAGGTTCCCTTTTATAAGGGAACCCTAGTGAGAACCCTAAGCAACAAACGAACTGGGCCCAAGTCCAACTTGGCCCGTTTTGATTCGTTTTGATCCAACTCGTTTTGGTGTGCGATCCTGTAGGTTTTACACTCTTTGGCAGTATAATTAAAAGCCCGTTTTATTATACGAATAGTAAGCGGTCTCTAGTAAAACATTACTACTATCCAAAGGGTATAAAGGTCAAAAATGACACAAACTTAAATTGATATTCCACATATTAACTCCTTTTGTCAATCGATATCTAGATTGAACACAAGACTAGGCAAGTGTCATTCTTGTATAGTTCAATCTTTATTTCTTGATCTCTAAGTATAATTAATCTAAAACAAATGACATCTCATTTGTGCATGGCCATGCAAATATTAATTACACTTATCAAGGGGCCCAACGATATCTCTCTCAATATACGAGAGTGACAAATCCTATCTTGATAAACCACATACCTCTGCATAGTTCATAGTATGCTCGGTCATCATCTTTATAATTACTCGATCAAGAGCAACGTTTGATAATGCCTGACATGCTAATCCCTATGTTGGTAACCATGGCGATCTCAGGTCTGAGGATAATACGATATCACAAATGGGGAACATCACTGATGACATTATGTAACACTCCTCACAGTGTCCCCAAAGCAGGTCAGTCCAATACTTTGTTCCCTAACAAGTATCAGTATGTTCAACTTGATATTTCCATATCCATGACTTGTGGAACATAATCATCAGCTGACCCATACTCTAATCATTATATCAATGTGATCCTAGGTTATTGACACATGATTAGGGACATCTAAATAATATTATTATAACATTACTAGCATCCCACAATCAAGTCACGTACTTGATGAACTAGTATTAATATATATTATTTACAAGAGAATATAAAGTATAATAAATAAACTTTATTAATAACAATAAGCATAAAATATCCAAGTACAAATCATAATCTATGAATAGTCCTAGGACATATCTCTTTCAATTACTAGCAGAGTCCGCTGATACAAGCTTTTGGTGAAATAAATTATTGTACCTAGCTCCTTTGGTAGATTCATCACCTCGTGCAGACACAACCAAGCGTGGCTTGATAGTAAATCAATTGCATAGTTATGAGCAATAGCATCAATTGCATAATTATACCTTCGGGCAAAAGTTGATAACTCCTCGAGAATATAGACATTCATACTTGAAAGTTTATGAGATGAGAATACTGCAAATTTGTCTACACCTTGATGAAGAAACTGAGCACATCGCACCTAACATCAATTTAAAAAAAAATTCAACAAATCAGGTTTTGACTAATACAAACTCTAATTCTTTCTCATTTCAAAACAATCAGGATATGTTTTTGCAGCAATTCAAGTTAATTTCATGAAGCAATAAAGTAATGAAGTTGTATTATCAGAATATGTAGAGTGGATTTGAAGGAAAAATAGGAAATGTGGAGATCAGAGGAGAGTAAAAAGGAACACAATTCACCTGAATCTGAGGAGTTGATCGATACACAACAGCAAACAGATACACAGCAAAATAATCCGCAATCTCATATTTCAAAAACCCCAAAATCCTAATCGAACTCAATAAAATAATTAATCAAAGTAAGAGAGTATCAAAGTAAACTCTCAGCTAGCTCTAAGAGATGGAATTAATTTAGGTTCCGCTCGATCAATCCTTCTTTAATTAAGAACAAACTTGTTGGGAGGAAGCATGTGTAAAATTAAAAGGGTGATCCCAAGCATATGTGAAAACAAAAATGGAATAATTCATCTTGCACTGAAGTTGTACAGTTTTTGTCCTTCTCATCCCCAAGGAAATTCGAAATATAGGCCACGTATAACATAGATTGCCACTAAAATAATCTCTACCTACATTAAATTGTAACCAACTAATAGCAGAAGGTATTTGGTCACCCAACACCACAGTTTTCCTTGCCCTATTAGCAGTAAATGGAATAATATATACATCAGTGTTTCAATAGCAGAGGTATTTGGTACCAAATTTCTAACACTAAATCACAAAAATGCATAACTTAACTAATTTATCACTCACTTATTTACTAACCTAGTTTATTTATTCAACAAAATTTTTTTACTCATAAACCCATCCCCGTCCCTCTATTTTTTCTATCTTCTTCAATAAACCCAACCCCCCCCCCCACCCTCAATACCAATTAAAGCTCCAAATTCCATCTCCTCTCCACGAACAATTACCAAAAACATTATTTCTCACAAACCCATTACCCAAAACCAATCCAAAAATCGGTCATCATTAATGGCTAATCAAGAACATGAAGAATCAAGAAAGCTTCAGTACCCACTTGACTCAAATATTTACAAAATCCTCAATGAAATTGGCTGAGGGCTAAGGGTATGAGAAACATGTAATAGTAGAACTCATCAAAGAGATAAATAATAGGTGGCGGTGAGTCTTACCTAAAGCAGAGGATCCTGGAGGAGGGCGGTGGCCTGCGTAGGACGGGAGTAGGACGGGCGATGAGTGAGAGGCGGGAAGACTAGGAGAGGAGAGACTGGGAGTGAGACCGTGAGAGGCGAAGGTAGGCCGGTGGTGGTGGGTGAGAGGCGAAGGTAGGCCGGTGGCGGTGGGTGAGAGGCGGGCAGCGGCGGAGAGAGTGTGAGAATGAGAGTTGCTTTTAGTTTTTGTGAAATGGGGATTTTTTTTCCCCAATTTGTAGTTTTAACTTTTTGCTTTTTGCCTCCAAATAGAAAATTTCCCTCTTTTTTTTTTCGTGAAAAATTCAAAAAATATTTAAAATCTTAGGAGACATACTAATTTATGTGTGTCGCTTAAGAGTTACACTTAGGAGACATACATATATTAAGTATTTCGCCTAAGAGTTTTTAATTTTTAATTTTTAAATTTAAATTTATTTTTAATTTTTAATTTTTTATATTTATTTTACTCATTTATTATTTATATGTTAAAACGATTTTTTACCTTTTAATTTATTTTATAGAAAATGATTTTTTGGGTGATAATTTTTTTTTATAAAAGATAAAGAAATAAGAAAAATATCAATTTACAAAAATAAGTATGAGATATAGGAATTACTTAACTAATTTTTTTTTATTTCTCAAAAAAAATGATTTATTTTATTTCTCAAAAAAAATGATTTATTTTTTTCAATTGTATATGGTGAAAAGTTATCATGTTATAGTATAACTACTTTTAAATTTAGTTATAGTGTAATAATTAGTATTATAAATGATTTATTTTGAAAATTAATATCGTACATTTTTAAAAATATTCATTACGAACTTTATTTTCATAATTGAATCAAATACATAATTAAACACAATATTTATATAAACACAAAAATTAGTAAAAAATTAATATTAATAAGAGATAGAGTACCTAAAGATCAAACAAGCATTTAATGAGGAAAATAATGTTGATTTTTCGCTGCCCAATTATATTTTACTAATAATTATTTTAATGAGGAAAAATTAAATACTACTTTAATTTACCACTTTTCATTTAGAAATAAAAAGTAAAAGTAAACATCACATACATGTCTTCTCATATTTTGAGTAAATGACACTAGAGGCCATTAAACTATAAAATAAACTATAAAAAAATATTAATTTAATCATTTCACTTAATTAATAACGTTTGCAACAATTAATCCATGTCTTAATTAATAACGTTTACAACAATAGCCCTGTTTGTCTCTAATCCTTTGCCCAAGCCTAGATTATTGAAGGCTAAGAAACCTGCCCCCTTGTGGACGGTATTACAACTGTTATAGACTTGTCTACCATCGGGCTTTGACACTCGATTTGCAACAGTCAAGTGCTGAAAATCGATTTTAATCGAGATGTAATGCCGTTAATTATCAGTGACATAGTTATTTATATTTTCTTTGGGTAGGGGCCCAATGAGGTTCTGAGTTTCTTCAATTATGTACAACTGATGCTTATGGAGAAAAAAAGGTTATTCTGAAGGTTTTAATGTTACGGTGAGTGACACTCGATTTGCAACAGTCAAGTGCTGAAAATCGATTTTAATCGAGATGTAATGCCGTTGATTATCAGTGACATAGTTATTTATATTTTCTTTGGCTAGGGGCCCAATGATTATTCTGAGTTTCTTCAATTATGTACAACTGGTTTGTTATTTTGGACTTGAAGTTCCAAAAAAAATGTCTTAATAATCATTTTGATATAAGAGGGTATTTGACCCTAAAGTTTAATAAAATATTAATGATTTAAGTTCGGGCTTTAAGTCCCTCATATTTACTATATTTAATTGAAATATGAGTAACATGATATTATTACATACTTTTATTTGTACAGCTAAATATAATATATCCTTTCATTTGACTAGTTCTTTAATGTTTCTCTTAATATGATTATAAGGCCTTCTAATGTCTCCTAAGTGAATTTTAAAATTAAAAAATATTTAAAATTTTGTTCAAAATTTGTAAGGCCATCCATATGATTGTAAGGCCTTCTAATGTTGTCTCCTAAGTGAATTTTAAAATATTTAAAATTTTGTTCAAAATTTGGGAGAGAGAAATAACTTTAGGCGATGCCCATTGATCAAATGTGTCTCCTAAATAAATTTTAAAATTTTGCTAAAAATTTAGAGGAAAAAATAACTTTAGGAGACGCACATTGATCAAAGTGCGTCTCCTAAGTGAATTTTGAATTTTCCAAATATTTAAAAATTTGTTTAAACTTTTGGTAGACTTAGGCGACGCACATTGACCAATGTACGTATCCTAAGTGAATTTTAAATTTTGTTGAAAATTTAAGGGGGAAAAAAACTTTATGAGACGCACATTGATCAAAGTGCGTCTCCTAAGTGAATTTTAAAATTTTCAAATATTTTAAATTTTGTTGAAAATTTCGGAGGGAGAAATAACTTTAGGCGACGCACATTGATCAACGTGCGTCTCCTAAGTGAATTTAAAAATTTTGTTGAAAATTTAGGAGGGAAAATAACTTTAGGAGACGCACAATGATCAACGTGCGTCTCCTAAGTGAATTTTAAAATTTTTCGAATATTTAAAATTTTGTTGAAAATTTCGGAGGGAGAAATAACTTTAGGCGACGCACATTGATCAAAGTGCGTCTCCTAAGTGAATTTAAAAATTTGGTTGAAAATTTAAGAGGGAAAATAACTTTAGGAGACGCACAATGATCAACGTGCGTCTCCTAAGTGAATTTTAAAATTTTTCGAATATTTAAAATTTTGTTGAAAATTTCGGAGGGAGAAATAACTTTAGGCGACGCACATTGATCAAAGTGCGTCTCCTAAGTGAATTTTCAAATTTTGTTGAAAATTTAGGGGGGAAATAACTTTAGAAGACGCACATTGATCAAAGTATGTCTCCTAAGTGAATTTTAAAATTTTTCGAATATTTAAAATTTTGTTCAAAATTTCGAAGGGAGAAATAACTTTAGGCGACGCACATTGATCAAAGTACGCATCCTAAGTGAATTTTCAAATTTTGTTGAAAATTTAGGGGGGGAAATAACTTTAGGAGACGTACATTGATCAAAGTGCGTCTCCTAAGTGAATTTTTTATTTTTCAAATATTTAAAAATTTGTTTACAATTTTGGTAGACTTAGGCGACGCACATTGACCAATGTACGTCTCCTAAGTAAATTTTAAATTTTTGTTGAAAATTTAGGGGGGGAAATAACTTTAAGAAATGCACATTGATCAAAGTGCGTCTCCTAAGTGAATTTTGAATTTTTTGAATATTAAAAATTTTGTTTGAAATTTAGGGTTCTTACGCGACGCACATTGACCAATGTACGTCTTCTAAGTTTTCTCTTAGGAGACGTACATTAGTCAATGTGCGTCGCGTAAGAACCATAACCTTTATGCGACCTACCTTTATAAGTTCGTCGCCTAAAGTTTAGGTTTAGGAGACGTATGATATTGGTACGTCGCCTAAGATGATACTTAGGAGACAGACTTAGTAGTGCGTCGCTTAAGACGTTTAGGTTTAGGAGACGTATGATATTGGTACGTCGCCTAAGACGATACTTAGGAGACGGACTCTATTTGTGTGCGTCTCCTAAACCTCTTCTTGGCATAGTGATATGGTGATTATCGTCATTTTTTTCCAAGCAATTTTTTTTTTTGTGATTTTGTTAGACTTCTGGTTTCAACTGAGAAATTTTTTGAACTTACAAGAGCAAATTTCTTATGGCTAATCATATCTCCTCCAAGCAAATTTCTCATGAACTACGCAACTATCAATTACTAGTGTTGTAATTAAATAGTTGTGAAGTCACTTTATGTTTGCACTAAAATTATTTATTATTTTCATATTTTATTATTGGATATTGGAGAAAATTAAAATTTAATTAATTATTCAAATAAATATTTTTTAATTAACCAAATAATATAATACCTTATCATGCTATTTTTTTATTTGAAAAGTGTATGTTTATAATTATAGGTAAGTTTATTTTATTCGTAAATGTATATAATTGGCATTTCTGTGCATAAAATTATATGTGTTTGAATATATTGAAATTGCAATATTAGAATTTATTGAAAAAAAAAATGAAAATTTGGAATATACTGAAATTGGAAAAATAAAAGCTTAGCAGAAATTGTAAGGTTGGAAGAAATTGAAATTACAAACAATTTTCCTATTCAATGTAGGAACTGTTTTCATGAATTCAACCAGAAAGTTATGACCTTCTAGGGAATTTTTTTTTCTAAATTCATGTCATTAATTAATTAAATTTTTATATGATAATATAGTGGATTTTTTAGTTAGATATTGATTAAGCAATACTCGTTAAATTGAGATTATTGGAAAAATTAAGTTTTCCACCTATCAATATAATCAGAATTGTTAAGATATAGAACAGAGATAATGAGTATTTTGAATTGAATTGATTGAATAATACAAGAGAGGAAGACCTATATATAGTGGTACAATTAGGGTTACATGTGACATAGATAAAGAAAATATAAGAGATAACCCTAAATTAGTCTACTAGATAATTGATATGCTGATACTATTAATCTATGAGATAGTTGATATGCTAACATCCTTTCAATTTAATTCAAAGTAGTAGTGAGTGACCTACTTCAGTTTGAAATTGAAGTAATGGAATTGACGGAATAAATGAGCTGGCGCATAGGCTAACACAATAGGTCCCGGTTCTAGATGTCTGGCATGGTTGCCGTCCGGGGCGAGGTCCAGCACGGATAATGCCCAAGACGAGGTTCGATGGTGGTTTCTGACATGGTTGCCGTCCGGAGTGAGGTCCAGCACCGCTAATGCCCAAGGTGAGGTCCGATGGTGGTGTTTGGCATGGTTGCGGTTCGGGGCGAGGTCCGATGGTGTTGTTTGGCTTGGTTGCCTTTCGGGGCGAGGTCCGATGGTGGTGTTTGGCATGGTTGCCGTTCGGGGCGAGGTCCGGTACAGCTAATGCCCAAGGCAAGGTCTAATGGTGGTCCGGATGTATATATGTTTACACCTCACACCCCTTTCGACCCTAAATTCATGGTGTTAGTGAGAGACCAACTTGAGTTAGAAAGTAAAGTCATGGTTTGTAAACCCTAGTTAAGGCTTAATATATGTAAGGGCATGAACATTTGTTTTTGAACCCTTCATATTTGACCCAACACTTCTACCGTGTCATATTAAGCATTGTAAGTTTGCGGCAACAATTGTTTCATAATTTTGGTGGTCCGAATTGTAATTAAGATGATAATCATGTGTTTTGATTTTATGCGTTTTCATAAATTTTGGCCATCTTTAAGAGGCCAAAACTTCTTCATCCAATATCCAAATGAGTCCCCATTAGCCCCAAAAGTTTTGTATCATTCCCCTCTACAACTTTTGTGTTTGGCCTAAGATAAGATTCTAGTGTCTCGGGGTTCGGGGGTCAATATAATAGGTGAGCTTAATGCTGTGCCGAGCAAGATCATATCGAACTTGCTATAGTGAAATTTGAGCAGATCTGAATGGTGCACTTTTCACCTAGAGCAAGATCGATCTTGCTCATCAGAAATTGTTGACAGAGCCGAACCAGTGTACTTTTTTACTTAGATCAAGATCGATCTTGATCTTCAATGTACATAGACTTCTTTTGACCAATTTGACCCAATTTTTCTCCGTTTTAACCAATCTTCTCTACACATTCCAGCCATACACCCCCACGCCATTCAAGAAAATTCTAGAGTGTTGGAGCTTTTATTTATTTGAAAAGATGGGAGAAGCAAAAAAAAAAACAAAGAAAGTATTTTTGGGTTTTCCTAAGTCCCACATAGGCAATAAATAAAATCTTTTATGGGTTTTTATAAGGAAGAATTTGGTTCAGCAAACGTGCACGCCGACTAATCGGTCCAACCTGAACTGGGCCAGGCTTGGGCTTGCTTTGTTTAAACTATTATCTTTTTTATACAAAATTCATGTCGAAAATTTTATTTGTTAAAAATAAAATTTGAATTTCAAAATTGAAAATTAAAATGCCGTTTTGACTCAGTGAGATTGATGTACAATAGGCAGTAAAATTTAATTTTGCACGATGCCACAAAAATCACTATCCGAAAATCTATTGCATGCAAAGTTAGCGTTGCAATCCTTTTGGAGTTTGGTCAATGATAGACCCTTAATTGAAAAATATATTTTACCCTGATTCTTTTGTCAAAAAATTTCTCATACAAGTCTCATTTTCCAATATCCTGGTGCATTTCATACTTATATTATTTTAGGGAAAATTCATTGCCCGAACAATCAATAATTGCTTAACGTTTTTAGTCTTTACATTTTGTTTTGGTCTCTTGATAGAAAAACAATAACGTCCTTTGGCCTCACCTACCTCCTACTAGGGAGGTTGTGAGTTCTATTCCGTCGCGTAAGGTTTTTCTTTTAGTATTTCCAAAGGGAGACACCATTTGAACATGTAAGCAAAATCCTTATACATGCTTTTGCAAATTATATGTTATTGGACGATCAGGAAAATGGTTGGATTAGTGTTAGAATCCGAATGTTGTTTTCAAACTACAACAAAAAACTTGATTTAGGACACCTCTAATATTATATAAAAGACATTCTAATATTAAGTGTCAAATAATAATTAAGAATATTTTTTTAAGACACGTATTTACAATTAGTAAATATTTTTGACCTATATTTGTGTAAGAGACAATTATGAGTTATTATTTTCTCCCAAAGTAAGACACTCTTTTCCCCAAATCCAAATCATTCACTCACGTCACAGGCAAGCTCGTCTCTCACTCCCTCATTCTCTCACTCTCCGAAACTCCATCATTCTCACTCTCTCGCTCTCCATCATCACAATCTCTGTCTCTACATTTGTAATCAAAATTTTCAGCCAAAGATTGATCTAGGTTATTTTCACAAGCGCTGTGAATCTCCTTTGATGTATTAGGTTAAAGCTTGCTCGTAGAACTTGCAATTCAGGTGTGTGTATTGACTCACTGGTTATAATTTTGTTGTTATGATTTATTCTTCAATCAATTTCGCTTATTAATTAGTTCAATTTCGATTTTCTTGATTCTACGATTTTGTTAATTAAGCTTTGAGGTGTTTGTGCATTTCAATCTAGGAACATCAATGTGAGTTTCAATTTGAAATGGTTGTGAGGTTAATACTTTATAATATTTTTAAATTTTGAGATATTTTAATTTTTCAATTCTCAAACCAAAAACAAAAGTTGTGAGTTCAATTTGAGATCTAAGCTCTTAATTTCTTACGACTGGTATGCTGTTGTTATATTGGAGCTCTCACTTCATTGCTAGCTCTTTTGATTTGTCTCAGTTTTCGAATGATATTGCTTCTGTATTCCTGAATATCTACACTCAATTCAAGTTTTAACTAAATTATTTCAATATTTATTATATCTGCACTTAATTTAAGTTTCAAGTAAATTATTTGAATATTTATTAGTCTAATACTTATTTGTTATTTAGTAGAAAGCTATGTAGTTGTTGACTTAAATTACTACTAAAAGGTTTCTTAGTTTGTTAAAGCTATGCGGTGTTTGAAAGGTTGACTTAAAATTATTGGCATTAACCACATTATTGTTCTTTTCTTCAAGTTTCACTTGATCTACTTATGTTTTGGACAACAATATATATATATGTATTTATGCACCAAAAAGTAATAACTAAATAAGTATTCAAGTTTTATGGATTCTATGTCCACGCATAATTTTTTTGCTTTAGAATATATATATATGGAACTTCCTCAGCCTCACATAGGATCACATGTACAAAACAATATCTTTAGCACCATGTTACATTCAACAAACCATGATAATATTATCTTTTTGGTGGTTTAAATATATATATATATATTATGTATTTAGGACCTAGTGGATATGGGCTTATGGAATGAATTAGCACCCCAAGTGACTGAGAAAGGGGATATACTTACCAGCTGCATGGTATACTTTGTCTAGAGCAGAAAAATGAATGATGTGCAAAACATTGCATGAGATTAAGGTCCCAGATGGATACTCCTCGAATTTAAGAAATTGTGTATCAATAGAAGATTTAAAGTTACATGGTCTTAAGTCTCTTGATTGTCTCATCCTAATGCAACAACTACTTCAATTGCAACAAGAGGTGTGCTACCAAAGCATGTGAGGTATACTATTATTAGAGTATGCCTGTTCTTTAATGCTTTGTGCTCAAAAGTAGTAGATTTGCAAAGATTGCAAGAAATTCAAAATGAAATCATGATCACATTATGCTTGCTTGAACAATACTTTCCACCATCATTCTTTGACATCATGGTACATTTGATGTTCCATCTTGTGAGAGAAGTTGAACTTTGTGGTCCAGTTTTCCCATGATGGATGTTCCTATTTGAGAGATGCGTATATTTAAAAAAAATGACGTTTTGTACTATTATGATTAGAATGTCATTATGGTTTTATCTTTACCTTTATAAATGTTTCAGGCATATGAGAGTCTTTAAAGGCTATGTGAAAAATCAAAATCGCCCAGAAGGCTGCATTAGGGGTGTTTTCAGTTTCGGTCGGCGTAAAAACTAGGGTACCCCAAACCCTCCCCAAACTTCATAGTTCGGTTTCGGATCGGTTCGGTTTTGGTTTTCATACCTATGAAACCCAAACCCTCCCCAAATTATTCGGTTTCGGTCTAGTTCAGTCTCATTCAGTTTTTCCTTGTATTGTTAAAACTTTAGTTTAAAATTGCACTAAAAATATAAATTCACTCAAAAGGCGCTACAAAAAAATTATATAATGTATTTATTTTAATAATTAGCTTGAGTAATTATTTATAAATGTAAATAATCCATAGGGTTAGGTCATTTATATAATGTAAATGTTGTAAGAAAGTTTCCTTTTTCTTTTTTTAACGTATTGTAAGACTACTCAAGTAATTACATTAAGTTAGCAAATATTTGTTTTTTAAAGATTCGGTTTTTTCGATCCAATTCGGGGACCCCGACTCCTCAACCCATACCGACCCAAATCAATCGGTTTCGGTTTCATTTTTTTTTGGTTCGGGAAATTTCGGATCGCAACGGATCTGTTTGGTTGGTTCGTTCGGTTTTTGGATTTCTGACAACACCCCTAGGCCGCATTGCCCAATGTTGTATTGTAGAAGAGGCGATTGAGTTTTGTTTAAAGTTTTTACTTGGACTAAGCGTAATTGGGGTTCCTCTAGCTATAGAGGATAATGAACCTTTAGGAGGCAGTGATTTCACTGAAGCTGATCACGTGTTCTTAAACCAAGCACACATTTGTGTATTACATAACACTAATGTAGTTTAATCTTATATAGTGTAAGAACATTCAAATTCCTTCTTAAATTTGTGTACCTTGTTCAAATTTCTTAGGAATATTTCTTGATAGCTAATAATATTTTACTTATATTAATAGAGAGCATGAGGAGCATTTATAAGAACTACACCCACGTAAGGAAAGAAATAAAAAGTGGTTGGAAGATGAACATAACAATACCTTTATTCGTTGGTTACGTGAAATGGTATGCTTAGCATAATATGTTTTTATTTGATCTTACACTTCAAATAACAAAATAAATGTAACTAAAACACTTTAAATAATTAGGTTTAAATAGAAGAACAAGTCTCAAATAATGTCCTCGAGACCTTAAAATGGATTGCTCATGGACCTCGTCATGATGTAATTAAGTATCATAGTTATGTTGTTGATGGCATTCATTATCAAACAAAGGATCGTGATATTGCACGAGTTAACCAAAATAGTTGAGCAAGCTGACGCAACCGAAATAGTGTGTTGTGTTAAAGCCCAAGTGCAGGCTCGTCAAGTAGTAATATAGTCTCGGAAGTCCGAGTGTCGAACCACAGGGATAAGTGAAAAGGAATGGAATGGATTACGGATTAAAGTGTTTTCTGATTCTTGTAAGATGAAATGGTTATCGAACAACGTAAATGTAAAATGGTTGTGAAATTTAATAAGAAAGCACTAAGGTAGTTGGAGGTTAGTTATGATTAAAGAGACGGTGATCACTAGCTCATACAAAGATTATAACACAAGATTTCTCAAAATATGGGGAATGTTGGTGTATCTCTCAATAGCAAAGGGTGCGACGCTAGGCGACTCATTCCCGAGTTGAAGCTATATCGAGAAAGAGACAAACGACATTCCACCAAAGACGGGGTTATCATTCCTACCTCTTAGCTACGGGTGTGAAGCAAGGCAACCCATTCCCGATGAGGCTAATCCGAGATAGATATGACAAACTCATCATTAAACGATTTAACATAAAGCAAGTGTAGTAATCTCATGATTTAAAGAATGAAAATTATAAAGTGAATCCTAACAATGAAACGGAATAAAGTTTATGGGATAAATTAGTCAACTCATCGTTTATCACATATGGTAGAACATAAAGAGTCTAAGTATCACATAAAGTGTAAGAAGCACTCAATATATCAATAAATGAATCAAAGATAAGCTAAACAAATTTAAAATCCATCTATGGAGTTTTAAGAACTATTCATAATTTCTATGAAGAGGGAAAAACTCCATGGATGGGGGAAAGGGACTACAAGCTTTCTAGAACCATAGAAATATGTTGTATGCTCATTAACAACCAAGAACTAAATATACAAGGCATATAAAGTCTTAACTTAATATGAAAATACCTAGAAAGCTTGAAATAATGGAAGATATGATAAAGAAGAAGAAGATTCACAAATATTTATCAAACTTTAGATATGGATTGAGCCATTAATCACCAAAAATCATATCACAATCAACCTCCGTAACCTTAGAAATAGACTACTCCATAATAGATGCAAGAACAAATATCATAGAAGAAGAAATCATTCTTACAAATTAAGCACTTACAATGGAGAAATGAAGAACAATCAACAAGTGAGCTCTCCCCTCTCTCTAGAACTCTCCAAAATTGTGTAAAAACTAGATAATCTCTTCTCTATGTAAAAGAAATAATATATATATTAAAAGGTAAAAAAAATATCTAACTAAATATCTAAAATAGCTTGAACCACTAAAATAGCCCATTTTGGGTGTGAAATGGCCAAGTTGCCAGGGCCATGATCGATCATGGCCAACCCATGATCGATCATGGGGTCTTCTGCCTGACTGCCAGTTTATACCATGATCGATCATGGTATACCCATGATCGATCATGCTTCTGGGAAATTCCTCAGATCAGCATTTTGCGAGCTTTTCACTAGCGCTTGATCAATCATTCGAAGGCCAATGCATCCTATGCCTATAAACACATAGAAACACAACAAAAGCACACCTAGCGGGACGATGTTAGATACAAAACTCGCCAAGACACTAATCTCGAGATAAGTGGATAATTAGGCATAATTAAAGCAACAAACGCGTCATGCGACTCTGGGAAAGAGTTTATGCATGACAATATTAGGCGTTTATCAACTCCCCTCAACTTATCTCTTGCTAGTCCCTTAGCAAGACAAAAATATATAATAATTACAAAAGCACTACGCTATACAAAAAGTTGTTAACTTCTAAGTTCCCAAAGAAGACGAGTTGCATCTCGTGAAGGTTTTCAGAAATGATACCTACAAACATCAGAAGTTTGATCATGATGAACGATGAGAATGAAGTTTCAAGTTTCAATTTGCAAAGCAAGAGGCATTACTATCAATTTTCCAGAATGACGGACTTTTGAATGATCATATAATTCGCCTATCTCCTTTAGAACACAATCCCATATTCTCCAATGCTCACATACTAGACTTCAATTCAAACAATTCAATATAAACACAAAGAATCATAAACATTCAAGAAGGAAGAGAGAACTTTTTCAAAAACAAAAACTCCAAGATTTGTCAATTTTAAGCACTTTCTTTATCTTTTCTTGGAAATTTTTGCTAAATTAGTTCAGGGCGGTTTTCATCTCTACGGGGGGCAGCGGTCTCACTTATGAAATTTTTCAAAATTACTGCTCATTCATAGGAGCTTGAAGGAAGCTATTCACCCTTTCCCATATGGTAACCTATACCCATCCATAATATTAGACAAAGAGACTTAAGATTTAGTCAAGTGAAGCTTTAAGTCAATATTATGATAAAAGTCATCCAAGTTGTCAAAGTGCTATGCTTTTGTCCTCTCATTGGAGGATCTTTTCGAAAGAGCTTCCATTATTTTTGGACAAAAATTTCTCTTCTCTCAATGAAAATAAATCTAAGTGTTATTACCGAATTGAAAACAACCGAAGCAATCTACCATGTGGAGCATGAGAATATAACGGGATATGAGACTAAGTGGAGCAAGGCAATTTAGATTACCATTCAAATTCCTATCTAGATCAAAGAATTCATGCCAAAAGCTAATGAAACAATGGTCTTCATTGAACAAAGTCAATCAATCAGTCATCACTTTTCAAACTTCTCAAAAAAAAAAAAAAAAATTCTACTACTCATGGAAATGAACAATAGCAAGCCAAACAAAATAAACACAAAATAACGTACCCCCCTCAACTTGAAACACACATTGTCCTCAATGAAAAGAGAACAAATAACAACGCACGGAAGGGCTACTTTGGCTTTGCTTCCCATGAGACAAAAATAAGACATAAACAAAAACTATTCACAAAACGGGTTAGAATTAGAATTCAAAAGCAAAAACCATAACATTCAATCATTAAAACCAAGTTTTAAAGTTAACATCATGTCAAAGTTCTAATACAACCCAAAAAGAAATAAAATAAAGCTAAGCGTAAATATAACTAATAAAAGAGTTTTCAGGATTTGGCAAATCGCATCACATGTCGGGAGGTGGGGGTGGAGGGAATCGACCGTACAACGCCTCGAACTGCTGGCGTATGAACTCCTGCTGAGCTGCCATCTGCTCTGCAACTCTTGCCTCGACTTGGGCTGCTATCTCTGCTTGAAGACGGTCCTGTCGCGATATCATAATCTCCACCCTCTCATTGACACCCGCGAATCCGGTGTGGATCAAGGCAGTCATTTGTTCAAACTGCTCTCTAATGAACTCCCTATTGTCATCCACAGGCCCAGAGCTTGCCCTTCTTCTACGCCTTGATGTACCCGGAACATCCGCTCCTGCTTCTTCAGCCCCTTCTTCTTCGCTATCACCCTGTTGTGGTGCGGCTGTGGAAGAACTCGGCCTGTTCCTCAGTTGACCAGCGGCTCGAGTTTGGGTGGACCTATTCAGCGGTGCCCTAGGCATTTTCTTCTCATCGTCGGCTCTCTCAATTACCCCCGCTCGCAAACAGACCTTAGTGATCAACGACCCAAATTTGATTGTTTCATTGTGGGCGACCAAATCGATGATTCGCGCTATTCGCCCAATGATATGACGCAACAAGCAGCAGCGCTTGTTCGTTGCTATGGCGTATAGTACATAAGCCTGAGACGGGTAAATGTGCTGGGTATGGGAAGTTGGGTCCAAAGCGTTGGCAATTACCAGCCAAAGGGTTCTAAATCCCTCACGTATGTGGCTCCTATCAAATTGGTTCCCAATCCATTCTCTGGGTTCACCGGCTAGAAATGTGGCTAGATCGTTAGGCATCGGCTCTAAATAGTTGGTAGTGTCCGAATAGGGGAGGTCATGAGCATTAGGTGGCAAAGCTGAGATTCCCGTAATCTCAGTCAAAACTTCGAGGTTAAACGGAACCGTTCTGCCTCGAACATGAGCTACATATGTATATGGTGTATCGGGAACTTGAATCAAACTTGCAATAAATTCACGACAAATGGTGAGATTACATTGAGTACCTGGTTGACGCAAGTAGTTAATCCACCCCGGATATTGCTCAAACGTTGCTCGCTGGGGGAAATCGTCCAGCGTACCGATGAATACCGGCCTCTCTATCACTACCGTCCTCGTTTTGAAGGCGTAGTTCCACCACTCAAATTCTTGACGGCTCCGAAATCCGCGATAGCCGCCTCTCGCGGCTTCAATGGTAAGCGGCTTAGTGGGAGGGTTTGAGGAAGACATAATGGAGGAGTGCTATGCTTTAGAGGAGGTGGAGAGGAGGAATTTGAAGCCTTGAGATGCTAGGGCTCGAAAATGGTGATGAGAGAGGGAAAAGGTGATTTTTGAGATGGGTTTGATGATTGGGGTTGGAAATTGAAAGATTTGAGGGTTGATTCTAGGTGGGGGAGGTTGGTAATGGTGTTTGGGGAAGGTTTGGGATCAAAAAGGGGGGGGGCTAGGGTTTGGAAGAGATTTGGGAGAAGGGGAAGTGCAAAATGGGGGTTTTAGAAACGGCGCCCCTGTTTTATTACGGGACCATGATCGATCATGGTATACCCATGATCGATCATGGGTCATTCTGCCCAGTTGATCTTTTGTACAATGATCGATCATGGGATTTCCATGATCGATCATGCTGCCTTCTGACCAAATGCTCCATCTCCCATGATCGATCATGGAATTACATGATCGATCATGCTCTATGCTGCCTGAGAAAATTTTCACCCATGATCGATCATGGGTAGGGCATGATCGATCATGGACCAATCTGCCAGCCAAAAATTTTCTTTGCTTTCTTTGATCTAAAACACCTTATTTCTCCCCTCAACTTGGTCCGTTCAGACTTAATGACACCCGACTCTTCGATGACAATTCCTGAAACTCAAAAAACACTAACAAAAACAAACATTATTTACAAAATCGACCCATGCCTTTAGGCATAAGTCGAGTCTTCGAGAGGGGTGGACTCCTCTCGAACTGGGAATTCCAAAAACGGCTTAAGACGTTGTCCATTCACCTTGAAAATGTAGCCGGTTTTGGGATCCTCAACATTCACAGCCCCAAAAGGAAATACTTGACGGACAACATAGGGGCCGGTCCAACGAGACTTTAACTTCCCGGGGAAGAGATGCAACCGAGTGTCATAAACAAGAACTTTGTGCCCAAGTTTGAATTCTTTCCTCAAAATGGATTTATCATGAAAGATTTTGGCACGTTCCTTGCTTATTTTTGCATTATCATAAGCATCTCTTCTTAACTCCTCAATTTCATTAATTTGCAACATACGGTCAAGCCCGGCTTTTGTCAAATCACACTTAACCATCTTAATTGCCCAGTATGATTTGTGTTCCAACTCTACTGGCAAATGACATGGTTTTTCGTACACTATACGATAGGGAGACATATCTAGAGTTGTTTTGTACGCAGTACGGTAAGCCCAAAGTGCATCGGTCATTCTCAACGACCAATCTTTGCGGTTCGGGTTTACCGTTTTCTCTAGAATCTGTTTGATCTCCCTATTTGCCAACTCGGCTTGACCATTAGTTTGAGGATGATAAGCGAGCGATACTTTGTGATTTACACCGTACTTTTGCATTAATGATTGAAACGGTTTATTGCAAAAGTGAGTACCGCCATCGCTTATTATTGCCTTGGGGGTGCCAAAACGTGCAAGAATGTGTTCTTTCAGAAATCGGATCACCACTTTGTGATCATTTTTCTTGCATGCTTGGGCTTCTACCCATTTTGAAACGTAATCTACGGCAACTAAAATGTAAAGGTTACCGTAGGATGATGGGAAAGGTCCCATGAAGTCGATGCCCCAACAGTCGAAGATTTCGATCATCAGAATTGGGTTGAGAGGCATCATATTCCTCTTGGAGATCCCTCCAAGCATTTGGCATCTCTGACATGCCTTGCAGAAGCGTTGTGCGTCCTTGAAGAGCGACGGCCAGTACAATCCGCTTTGCAAAATCTTAGCGGTTGTCTTCTTTGCTGAAAAGTGTCCTCCGCAAGCTTCGGAATGGCAGAAGGACAGAACTCTCTCCACTTCTTCGTCTGGGATGCACCGTCGGATGATCTGATCCGCACAATATTTAAATAGGTACGGTTCATCCCAGTAAAATCGACCCACTTCCTTCAAGAACCTTTTTCTGTCTTGCGCAACCCATGACTTCGCTATCTTGTCGGTCACCAGATAATTCACGATGTCTGCATACCATGGGAGTGTTGAGATTGCTAACAATTGCTCATCTGGAAATGAGTCTTGGATCGGGCTTTCTTCGGTGTTGTTCGTGAAAGTGAGTCGAGATAGATAATCGGCCACCACGTTCTCGACTCCCTTTTTGTCCTTGATGCTTAAATGAAATTCTTGCAACAAGAGTATCCATCTAAGAAGTCGCGGCTTGGCATCCTTCTTTGTGAACAGGTACTTCAATGCCGCGTGATCCGTGAAGACAACGATGGGCGATCCTATCAAGTAGGATCGAAACTTGTCCAAGGCGAAGACAATTGCCAGGAGCTCTTTCTCTGTCGTGGTGTAATTCATTTGCGCATCATTCAAAGTCCTACTTGCATAGTATATCACACCCGGTTTCTTGTCTTTCCTTTGACCAAGAACCGCTCCCACCGCGTAGTGACTTGCGTCGCACATGAGCTCGAATGGCAAGCTCCAATCCGGTGCCTGCATAATCGGTGCAGTGGTGAGCATATGCTTTAGAGAGACAAAAGCTTCTTCACACTTGGCATCCCATTCAAATGGTGTATCTTTGAGGAGTAAATTACACATTGGCTTGGAGATGGAACTGAAGTTCTTGATGAACCTCCTATAAAACCCGGCATGTCCCAGAAATGATCGGACATCTTTTACATTCTTGGGTGTAGGAAGTTTAGAAATCAGTTCGATCTTTGCTTTGTCTACTTCAATTCCTTCCGATGAAATGATGTGCCCCAATACGATTCCCTTGGTGACCATAAAATGGCACTTCTCCCAATTCAATATCAATTGCTTTTCCACGCATCTTTCCAGGACCTGTTCCAAGTTAGCTAAGCAATCGTCGAATGACTTACCATAGACGGTAAAGTCATCCATGAAAACTTCCAAAATCCTTTCCACCATATCACTAAAAATACTCAGCATACACCGTTGGAAAGTGGCCGGTGCATTACATAGACCAAAGGGCATTCTTCGATAAGCGAAGGTACCAAAGGGACATGTAAAGGTGGTCTTTTCTTGATCATCTAGGTCAATCTCAATTTGATTGTACCCGGAAAAACCATCGAGGAAAGAGTAATATTCATGGCCCGCTACTCTTTCTAGAGTTTGATCCAAAAAGGGTAGTGGGAAATGATCTTTACGAGTTGCCTCGTTGAGTTTACGGTAGTCAATGCACATTCGCCACCCGGTGGTGACTCTTTGCGGAATCAACTCGTTTGATTCGTTCTTGACTACCGTAAGACCTGATTTTTTTGGTACCACTTGAGTTGGACTAACTCATTTACTATCCGAGATTGGATAGATGATCTTTGCATCCAACAATTTCAACACTTCGTTCCTAACTACTTCTTGCATGTTAGGATTCAACCGGCGTTGAAATTGTCTCGATGTTTTTGCCCCATCCTCCAAGTGAATTTTATGTGTACAAATCAAAGGGCTTATGCCTTGAAGGTCGGCCAGAGTCCAACCAAAAGCTTTTTTGTATTTACCAAGCAAATGGACTAACCTTACCTCTTGGTCATCCGAAAGTTCGGACGAGATGATGACAGGGTAAGTGTCTGAAGCTCCCAAAAAGGCATACTTCAAGTTGCTCGGCAATAGCTTAAGGTCCATCTTTCCTTCGTGCGTTTTGGTGGACGACGATGTGTTTTCCTCTCTCTCCGAAGATTCAACCTGTTTGTCAGACAAAGAAAACACTTGCATACAATCCTCGGGTTCATCGGAAGTGGTTAGATAACCTTCCGTTGACTCCGATTCAAAATTTGCCACAAAGTGGTCTTGGATACATGACTCTATCATGTTCACGTGTTCATTTTCCTCATTATCATCATCATCTCTTTGATTGCTCAAAGAGAACACGTTTAGCTCTAGAGTCATGTTGCCAAATGTTAACTTCACGATTCCATTCTTGCAATTTATTATGGCATTAGAAGTAGCAAGAAATGGTCGTCCGAGAATGACCGGAATCTCATTGGTGGGATTTGACACAGGTTGCATGTCGAGGATGATGAAATCAACCGGAAAATAAAACTTGTCGACTTGGACAAGCACATCCTCGACTATCCCTCTTGGGATCTTAACGGATCGATCCGCTAATTGAATAGTAACCCTCGTGGGTTTCAACTCACCCAACCCCAATTGTTGATATACCGAGTATGGGAGCACATTCACACTTGCTCCCAAATCTAACAATGCATTCTTGATCCTACAATTTCCTATGATACACGAAATTGTGGGACAACCGGGGTCTTTGAACTTGGGGGCTCTCGTGCCTTGCATGAGGGAGCTCACTTGCTCTGCCATAAAGGCCTTTTTCTTGACATTCAACCTTCGTTTGGTAGTACATAAGTCCTTGAGGAACTTAGCGTACGAAGGTATTTGCTTGACCGCGTCAAGCAATGGAATGTTGATTTTCACTTGCCTAAAGACATCCAAAATCTCGGTATTAGACTTGGACGGTTGGTTCAATCTCTCCGGAAATGGGACTTTGATCCCATTTTTGATCTTTTCAAGATCCTCCTTCCCTCGTCTCTCTTCCTCTATCTTCTTTTCTTCACTCAAAACTTTTTCAACCTCCGACTCCTCAACACTAGTAGATTTAACTATGTCCGCCACCTTGGGGGTTTTAGGAACAATAGTCTTGTCTACCTCCTTTCCACTTCTCAGGATTGTGATAGATTTGAGTTCTTCTATCTTGGTGCTAGACTCTCCTCCCTCTATGACTTGAACTTGCCCTCTAGGATTAACTAAAGGTTGAGAGGGGAATTTTCCCTTCTCTTGAGTAGCTAGGGCGGTGGTGAGTTTAGACATTTGAGTTTTTAACTCACCTACATCACGATCCGTTTTGTCCACAAATGACCTCAACAAAGCTTCCAAGTTTTGGTTGGGGTTTTGATTTTGAGGTGGAACAAAAGAGTTTTGAGGTTGTTGTTGCCTTTGGTTCTGATGATATTGGTTGTGGTTCTGACTTTGATTTCCTCCCCAACTGAAATTGGGGTGATTCTTCCATCCCTCATTGTACCTTTGAGAGTAAGGATCATTTTGGTTACGATTTTGGTTGCTATTTTGGTTGTACTGGTGCAAAACATTGACTTGGGCGGGATCTTTGAGGACTTCCCGAAAAGCGGGAATGGTAGGACAATCCTCGGTAGTGTGTCCTGAATTTTCGCAAATGACACACAACTGACTCGAGGATACTACATTGACCTCCTTAAGCTTACTTGCTTCCATTGCCTCTACCTTTTTAGACAATTGGAATAACCTTGCCCCCATGTCATCCTCATTGGACACTTGGTACAACCCACCCCTTCCTTGAGTTTTTGCTTTGGGTTCCTCGGAATAGGTGTTCCAATTTTGAGCACCTTCCGCTAATTCATCAAAATACAATAAAGCCTCCTCGGGATTCTTACTCAAGAATTGACCATTACACATGGTCTCAACAAACGTACGCATCTCAGGGGTGAGAGATTCATAGAAAAAACTAACAAGGCTCCACGTTTCGTGACCATGGTGAGGGCATGCGTTTAGAAGGTCCTTGTATCTATCCCAACATTTATAAAAGCTTTCATGTTCTTTTGGTGAAAAATTTGATATCGCCCTTCTTAAAGCATTGGTTCTATGAACGGGGAAGAATTTTTTTAGAAATTCCGCTTGAAGCTCTTGCCAAGACCGAATTGATTGCGGTCTTTGAGCATTTAACCAAATTTTTCCTTTGTCTTTTAGGGAGAAAGGAAAGAGTTTTAAACGCATGACATCCTCGTTAACATTTGCCTCACGAAATGTGGAGCAGACTTCTTCAAAGTCTTTCAAATGCAAGTATGGGTTTTCCGACTCCATACCATGAAAAGAAGGGATATGTTGAAGCATACCAGGTTTGAAAGAGAACGCTCCGGCTTGGCCAGCAGGAAGCACGATGCATGAGTTTGAAGTTGCCCGAGGCGGTTGAAGGTAGTCTCTCATGGTCCTAACAGGAGGAACATTGTTGGCCCCTTCCCCTTCATTATCGCTCTCTAGATCCTCGTTAACATTTTGGTTTGCCATTCTTGGAGATGTGGGAGGGCTAATTCGAATGTCAACAAACAGTCGCCCTTGCATGGGCTTGGACAACGAGTCGAATCGCTCCTTGGGAATTCTACAAAATCAAACAAAAATAAGGGAGAAAAATAAATTAATTAAATGGAGAGAAATACTTACAGAATGGTTTTGTACAAAACCCGAAATTCCCTCCACCCCCACCTCCCCGGCAACGGCGCCAAAAACTTGACGCAACCGAAATAGTGTGTTGTGTTAAAGCCCAAGTGCAGGCTCGTCAAGTAGTAATATAGTCTCGGAAGTCCGAGTGTCGAACCACAGGGATAAGTGAAAAGGAATGGAATGGATTACGGATTAAAGTGTTTTCTGATTCTTGTAAGATGAAATGGTTATCGAACAACGTAAATGTAAAATGGTTGTGAAATTTAATAAGAAAGCACTAAGGTAGTTGGAGGTTAGTTATGATTAAAGAGACGGTGATCACTAGCTCATACAAAGATTATAACACAAGATTTCTCAAAATATGGGGAATGTTGGTGTATCTCTCAATAGCAAAGGGTGCGACGCTAGGCGACTCATTCCCGAGTTGAAGCTATATCGAGAAAGAGACAAACGACATTCCACCAAAGACGGGGTTATCATTCCTACCTCTTAGCTACGGGTGTGAAGCAAGGCAACCCATTCCCGATGAGGCTAATCCGAGATAGATATGACAAACTCATCATTAAACGATTTAACATAAAGCAAGTGTAGTAATCTCATGATTTAAAGAATGAAAATTATAAAGTGAATCCTAACAATGAAACGGAATAAAGTTTATGGGATAAATTAGTCAACTCATCGTTTATCACATATGGTAGAACATAAAGAGTCTAAGTATCACATAAAGTGTAAGAAGCACTCAATATATCAATAAATGAATCAAAGATAAGCTAAACAAATTTAAAATCCATCTATGGAGTTTTAAGAACTATTCATAATTTCTATGAAGAGGGAAAAACTCCATGGATGGGGGAAAGGGACTACAAGCTTTCTAGAACCATAGAAATATGTTGTATGCTCATTAACAACCAAGAACTAAATATACAAGGCATATAAAGTCTTAACTTAATATGAAAATACCTAGAAAGCTTGAAATAATGGAAGATATGATAAAGAAGAAGAAGATTCACAAATATTTATCAAACTTTAGATATGGATTGAGCCATTAATCACCAAAAATCATATCACAATCAACCTCCGTAACCTTAGAAATAGACTACTCCATAATAGATGCAAGAACAAATATCATAGAAGAAGAAATCATTCTTACAAATTAAGCACTTACAATGGAGAAATGAAGAACAATCAACAAGTGAGCTCTCCCCTCTCTCTAGAACTCTCCAAAATTGTGTAAAAACTAGATAATCTCTTCTCTATGTAAAAGAAATAATATATATATTAAAAGGTAAAAAAAATATCTAACTAAATATCTAAAATAGCTTGAACCACTAAAATAGCCCATTTTGGGTGTGAAATGGCCAAGTTGCCAGGGCCATGATCGATCATGGCCAACCCATGATCGATCATGGGGTCTTCTGCCTGACTGCCAGTTTATACCATGATCGATCATGGTATACCCATGATCGATCATGCTTCTGGGAAATTCCTCAGATCAGCATTTTGCGAGCTTTTCACTAGCGCTTGATCAATCATTCGAAGGCCAATGCATCCTATGCCTATAAACACATAGAAACACAACAAAAGCACACCTAGCGGGACGATGTTAGATACAAAACTCGCCAAGACACTAATCTCGAGATAAGTGGATAATTAGGCATAATTAAAGCAACAAACGCGTAATGCGACTCTGGGAAAGAGTTTATGCATGACAATATTAGGCGTTTATCACAAGCATAGTTGCAAAGGCAATGTAGGTTGCTGGGGCAAAAGATAAGAATCCTATGGTTACAAATATAATTTTTTATGGGGTTATTCAAGAAATATGGTTGCTTGACTATTTTATGTTTAAGATTCCCGTGTTCAAGTGTGATTGGGTTGATAGTAAAAATGGAATCAGAGTAGATTGTGAGGATCAAGCGCTTACCACTGCGCCAAAAGCTATAGCTGTTAGCGAAGGCGCAACTTTATTTCCTTGTACCAACGATCATTAGAGCGCCATGGCATTAGATAACCTGCACACCGGATATACTCTCCGGATTCACCACGGAGAGGAGCGCAATTGTGGATTTACCTCCAACAATCCCCCCCCCACAATGGCGCGCCCCAAGTATCGAACCCGTGACCTCCTCTGATACCAATTTTTATTATACCTTAAAATATGATCATTTAAAATTAATATGAATTTATTTTGAAACTCGGTTTTTGTAAAATGATGTTTTTCAAATAAATTCAATTTCAAGCTAGTTTGAATCAATCTTTAAAAGATGCAAGAATATGTTTAAGTTATAGGGATTTGATCAATAAAGTATCTTTACATAAAATCTAAGCACTCACTCCATTTAATGATAATTCGAGTTTTCGTGATGCTTGATTTTCTTGTGCGTATCTTTACTTGTTTGATGTTCTTGATCCTTTCTTGGTTTTGATAACTTGTAGAACATGTGGAGATCATTCTTGTGCATATCTTCACTTGCTTGATGATCTAGATCTTTTCTTGGCTTTGTATAACATATGTATATCACTTGTGTTCATTTCTTGTGAGTAGAGGCGTTTGTAAAGCTTGTGTGAGATTTGCTTCGGTTTGAAGTTACACTTTTGTCCACACGGTTCGGCTTGTTCCCCCTACTCCGCGCTCAGTTAGTTCCCTGAGAATTTCCACTATAACCGATCTCCTTCCGGGTGAAGATCAAATCTCTACAAGTGTATTCTTATCACACACTCTCATAAGTATTGAAAACACCTTCAATACTTTCACAAGAAATCCCTCTTGCTAATCTATGAGATAGACCTCTCACAATTATGATTCAAATGAGTTTTGGTGACAAACACCAATGTACAATATCTCTCTTGTATATGACAAAATACAAATGAAGCTCACATTAAGAGATATCAAAATTGATCAAAATATATAGCTCAAAAATGAAGAATATGATCAATAAAATGAATTGAATACTTGAATAACTTTGTATATATGTAAAATAAGTTTGTAGAATGATTCAAGTGTGTTAAAACATGTCTAAGACATCATATATATAGCTTGCAAAACCATATGGCCGTTGGGGATGATTAAGAGAGGTTTTGGCTCCAAGGTATACATTTTTAAACTTTCCAACAGCTAGTTTTGACAAAAAACAATTTAAAATTGTTTTGTTAATTTCTCCCAATTAGAGCGTTGGATCATGCTCAAATTTTAGTCAAAATTTCCAGGAGATGTTATCTAACTATTGTAAAAATTTCAAAATGATCGGAGTTCGAGAAGGCCTCCATCTTACCGTTAGATCAAAATTGGGCAAAAATTGAGCGAATTTTAAATGAAAAATAAAAATATTTTTCCAATTTAATAATTTAGTTCCAAATAAAATTCTAATGATTTTTAAACCTCAAATATATGTTTCTAAGATACCCATTTTTATTATAGCTTAAAATATGATCATTTAAAATTAATATGAATTTATTTTGAAACTCGATTTTTGTAAAATGATGTTTTTCAAATAAATTCAATTTCAAGCTAATTTGAATCAATCTTTAAAAGATGCAAGAATATGTTTGAGCTATACGGATTTGATCAATAAAGTATCTTTACATAAAATATAAGCACTCACTCCATTTAATGATAATTCGAGTCTTCGTGATGCTTGATTTTCTTGTGCGTATCTTTACTTGTTTGATGTTCTTGATCCTTTCTTGGTTTTGATAACTTGTAGAACATGTGGAGATCATTCTTGCGCATATCTTCACTTGCTTAGTGATCTAGATCTTTTCTTGGCTTTGTATAGCACATGTATATCACTTGAGTTCATTTCTTGTGAGTAGAGGCGTTTGTAAAGCTTGTGTGAGATTTGCTTCGGTTTGAAGTTACACTTGGTCGGAAGATATATCGGTTAAAATGGCTATCATCATTGGAACAACCGAGTTAAATAACACTTTATTAACTTATTGTAATCATCAAAATAAGATTAATTGACTTTAAGGTCAACAATCTCCCCCTTTTTGATGATGACAATAGAGTTAATGTGTGTTTATATAAAAGATAATAATTTTAAGCATATGAATAATATGCTTCCCCTAAATAGGTGCATAGATAAAAATGTAAATGAATAATATGATCCCAAATTACACATGATTGATTTATTATTATTATCAAAATAAGATTAAGACCTTAGGTCAACAATCTCCCCTTTTTTTATGATGACAATAGAGTTAATGTGTGTTAACAATAACAAGCATCAATAGCATGTAAATTTAAATGAAAGAAATAGTTTAATAGTTAAAACTTAAATATAGTCATAGTTCTTAGAGTGTGTACCATTATCACTCTTTAAACTTGGCTTAAAAAATCACACACATCACACACATTATTTCTCCCCCTTTGATATCATCAAAAAGGAGTGACTCTTGAGATTGTGGTTGTGGTTGTGGTGAATTGGACTCACGTATACGTCACCTAATGGATCGTTTTGAGCTGCTAAAAAAAAATTGGCTTAAGCCAACAAGCAGTTTTTTAGGATAGCATGTTGTTTTACTGCTCTAGAATCATCAAAAATCTGCTGGAATGTCAAAGTCCTTTGTAGGAGAATTGTTATAACTCTTTGTAGAAAACTCCGATTGATGCACTGTAAATTGAGTTAGAATGTAGACACATAGAGATTTCCAGAAATATATGGTAGAGAACCTAATTCTCAGCCAATTGGTACAGTTTTAGCTGTAAAGTTGCACTATGTCCATATCAAGTCCTTTGTGGGAGAATTGCTACAACTCTTTGTAAAAAACTCTGATTGATGCACCGTAAATTGGGTTAGAAAGTAGACATATAGAGATTTCCAGAAATATATGGTAGAGTACCTAGTTCTTAGCCAATTGGTACAGTTTTAGCTGTGAAGTTGTACCATGTCCAATTTTCTGCACATTATTTTGCCATTTTTGTTTTTGTTTATTTTAGTGGCTCAATAAAATGTCAAAACACGAAATATAACATGCAAAAGAAAACAAGTATGGATATTAAAGAGATAAAGCATTTAAATGTCTTACAACAATATTTAAAGTCGGAAAATACCCTAGAGGGGGGTGAATAGGGTTTTTAAAACTTAATGCGGAATTAAAACGTTTTTAAAATATTTAAGCAAAGCAACTTAGTTAAATAAGTTTATCAAGGAAAACAATCAATTAAATAATCAATCCCAAGAATAAGCAATAATATAAGCAACTTCAATCAATTAATATAACAAATAAATAAGGAGATTGAGTAAGAAAGATTGAACCAATTTGAAGTCGAAGATTTTTTGTCCACACGGTTCGGCTTGTTCCCCCTACTCCGCGCTCAGTTAGTTCCCTGAGAATTTCCACTATAACCAATCTCCTTCCGGGTGAAGATCAAATCTCTACAAGTGTATTCTTATCACACACTCTCATAAGTATTGAAAACACCTTCAATACTTTCACAAGAAATCCCTCTTGCTAATATATGAGATAGACCTCTCACAATTATGATTCAAATGAGTTTTGGTGACAAACACCAATGTACAATATCTCTCTTGTATATGAAAAAATACAAATGAAGCTCACATTAAGAGATATCAAAATTGATCAAAATATATAGCTCAAAAATGAAGAATATGATCAATAAAATGAATTGAATACTTGAATAACTTTGTATATATGTAAAATAAGTTTGTAGAATGATTCAAGTGTGTTAAAACATGTCTAAGACATCATATATATAGCTTGCAAAACCATATGGCCGTTGGGGATGATTAAGAGAGGTTTTGGCTCCAAGGTATACATTTTTAAACTTTCCAACAGCTAGTTTTGACAAAAAACAATTTAAATTTTGTTTGTTAATTTCTCCCAATTAGAGCGTTGGATCATGCTCAAATTTTAGTCAAAATTTTCAGGAGATGTTATCTAACTACTGTAAAAATTTCAAAATGATCGGAGTTCGAGAAGGCCTCCATCTTACCGTTAGATCAAAATTGGGCAAAAATTGAGCGAATTTTAAACGAAAAATAAAAATATTTTTCCAATTTAATAATTTAGTTCCAAATAAAATTCTAATGATTTTTAAACCTCAAATATATGTTTCTAAAATACCCATTTTTATTATAGCTTAAAATATGATCATTTAAAATTAATATGAATTTATTTTGGAACTCGATTTTTGTAAAATGATGTTTTTCAAATAAATTCAATTTCAAGCTAATTTGAATCAATCTTTAAAAGATGCAAGAATATGTTTGAGCTATACGGATTTGATCAATAAAGTATCTTTACATAAAATCTAAGCACTCACTCCATTTAATGATAATTCGAGTCTTCGTGATGCTTGATTTTCTTGTGCGTATCTTTACTTGTTTGATGTTCTTGATCCTTTCTTGGTTTTGATAACTTGTAGAACATGTGGAGATCATTCTTGCGCATATCTTCACTTGCTTAGTGATCTAGATCTTTTCTTGGCTTTGTATAGCACATGTATATCACTTGAGTTCATTTCTTGTGAGTAGAGGCGTTTGTAAAGCTTGTGTGAGATTTGATTGCTTCAGTTTGAAGTTACACTTGGTCGGAAGATATATCGGTTAAAATGGCTATTGTCATTGGAACAACCGAGTTAAATAACACTTTATTAACTTATTGTAATTATCAAAATAAGATTAATTGACTTTAAGGTCAACAATCTCCCCTTTCTTTTTGATGACAATAGAGTTAATGTCTGTTTATAAAAAGATAATAATTTTAAGCATATGAATAATATGCTCCCCCTAAATAGGTGCATAGATAAAAATATACAAGCAATTATTAAAAAAAATGCTTGCATAGATAAGATAAACAAACTATTAGTTCTTGATCAAGCATAGCATAATCAAATAAACGATAAAATAAACGAGTATGTACCATTATCACTCATGACATACACACATAACACACATACTTACATAACACACATACTTCTCCCCCTTTTTCTTCATCAAAAAGGAGGGAATCAGTAATTATCAATCTAAAGCTGCAAAAATACTTGTTAATACTCATAATAATATGTGTTTACAGTAGCAAGCATAAATAGCATATAAATAATATGCTCCCCCTCAATTTATGCAAAGATGACAATTAAAAAGTATTGAAAATATTCGAGATAGTTTAATATATATATATATATTTTTAAATAAAGCTTTCAAAAGTATGAATGTAGAAAATCATTTAAAGCATTTAAAATCTTACCATAACATTTAAGTCACTATAAAAAAATCTTACCACAGCAAAAAAAAATCTTACCGCAGCAAAGAAAATCTTACCTTTTACCGCAGCATCAACATTACGCACATTTTCTCCCCCTATGTCAACATCAAAGAGGGATCTAGACCGTGTTAGGGCGGTGGACTCTAGATGCACGCGGGGGGCACTGTAATTTTGACCTTTTAGGCTGACATCTTTTCGTTTTCGGGATTCTTTTAATTGTTAGATGCCTCTTGTCCCCTCTTTCTTGTTGTCTTCCTCGAGATCCATTTTCTTCTTATAACTTTTATAGGAGGTACCCACGAGTAAGGGAAAGCAAATCACAAGTATGCCGAATAACTTTCGTTGTACAGGTTCATCTTGTGCTGCTTGCATTTATAGACGCAAGAAATGTCAACCATGGTGTGAATATGCACAAATTTTTATGGATGTGATTAGTCGTCAAGATTATCGTACAATCTTCACCGTTTTTGGGGTAAATAGTGTTGCACATATTTTGCAAAATATTCCCGAACATCAATATCTTGAGACTCTCTATTCATTTCTTTTTGAAGCTAAGGCGAGAGTCGAGAATCCCAGTAAAGGCTGTACTGCGCTCATTGTTTCTCTTGAACAGAAGGTACAAGAGTTACAATCACGACTGACAACATTAGAGGCTCGATTAGGAGAGTCTTCTAGCGCTAACCAATGCTTTTCTTTTGCTCCTCTTATAAGTTCTACAGGGCTCCTATCGGTAGCAGAAAATGTTGCACCTGAAATTCTTCTGACTACCGAGAATTATTCAGACCATAGTACTTTTCTCACTAATGTGGGTTTGCCGGCATATCTGACTCTGTCAAATTACCAAGCTGCTTTGGAAGGTCATTCATCGCAATTTTCTCAAAGTGGTACTATTGCGGAGGTTGCCGAGCCAAATAGTCCTGATTGGACATCTCTATTAGATATGGAGCATAATTTTGTTGATTATTCTTCTTCTAGTCTCAATGCTGTTTTGAATTTTGATATTGATGATCTTCAGATTCTGTTCCCTTCTTTTCTTTGAATGATAAATAGTAATTTTTAGACTGCAAAATTATTGTTAGTTTATAATAACATGCAAAATGAAGACTTATGTTGTTTACCAAGTTGACAAGCATCACAAATTATATCTTTAATAAGTTTAGTTTTAGGCAATCCTTTAACTAATTCTATTTTAGATAATTTGTGAACTAAATCCATATTAGCATGACCTAATCTTCTATGCCATAACTAAGAAACATCATTCAATACGGATAAATATTTAACATCTTGTTGAGACAAATTATCAAGTTCAAGAGTATATACGTTATTAGATCTATAAGCAACAAATATAATTATCACTAATATTTTTAACAATGTAACATTCAGATTTAAAAATAAGTTCATAACCTTTATCACACAATTGACTAATACTAAGCAAATTATGTTTTAAATTATCAACTAGTAGAATATTATCAATATAAGAACATTTACAAACTTTACCTATACCAATAATTTTGCCCTTGGCGTTGTCCCCGAAAGTCACATTCCCTCATTTCTTGGGAATAAGACTTAAGAAGTTGTTCTTGTCTCCCGTCATGTGCTTTGAGCAACCACTATCCAAGAACCACTTGGTTTTGCTACCTTTGGCTTTCAAGCACACCTCATCGTCTCTTGCCATAAGGCAAAGATTTGCCGTTTCCTCGTTGTTAGAATCGGCATTGGACTCACCTTCTTCGGAATCACTCCAAGTGCCTTGGAGGGCGTGTCTTACTTGCTTGAAGGCTTTGTCTCTTTTGTCTCTTCTTTCCTTTCTTCTAACCGGGCAATTTGTTTTGCAATGCCATGGTTCATGGCAATGGAAACACTTCTTTTCTTCTTCATTTTTAACTCTTGGTTGAATATATCGATCATTGTTTCTTCTTGATGAAGGATCAAAGTTGTTTCCTTTTCCTTGAAATTTCTTCTTCTTGGCTAGAAATTTTATGAATTTTCTAGAAAGAAGAGCCATATCCTCATCTTCTATCATCAACTCCTCATCATCATCTAGTTGAGTTGCTTTGAGAGTTAGTGGCCTTTTGGCTTTTGAATCACTTTCTTCTTCTCTTGCCAATTCCTTCTCATGAGTTTTAAGTGAACCCAATAGTTCATCCATGCTTAGCGTCTTGAGATTCTTGGCTTCTTGAATAGCCGTTACTTTAGGTCTCCATTTCTTGGGAAGTGTTCTAAGAATCTTTCGAATCTTATCCTCATTAGAATATTCCTTTCCAAGAAGATCTAAAGCATTAGTAATAATAGAGAACCTACTATACATAGAAGCAAGTGATTCATTAGGCTCCATTTTGAAAAGTTCATAATCATGAACGAGCATATTAATATTATCATCCTTAACTTGTGAGGTTCCTTCATAGGTAACTTCTAATTTGTCCCAAATTTCTTTGGCAGTTTTACAACTAGAAATTTTGTTGTATTCATCTATAGTCAATGCACAATGTAGGGCATTCAAGGCTTTAGCATTAAATTGGATTTTTCTAATATCATTCTCATCATATTCGGAAATAGATTTAGGAGTAACTTTACCCTTTTCATCGGTTTTGGTAATTTCATAGGGTCCAATGAGTGTAACTTTCCATTGTTCAAAATCACTAGCTTGAAGAAAAGTACACATACGACTTTTCCAATAACTATAATTTTTGCCATCAAATAGAGGTGGTCTAATGGTGGAAGAACCTTCGTTAATTCCGGTTCCTTGATAAATAAACATGATCGTAAACTCTAAGATTGTTAAATCAAAACAAGAGTACAACCTCTGATACCAATTGTGAGGATCAAGCGCTTACCACTGCGCCAAAAGCTATAGCTGTTAGCGAAGGCGCAACTTTATTTCCTTGTACCCAACGACCATTAGAGCGCCATGGCATTAGATAACCTGCACACTGGATATACCCTCCGGATTCACCACAGAGAGGAGCACAATTGTGGATTTACCTCCAACATAGATGAACTTGGTTTTACATTAGTTGATCTTGGTAGAATTGGCTATAAGTCCGATTCTTTTATCTTAGCTTCTCAAGTTAAAAAGGTTTTTTATGTACCTGATCAATTGAATCCTAAATGGTCAATTGTCCTATCAAGTCCTCAAAAAGGCCATTATGATGAAAACAATAATGAGTTCGTCGATGGTTCTAATGGAGGTGAAATTCATGCAAACATCTTGCCAAATATTCGATCCTTTGAGTTCACTGATGAATCTCCACAAACCTATGCTCGTGAGGATTGTGAAGGGATGTGGATTGAGCAAGAGTGAACATCTTAGCCTCCACCATTATGTAAGGATAAAAATTATATGGCATTTGTTATAATTTATGTTAGACTAACAATTTGTGGCAACTACAATGTTGTAATATTTTGCTTTCCGCTATTTATGTCAAATATTAATTGTTTGGTATGTTTACTGCTAAGATAATTTAAAGGACTGAATGCTATTTTTTGGTAGATACAGTACAATTAAAAACCTGCACTGAAAACTTTAGAGTGATTTATTTTATTGCTTGGCAGATCAAATAATATTAGTGGCCATGAATGCAAAAACTATGGGGACTACATCAGAAAATTGTAGAAGTATGAGAGGTAGAGGATCTGCAATGCTAAAATGATTAAGTAAGATTAAAGGCCTCGAAGAACGAGTTAAGATCGTCTATAATGAGAATGGACAGTCAATTGGTGACACTAAACACCATTTAGCTAGTTACTCGGGCTTGTTGGTAAAGTCCTTTGTTATAATCAATTATAAAGATTGGCATAAAGTGTCAAAGACAATAAAGAAAAAGTTGTGGGGACTTGTACATTGATCTTCGCATAAGTCCACCAAGAGCCGACCACCACCAAGGCATCCTTCTTTTTCACCCCCTCCATCCGAGATGGATAACGAAGACAATGAGTCAAATGTCGGAGAGAACAATGATCATAATCGTCCGGTCCGCACAATGCGAGATTACCTTCAACCTCCTCGAGGCACTTTAAACTCTTGCGTTGTTATTCCCGTGGGTCAAGCCGGAACATTCACTCTGAAACCGGGTATGTTGTAACATATACCATTATTTCATGGTATGGATTCCAAAAATCTTTACTTGCATTTAAAAGATTTTAAGGAAGTTTGCTCTACTTTTAGAGAAGTTAGCACAAATAAGAAAGTAATGAGGTTAAGACTTTTTCCATTCTCTTTCAAAGATAAAGGAAAAATATGGCTCAATTGTCTACATCCCAATTCCATTTGAACATGGCAAGAGTTGCAAGCCGAATTTTTAAAGAAATTATTTCTCATTTATCGAACCAATGCTTTGAGAAAGCAAATTTCAAAATTTTCTCCCAAAGAAAATGAAAGTTTTTACAAGTGTTGGGAAAGATACAAAGAGCTTTTGAATTCTTGCCTCCATTATGTACATGAGACATGGAGTATTGTTAGCTATTTTTACGAATCACTCACTCCCGCCATGCGCACATTTGTAGAAACAATGTGTAATGGAATTTTTTTGAGTAAAAGTCCGGAGGACGCTTTGTTGTACTTTGATGAAATAGTCAAAGGTGCCCAAAATTGGAACACCTACACGGACGAGGTTAAGGGTAAAGTTTCCGAGAGGGGGCTTTGTACCAATTGTGCAAAGGTGATGACATGGAGTTGAAATTTATGCAATTGTCAAAGAAAATCGAAGCCATGGAATCTAGTAAAATTAGGGAAGGTAATGTAGGAACTAGGACTATTTGTGTCATTTGTGAAAAAGGTGGGACATTCCGCAGAGGAGTGTCACACCCAAGAAAAAGGAAAATTCCCATCTCAACCCTTAGCTAACCCCCGAGGACAATCTTTAATGATCAATGAGGTGAGTCAAGTGAAAATGTTGAGGAGTTGAAATCCATCACCATTCTTAGGAGTGGGAAAGAGATTGAGAAAACTATAGTTCCTAAGGCCAAAAAGCCGGTGGACACAGCCGAGTCGAGTCAAGTTTAAGAGATCTCCCTAGAAGAGAGAATGAGAGAAGAAGAGAGAGTTTGAAAAGAGGATTTGGAGAAAATCAAGAATAGTGTCAAAATTCCTTTTCCAGAACGGTTATCTCAACCTTTCAAGGAGACCCGAAATGCCGAAATTCTTGATTTGTTCAAACAAGTGAAAATTAACATTCCATTACTTTATGCAGTGAAACAAATTCCTTCTTATGCAAATTTTTTAAAATATTTGTACACAATTAAGAGGAGATTGAATGTTAAAAAGAAAGGATTTATGGTAGAACAAGTGAGTTCAATAATGCAAGGCACTTAAATTCCAAAATTCAAAGATCCCGGTTGCTCCACCATTTCTTGTTTGATTGGCAATTTTAGAATAAAAAATGCTTTGCTTGATTTGGGTGCGAGTGTTAATGTTTTACAATTTTCGATCTACCAACAATTGGGTTTAAGAGAGTTGAAACCCACGAAAGTCACGATCCAGTTGGCGGATCGAACTGTCAAGATCCCAAGGGGAATTGAAGAGGATGTGCTAGTTCAAATTGATAAATTCTATTTTCCCACGTATTTAATTGTTCTTGACATGCAACCAGTATCCAATCCCGAAAATGAGATTCCTGTGATTTTGGGAAGACCTTTTATTGCAAGATCAAATGCTATCATCAATTATAAGAATGAAATTGTGAAATTGGCCTTTGGAAATATGACTCATGACTCTTGAGCTTAATGTATTTTCAATAAGTAACAAACAAGATGATTTTGACAATGAAATTGAACATGTAAAGATGATAGAGTCACTGAAGATCCAAAAACCGGTTTCAAATTTAAAGTTAATGGTCAAAGACTAAAACCGTTTTTGGAAATTCCGTCGCTAAAGGAGTCCGTCCCTCTAAGCGACCTAACCTACGCCTAAAAAGCGTAAGTCATTTTTGTAAGTAATGTGTATATTTTATGTTTTTGGAGTTTTCAGAAAATTTGGGCGGTTCGGAGTAAAACAGAAATTTCTGAAGCGATTTAAGAAAACTCGGGTGAAGCGGAACAAATCGAGCAAGTGTGGAAGTTAGAAGATGCTGAAAAAATATGAGAATGGTTCGAGCGGATGGGAGGATGATTTGTAAAAAGTTGCAAGAAAATTCAAAAGAAAAAATTGAAAAAAGTCGGATAAATCGACACAGATTTAAAAATTCTCAGATAAATTTCAAGACCTTCGAGAAGTGAAAAAAATTGGAGAATGTGAAGATAGAAGATAAAACATGAGGGTTTCATTTTTTTTGTCCCTAAAAAAATAAAAAATAAAATAAAATAATTAAAGCAAGCTCGATCGATCTAACTGTGGTAGAGGATTTTGGGTGGCCAAACCACCCTAAAAAAATTAAATATTGAGCTAGATTGATCCAGCTATAGGCTGGATTGATCTAACTTTGGCACAGGGTTTTTAGTGCATAGCTAGATTGATCCAACATTTAAAATGAAAATAAAAATTCCGTAGCTTTCTTCCCCTCTTTTCTTATTCTCATAGAACCCATCATCTCTCACAACTCCATTCTCTCTCCTTCAACCCCCCATTGCTACACACATTCAAACCTCCAGTAACACCAAATCTCTATCAATTTCTTCACCATTTTTCTTCAAATCTTTCACTAAACCTTTTAATCTCTACTCAAATCTCTCTAATATCAACCATTCTTCAACAATACTCCCTAAATCTCACCAAATTTTGAGCTTTTACCCCAAACCCACCACTTTCTCTCTCTAGAAAGTTTTCAACAACGCTCCCTTAGATGGCTATGAAGTAGGTTCAGAATCGATTCTCGCCTCGTTTTGGAAAAATTGGAAAGCAATTTTTCAACAACTTGCCAATTTTCGTCGTCATCAAGAGCATTGAGGACAATGCCAACTTTAAGTTGGGGGGTGAGCACTTTCAAAATTTCAAGCATGTTTTCTTTCATAATAATTTTTTCCATGCTAGGATCGATTTTACCATCTTATCGAAGTTTGAAAATGATGATCAATTTTTTTTGAATTGTCCTTGAATTGATGGTTTTTGGCATGAATTTCTTGATTTGGATAGGTAGTTGATTGGTAATCTCCATGGCATTACTTGATTTAGATTATTTAGCCTTGTAGTTTCTTATGAACATGCATAATGTTGTAGCTTGATTTAGTCTTTGGTATCACATATAATTATTTTTATCTTGTGTAGAGAGAAGTAATGTTCAAATACAATAAAAACTCTTTCGAAAAGATCCTCCTTAGAGGGGACAAATGCATGGCACTTACAAAAGATTTGGAAACTTGGATGACTTTTAAACTTAATATTGACTTTAAGCTTCACTTGACTAAATTCATAAGTCATTTTGTCTAATATTAAGGATAGGCAAAGGTTACCATATGGAAAGAGGGTGAATAGCTTCCTTTGATTGAAGAAAAAAAAGCTATAAATGCAAAATCACAAAGTGAGACTTCTGCCCTCCATAGAGATGCAAACCACCTTGATCTAATTTAGCAAAAAATCCAAGTAAAAGATTAAGAAAAGTGCTTAAAATCGACAAAGTTCTTGAGCTTTTGTTTTTGAAAGATTTCTCTCTACCACTATTGATGAATAGAATTATTTGTGATTAAGAATGATTGTGTCAAAATTCCATATGCATAGTGTGTTCAAATGGAAATGTGGAGTTAGCTTTTAAAAAAGATTGTAAGCAATGGAGATCGTCATTCAAATGCCAACATTCCAAAAACTGTAATAGTAATGCCAAACATTTAAATCAATTCATGGAAATGTTTCAATTCTACTTCTTTGAGTTCAAACTTTGAATGTTTGTGGGTATCATCACTGTAAACCCTCACGAGACACAACTCGTCTTCTAGGAGAACTTAGGAGTTCAAAGGCATAATGCATGTGCTAAATGCATTTTTGGTTACTATACTTAGCTATTTTTAATTTGCTTGCTAACGGATTAGCAAGAGATAAGTTGGGGGGAGTTGATAAACGTATAATATTGTCTTTCATACGTTCGTTTTCGGAGCTGTTTGACACGTTTAACTCTCTAAAACCATTCAGTTTGCTAACTTATCTCGCGATTAGTCTCGTAGCATATTTTGTATTTAACATTGCTTGGAAAGGCATTTTTGTGTTTATTTTGTTGCCTTTAGATCTCGAGAAATTCATTGAGTAAAAGAAGAATGATCAACCAAGCAATTTTTAACCTTTAAAGCAAAAGGTCAACGAAAAGTGAAATAGTTGGATCAATCAAGCTCATTCCTTGATCTATCAAGAGTTGACATCAAGAGTTGGATCTATCTAGCTTTTTGCTAGATCAATGAAGGAATTTTTCCCATCATTTGGATCCATCTAGCTCAAGCCAAGATTAATCTAGATGGCTTGCTTTGTCTTTTATGTCACCTCTCCTATTTTGCTCATCTATCTCATAGCTAACTTAGAGACTAAAAAGTGGTTCAAATCTCTATCTCCTAGAATATTGTATTTTATACAAAAGTGGCTCTTTTTCAATGGGCAAAAGGGATAATTTCTCTTGGATCTTTAGTAGAGAGAGGAGAAGGAGACAACACACTTATCTATATATATAGTCTCCATTATTGTATTGGGAGATGCTTAGACTCTTAGACTCTTGGGATTATTAATATTTTTATTTATTTGTCTTGAATATTAATCTCTCTCAAGAATTGGTAATTTATTATCTTCATTGAAGAGCAATGGAATAGACTTCTATAATTCTTGTCTCTACATTTATTATGGAGTAAATTTCTTTGCTAAGGCTAAAAGATGAAGTTTGCAATGCATTAATTATGTAAGTTCATTTCTCATTCCATTGTTAGTATTGTTAAATACTTGTTGAATCTTTCATCTTCTCCATTTAATTAACCATTCATAAGCTAGTAAGATAATCCTCATAAGATGATTTGACTTTGTATGCCTTGTATACATAGTTCTCAAGCATTAATGAAGAGATGATACACTTGAGTATTTCTTACTAGCCTATGTCCACTCCTTCTATGAATAAGACACTTTTCATTGCCAAGCATGATTAGTCTTTGATATTCATGGAAACACCAAAAATTTGATATTCCAATCATTGAATGCCTTAATGATATGTTGAGTGCTTTCTACACTTTATGTGATTTTGAGACTCAATATTTTCTTGGTTAAGGTGTTGCCAAAGAAAATCTCTTAAGTTTATGTCATAAACAACTCCACTAATCACCCTAATGATTCAATTTGTATCTATCAAATATGTCTATACTGGATGGTTTATCCTCCACCTAGACCTCTCAATCTTAGGCAAAGGAAATGTTGTGATTTATTGTGCTTAACTCTTTAAGTGGCCATTTAAATGCCTAGGGGAACTAACAATGAGTTCTTAAATGCCTAGTTTAAATTTATGCCTTTTATTTTGGTGTATCTTACATTTGTATCTTGGTTGAACAAAATACAAAGGAGAGATACAGTTGTGTTAAGTTTTGATTACACCCTTTCTTTATGTGGCATTTATATGGGAATGGGTTGCTTTTGCTTCACACACTTTTGCTTAGAAAAGTGCAAGATACTTAATACTTAAGAATTGTATTGAGAACTTTGAATGAGATTGATTTTACATAATGTTGCAAAGTGAGTGAATTATATAATGCCTTGGCCTTTTCTCATCTTTTGATTAATCACTTTAGTTTTTATTGCATAACTTTAAAATCAACAATTAAAATCAACCAATCCACTTCTTTAAACAAAGCTTCGGACTCGTAATCACCACATCGTCTTTTCGACTATCCTTATGGTTCGACACTTGAACTTACCAAGCATAATAACTTGACAACCTACACTTGGGTTTATGTTGTGCATGATTTTGTGCCTATTTTAGACCTCTTACTTAACTTTGTTTACTCGTTTTGGGTAGTAAAAAATATTTATTTATTTATTTTTAGTATATTGTAATAATTATAGAGTTAGTGAAAAAAAGATCCAAAAAGAGTTGAATAAAGTATCGAAGTCAAGAAGAAACGAATTGAAGTAATTTCGGAACAAGAATCATATTTGAGAAAGTTATGCAGCAGTTCGGTATTTTTATCATATCTTCTCGCTCAGAACTCGGATTTTGGAGTTCTTTATATGGATGGAAATAAAATTCGAAGACCTACAACTTTCGTGTTTTGAGTTTTCTCAAATTCAGAGGAGGATTTGAAATTTCATCCATCTATCTTAGGAATTAGTTTTTTTTTTTTTTTTTTAGATTAGTTGCAATTTTAATTTTTGATGTAATATTATTTTTCTTATTGTAATAAGTAAATTAGATTAATACAAATTCTAGACTTTAATTCCCTGTGGATTCGATCCCTTACTTCCGCTAACTACGTTATTAATATAGTGTAGTAAAATAAGGGTTTTTGAATTAGTGTTTTTTTCTTGCGGCGGAAAAATTGCTCTTTCAAATTGGCGCCGTTGCCGAGGAATGAAGTTTTTTTAGAGTTTGTATTAATTTACTTTGCTCGAGGACGAGCAAAGTTTAAGGTTGGGGGTATTTGTTGTGCATGATTTTGTGCTTATTTTAGACCTCTTACTTAACTTTGTTTACTCATTTTGGGTAGTAAAAATTATTTATTTCTTTATTTTTAGTATATTGTAATAATTATAGAATTAGTGAAGAAAAGATCAAAAAAAGAGTTGAATTGAGTGAATAAAGTATCGAAGTCAAGAAGAAACGAATTGAAGTAATTTCGGAACAAGAATCATATTTGAGAAAGTTATGCAGCAGTTCGGTATTTTGATCATATCTTCTTGCTCAGAACTCGGATTTTGGAGTTCTTTATATGGATGGAAAGAAGATTCGAATACCTACAACTTTCCTGTTTTGAGTTTTCTCAAATTCAGAGGTTTACCTTTCCGAAAAGAGCCCCGAACCTACTGCCAGTGCACAATGTCAAAAATTAAGATGTGTAGCCTCCATTTAATTTCTTGCTCCTTACTCCTCTACAATCCAATCCTTATTCAACCTCTTTCCATATTTTCCTCATTGAACTCCAACTCTTTTCCATCATTAAACTCAAACTCTTTTCTTATTTATAGAATCCTTCTTCACAAAAAAAAAAGCAATCCTTAAATTTACCAAAACTCCCAACTCCCATTATGCGATTTTTTTGAGAGATTGTCTGCGATTTTAGTAGATGTATCTTTCCTTGAGAGAAGCATGGTGAGAGTTTTGGAAACTCCTAATTTTTATTATGTGAAGTCTCGTTTAGGTTGTTTGTGTTTTTGGAAGAACAAATAAATCTTTATGATGGAAGAACATAATGAGATTTCGAGCCTTGATTTTCTCAAGGAAAGATACATCTGCTAAAATCGCAGACAATCTCTCAAAAAAATCGCATAATGGGAGTTGGGAGTTTTGGTTAAATTTAAGGATTGCTTTTTTTTATGAAGAAGGATTCTATAAATAAGAAAAGAGTTTGAGTTTAATGATGGAAAAGAGTTGGAGTTCAATGAGGAAAATATGGAAAGAGGTTGATTAAGGATTGGATTGCAGAGGAGTAAGGAGCAAGAAATTAAATGGAGGCTACACATCTTAATTTTCGACATTGTGCACTAGCAGTAGGTTCGGGGCTCTTTTCGGAAAGGTAAACTTCTGAATTTGAGAAAACTCAAAACACAAAAGTTGTAGGTGTTCGAATCTTCTTTCCATCCATATAAAGAAATCCAAAATCCGAGTTCTGAGCGAGAAGATATGATCAAAATACCGAACTGCTGCATAACTTTTCTCAAATATGATTCTTGTTCCGAAATTACTTCAATTCGTTTCTTCTTGACTTCGATACTTTATTCACTCAATTCAACTCTTTTTTTGATCTTTTCTTCACTAACTCTATAATTATTACAATATACTATAAATAAATAAATAAATAAATAATTTTTACTACCCAAAACGAGTAAACAAAGTTAAGTAAGAGGTCTAAAATAGGCACAAAATCATGCACAACAGTTTATAAGCGCGGAAGTATTTTCGGCCACATCATGAGGTATATGCTGAGATTGATCAAAAAGCCTCGTATCATATTTCTGGTCAAAATATTTTATTGTCCAGACACAATAGAGTAATTTTTGTTTTGAACATGTTGGTGGCTAGCTCGTATGTCAGCAATGTTAGTTTAATATAATAATATTTTAGATACTTGGATCTAGTTGTTTCAGGTGAAGGAAACACTATTTTTTATATCTTAAAATTTGTTATATTTTGTAGGAATTATACAGAAGCATAAAGAACCAAATTGAAGGTGCAACCAAACTTGGACAAGAGTCCAAAACTAATGATGTTGAGAGTTGTACACCGCCAAGTCTGGTGTACTTGTCTTGTGAGAAGAGACCTCAAGAGCCTTGAAACTTCAAATCTGGTGCTATACATGCTTTGGTAAGTACACTTAAAAGTAAATTTAATTAGATCACACTAGTTTATCTTGCACCTATTATACGTGTGCCTCTCACATATAACAATACCCTACGCAACATATGCACCATATAATTAGTACGGACCTAAGTATAAATAAGAATACATTAAAATATTTACAAAAAAAAAATGGCAATTAACATGATGGCCAAGTATATGTGCTGCTGGGTCATTTTTAACTAGAAGCTAGATACAAATTTGGATTTAACTTTTTTATTCATGTTTAAGACAACCTGTTCGTTAAACTTTAATTAGAACATTCATATCGTTTTGATTACTTTGTTATCGTGTTCTATTACATGGCAAAAAGTGTAACTTGGCAATTGAATCAAAAACCAACATATTTGCTGAAGGATTAGTCTTTATAAGGAATGGATCTGATGAAAAGATTCACAACATTCCCTTGGGAGAAAATAGCGTACGTGTGTCAATTGAAAAGGTCTTACCTCCTAATGATATCCTCCCTATATCGGTCCCTAGTGAGATGGAAACTGTTAAGGATGCCCTAGGTTCATTCATTGCTTGGCCAAAAGAGTTTGTGCTATTATGCGCTGAGGTAAACTATTTAATAAAATGAACTATATCTTTTAGTGAACTGAATGTCCCATTAATAAGGTCTTATTGAATCATATAAAATAGAAAAATAATGATGATTATGTAGACGTGCGAGAGAAGGATACCAACAATGATGGTGCTGCCCCCATGATTAATTCATTTGCCCAAACATTACACATCATAAAGAGAAATGTGGTCATTATTCCACTTGAGAAAGAGTTATTTGGAAAATGAAAATATTGAGTCTTATGTTTTTAAGAAAGACTTATATCGTTTTTGTGAGATGAAAACTATAGATGTCACTTGTATTGCTGCATACATGAGGTAAGATGTTAGATTCAATGTTTGTTTACTTGATTATTAATATCAATCTTATTCATTTTCTATTTTAGGTACTTGTATAATAAACTTTATGGTTCTCGAGAAACCTACAAATTTATCAATCCTGTTTCTAGTAGTACTACATTCAAGAAAGCGTTATCTCAACTTGTCACAAGATGATTGGAGAAATGGAAAGGGAAAGAAATATGTTTTGTTCCATATAACATCCAATCGAAGTAAGTTAAAAGTAATTTGATACATATGTTCTAATTATTGTTATGAATTCACGTGCAACTTGTTTTATGGTAGGTTCCATTAGGTTTTAATGGTCACTGATTGCTCCTCAATGACTATCTTTTGGTTGGACTCATTGCATACATTACCAGATGAACAAACAAAATTCTATATAAATGCGTGAGTTATTTCTAATCTTTAGCTACCACTTCGTATTGTTATTTTCCATTAGTACTTAACTTCAATTTCTTTTTCTTTTAGTGGTTTATATGAAATACTTGTCAATGGGAGAAAAGGACAAATGCCAACGTGGAGTTTCGCTACGGTAAACAAATAATAACAAAATGTTGTCTCATTATCTCTTTTGTTTTTAACTATTAGAATCTTAAAATGTGCTTCTATGTAGTGCCCAAAATAACAGGGTTCCGTTGGATGTGGATATTATGTTATGAGCTTCATGAAAGAATTAATAGAAGATCCTCGTCAATCTGTTGAGATGAAAGTACAAATAATTTTTATTCTTTTGATCTTTTAAGAATTTCACTGTTTAAACCATTTGATTGTTATTTGACATTTTAGATGAGCAACTTAGCTAGAAAAGATACATACACTCGAAAAGAGATAGACGAAATCCGATGTTAGTTCATCAAGTTTGTCGTGGAGTATATGGAGCCATGATGAAAGCAACAATAGCATATGAAGGAGGAGGTTAATTCTGATATTGTAATATGTACATCTAGTGTTTTATAACTTAATTTGTCTATAATAGAGTAATACTTTTATTTTTCATTCATGGATACCTGTTCTTTAGTCTTAGAAGAAAGCCTTTGCAAATTCGGAGTAGAAAAACATTGTACAACACAAACTTGGAGATTGGAAATGTCATTCACATATGTGCGGGCTAAAAGGCAGCTATCATCAATTGATATCCTAGTACACAATGCAAACCTTGTTTGTTTGTTTTTATTCCAAAGAGGTTGAACTTAATTCTAAAAGTAGAATAGTTATATTTAAATTGATTGATATTGAACACGCAGTTGGTGGGTTGAATTTGAATTTAAAACTGAAATTGTTGGATTGATTTGAATTGTATTTGAATATGGATTTTTTGGGTTGATTTGAATTGTATTGAAATTAAATTTGGAGAGGTGGTTCCTAGATATGTTGCTGGAGGGTTCTTTTAAAAAATGAGATTCAATCTAGACATGTATTTGGAAAGTGTCGAAAAAGCTACTTTGATTTTTTTTACCCGTTTTCAAATTTTATATGACTCTAGCTTATAGGACGCCTGTTTAAAAATTGTAGGCTGTCCTAAATTGACATATATGACACCGTTTAGTTGCCCTAAATTTGGTTTTTCCTTGTAGTATGATCACCTTCCAAATTAAAGATCTCTATATGTTCAAAAGGTTAGATCAAATAAGATTTGTAATTAGACATGGTATATTTAAAAACAAAGAATCAAGAAAATATGGACATCAAACTAAAAATCATATGTTTGACAAAATTACTTTTTAATTTGGAATTTTGTAATATTATATTAGCTTGAAGTATAAATAGAAAAAACCAGTATGACAACCATGTTGTAAGTACTTTTTGTGTGAATTTTGAAGTCACGCACGTCTTCTGAGTACGCATGAAATAAATAACTACAACTATAAATTATTAATGTTGTGAATATTGGCCATTCTCTGTTTCAAATAGTGGCTTTCTACTAGAAATCATTAATTGTTTTCATATTCAATCTATTATTGGGATATTGGAGAAGATTAAATTTTAATATAATAGTTATTATCCTATTTAATTTGTATTAGAAATTATGTCTGTATAAATTATAACAAAAAGGAAAATTTGTAATATAAATTTCCATTGCGCGCCCACGAGCAGTACTGATTTTTGAATGAAGTTAAGATATTTGAATATCCATGTATAAATGTGGTTGGATGAAGCAGGAACTATAATATGTAGATTTTTATTTGAATTAGATTTTGATTCATTAATACTTTCTTGTGGAATTATAAAATTAATAACAATAAAGTCAGCATATATGAAAATTTTATTAAAACAATTAAGTATCTAATCAATTAAAAAAAATTAATACTTTCAAGAACTTAATTAAAATTGGTTATAAAATATTTTTTTAAAAAAATGATTATGAAAAACACATACATTTACATATTTAGAAAATAAAATATTTCAAAATATGAAGGCATTTTTCCTTGATATTGTAACATCTCATATTTCATTTCCGCGCCAATTATCTTCTTCAGCCCGGTTAAGGCTTTATTACCGTTAGATAGTGAACATTGGGTTCTGAGCCTCTTGTATTTGAACCAAAACCTCTAGCATGTCATATTAGGTATATTAAGTTTGTAAGATCAATCGTTTCATTATTCGGGTGGCCCGAATCGAAAACGAGTAGTAAATCGCGTATTTTGAACTTTTTGGAAAAGTTTATTTTTTGCCAACTTTGAGAGGCTATAACTTTTTTATCCGAGGTCCAAATGACTCTCCTTTTGTGTCCATGTCTTCATATCAATACCCTCTACAACTTTATTGTTTTGACCAAAAGTCAAATCACACTTCTCGGTGGTTGAATCAGCTTGCAAAGTAAATAAATTGTTGAAATCTGGTGTTCAGAACAATTCGGTAGAGAGCTGTCTTCGGTGAATTTATGGGGATGATCCATCCATAATTTAAGGAAACATCCTTCTAGGAAGTTGTAGAGTTTTGAATTACCTTTCCGTGGACATAAAGATCACCTCAATCATAATTCCAAGCAAGAAGTTATGACCAAAATGCTAACAGTGCACCAGATTCACCCATCAGTCGACTTATGGGGATTGATCAGTCGACTGATGGGGTTCTGAACACGATTATAAAGCCAAAACAAGGTAAATTTCGTCCCAAAGAGATACACCAACCTAGGAGCTTTGAAGGGGCGATTGGGGGGCTATGTTGGGGAGATTTTATGAGGGTTTGATCACCCTATACGTATGATTCACCATTTGAATCATCACCATCATCATCTTCCTCTTCAATTCCTTTCCTCCATTAATGAGGGTTTGAGCTCTATTTGGGGGATTGTCGCAACAATGCATCTCTGGCTCGACTTCTCCTTGATTTTTCAAGGGATTGACCCTCCTAAGGTGGGAACAATAGTATTACAATGTGTTTTCAAGTTATTACATCTTATTCACTTCAAATCAAAACTTATTCAATGATTTTGTATATAATTTCTACAAATGCATGTTCATGGGGTTTTGGGATAAATTGTTCTTGATATTTGGTTTGATTTGGACTTGATATGAGTGTAAACTATGGATTTTATATAAGCCCCAATTTCTACGTTGTTTTTGGGAAGATTGGTACAAAATCCTTACTTATGAATACTTTTGTATACATACACTATAATACGCTTACCTAAAATGCTATACTCGGTTTTGAAAACATATTTTTGCATATAATTACTTGTGATTGGAGTTTTGTTGTTGTACTTTAATTAGAAATCCTTTATCTATAAAAAAATTTGCTACCTACTTGCCAGTCCGTAACTATGTTGGGCAGATTTATAAGTTTATTTTGTATAAATCTAGAGCCATGATCATAGGGGAAAGTTTATACGGAACCTAAATCTTCATAATTTATGTATTATACTTGGCTTGTAGCCGACACGACGAAACGTACGAAACTCCCCAAAAGAAGAATATTATTAACTTAAACCATAGTTACCAGACTTGGCAAAAGAAGTTAATAAAATACAACAACACCACCACTTGAGTAATGTAAGGTACATATACACTTAAACGAAGATATATAAGTTATATACATATACATATGAATCAAGTACATATATTCTGGAATACATTTTTATGCTTTATATATGTTTGACAAGATTCTTATGTATAGATGTGAATGAGATATCCTTGAGATGTATGTACTATACATATGTATATATATGGTTTGTATATGTGAAGATATTTATATACATATATGTGTGTACATGTATGTGTACTATGTATAAGTATATTCTTTGGGAGGATACGTTTGATTGATTTCCTATTTCTGAAAGGCTCTAGCGGTCTATGGGGTTGACTTAGCCCTGGCAGCTACATACCCTGGTTCGTAGGGCATCCCCGCGAGGCGGTATACCCTACACCATCTACTAGGTGGTCCACGGGGGGACCTAGCCTTGGGGGATACATACCTTAGCCTTGGGGGTTTAGATCCGGGTCGCAGTGTGTGAGAATCCGGACCCACGACTCGAGAGGCGTCCTCGTTCTCGATTTTTTTTTGAAAACGTGTTTTGTAGAGTCGCCAGTTTGTTTTACGAGAAAACAAACAAAAGATCGTACGAAGAATAATTCGATAATGAACTACCTTTCATACGTTTGAAACTAGAGTTTTAAAATATACTTTGCTAGGGTTCGGGAACTACGTTACGATTTGGGAAGGTGTTAAGCACCCAATTCGCCCTTTCGGTCTCTTAATGGATCATGTATTCAATTCCTATTTTAGATATCTTGCAAGTAGTTTGGATAGTTTTCAGAATATTCCTTTCCATATAAATTTAGTTTAAAACAGTATTTTGAAATCAGACTCGAGCTTTGCGAGCGCGTACGTATTCATTCGTAGAATGAAATCAGAGTCTCGTAGTTCCTTTCTTTTGGAAACTGTTTTTGTATTTTTGTTTGTTTTGAAAACGTGTCAAAACGGATTTTAGATTTTCTTGGAAAGTTTAGAATGGACTAGTTTAGAAAACAATGAACTTCTTTGCAAGTTATCTAACTTTTCTATATTAAAAATGAATTTAAATGCAGTATTAAAATTAGTAGAGTGGCAGAAAGACGTACCTGATGCGCCTGAAGAAGAAATAAGAACATTATCTTGATTACCTTGCTTGCCTCCTTCTCTCTCTAGAACTTTCTCTCTCCAAAACTCTCTTTCTAGAAATTTTCTCTCTAAAACTCTCTCTCAGAATTTCTCTAAAATGACTCTCTAAAGATTTTAACAGAGTTTTTACTTACCAAAAAACACTATTGAGTGTTGATGATCCCAAATGAGAGCCCAAGGGTCCTATTTATAGGTCAAAAATGCAGAAAAAAGGCCTGGGTAGCCGCGCGGCTAGGAGCCAGCCGTACGGCTAGGGAGGGAGCGTGCGGCTAGGGCATGCGGCTCGAAGCCAACCGTACGGTTGGGAGCCAAGTGGCAACATGATTGCGGTAGGTTCCTAACGCGCACGAAAAACGGGGTTTTCTTAATGGTCTTCTATATGCATGATGACTCAAGAGTTGATGCGGAATGCTTGTTAGGTTCACATGAGAGTCGTGGATTAGGGTGTTCACAGACCCTCTCGTCCCGGGATTCTTGCTTGCAAGGGTTCTGGGACGATAATAAGAAGACAACAATTCACGACTCTCGCGTGAATCTCAACTGGTTGTTTTTATTCATGAAAATCTGTGAATCGAAATGTTCCCTCATGGTAGGGGAATTTTGTGGTGCTTTTGGCAATGTGATCCACAGTTGACCTTCCTCTCGGCCAAGCTATCTCTGATACATCAATCTATTCTCCCTTCTACCCTCAGGGAATCCATCTCAATCCTTCTTCGGATTTTCCGAACTTATCGATGTTTACCCTCAGCTTAGGGGATGTACCAATCTTACCATTTACCCTCTGACTGGGTTATTCTCAGGAACACTTCTCGTTCTTTACATATGTATTTCAAAAAGTTCTTGGAGTTCAGATTCTTTCAGAATGACACCTTCTTGACTTCGTCAGTATGAAGCTTCCCAATCTTTTGGGGAAGAAGTGGTTACCAAGAGTAGCGAGGTTTGCTCCTATCGCACTATCTTGTTGTCATAACCATGTGACAAAACTCCCTGATCTCATGGAGAATGTGATGAAACTACCTAACTTTTGGGGAAGACGTTATTGGTTACCAAGAGTGGTCGGGTCGGCACCTGTCGCACCATCTTGCTGGCATAACCGAGGTTGTCTATCAGGAGATATTCCTTTATGATAGTTTTCTAAGAAATGGCACTCCTAGCCACCCTCAGATGGAATGTCATATTGGCGACTGCCAAGAGTGGGGGGGGGGGTCTGCACCTCTCGTACCATCTTGCTGGCACAGCCTAAAAAGGTTGAGTTAAGATTGCCAAAAGTGATTGGTCCTCGCGATAGGACGTCATCTTGCTGACACAATCTGGGCTAACTTGTAAATTCCCATGGAGCGCATCCAAAAGGGGGAAGAAAGGTATGATATGTTAGCAACTGCCAAGAGTGGGGGGGTCTCCACCTCTCGCACCATCTTGCTGGCACTGCCTAAGGGGTTGTGTTATAGACTACCAAGAGCAGCGGGGTCGGCACCTGTCACACCGTCTTGCTGACATAGTCTAAGGCTGAACGTCGGGAGATATTCCCTTATAACGGTTTCCAAGAAATGGCGCTCCTGGCCACCCTCAGAAGGTATGACATGTAAGTGACTGCCAAGAGCGAGAGGTCTTCGTGATAAGACTTCGTACTTGCTGACACAACCAAAAGAAGTGATGTTAAGACTGCCAAGAGCGGCGGGGTCGGCACCTGTCGCACCGTCTTGCTGGCACAGCCTGAAAAGGTTAGGATTGACTCCGTCAATAGGGTCTTCTTCAGAATCATATTATTCCATCAACTTTATGTCACATCATATAATTCGAGATATGTTCTTGAGAATATTAGCCCATATTTTCTCTTATCCATTGAGAATTCTCCTACCGTTGCCTCTACTCTTGGCCGTTGATCATATATGCCTACTCATCTTCTGGCAAGAAAGTTATGCTAGAGAGAATATGGAAAGTTCAAGTGTTGCCTTTTTTCAAAACCGGTTCTTACCCTCAGTTTGACTCTTCTGCTGTCATCAAGAAATTGGGTTGGTTCTCTTTGAATCTCAGACTTTCGTGCGTAGTAGTGGACTTAGTTCTCAACTCTACCCTCTGGTTTTACTTTTTTGAACATGGGGATAAAGCTCTTCTGAAAATCTCACTTCCTTCTCCAGTTACCCTCTAGCTTATCAGAGGAAGGTGCTGGTCCGCATCATTTTCTGTTTTTTGATGCCCTTATTGCTCCCTCATTCTCATTACTGGGAATATCCTGCCCATTGTTTTGGCTTTCGGATCTTTCTTCTCTCTCTTTTTTTTTCTTTTTTTCAAACAGGAGCCTTACTCACCTAAGATGTAGCCCTCTGCCTTTTGGCACAGCTGACACTCTTAGTGTGGCTCTCCCTGCTAATTTTTCTTCCTTTCTGTTTTACTCACTTCTCACTTGGACCAACGGGATTTTACCCTTTTCTACTTTTTCAATTTTTTTTGCACCCGATTCCTTTTTTACACCTTCCTCTTTTGCCAGATTGGAACTGTATCTAGGACTGATCATTCCTCAAAGCTCGGCTCCACCACAGATCTCAAAATTCAGCTTTTGGGCTTTGTATCTTACTTCATCGTGCATGTGTTAGTGATTCTCAGTATGTTCATCTTAGAAAACTAACCAGAAAGTCTTTCAGACATCCAAGAAGTCAATTTTGCAAATTTTTTGTCAAAACTTTGTTGATTTTGTTGTTTGGGATTACCCCCCACTTATTGTGTGACAAGGAACTTGTCATACAACAAGTGCCCAAACGACAAAGTGAGCTGGGAAACAAAAATGACACCTTTTTTCCATTTAAACTTTCAAACTTTTCATTCTCTTCATAGCATATCTTTTTCTTGCTCACATACTTACTTTTCGGCAATCCTGTTGGTCATGTATTTCATGATGATCATCAGCCACGACCGTTTCTGTATGATGCGCCTTTCTTGATGACGAATGGGTATGTGTGGATTTTGAGAGACCCCCTGGGGTTAAACGGATCTGATAAATATTGGTGTATCATCATATAGCAATTTGGCCTTTATTGGAAGGTCATTCGTGGTGTACAATGGAGCCTTTGGCACACAAGATTCGCCGACTCGTACGGGTACGTTTCAATTCAAATTTCTCGTTTAGAGAAAATTATGTGAATATGTCGTTTATGCCAGAAAACATGAGACATGCATGCAATGTGGTGGGTCTGGTGGCCTTTTGCGCAATTTTGATTTATGAAAATGTTTTTGTAAAGTTTTTCAGATTTTAATATCACCCCCAGTTTAAAATACCCCCAATTTTTATACGAAAATAACACATGTGCCCCATCTTAGAATTCAACCGATGCTGGATTTTCTCCAAATTACCACTGAATTATGGAATGTACTTCTTTCTTCGATGAGAGGTTTCATTCGTGCGACGCATTCTGGTTTTATTTCTGGATCTTGATGACTACGATTCGTTTACCTTGCAAGGCTTCAGACGTATCAATTGGGCTGTATATCTACCCTCAGTGAAAAGCTTCATCCTGGATGGGCCACACGTTTTGGTTTGATTGGATTATTCCACATCTTGATGACTATGATTTATTCACTTCGCAAGGTTAATGAGAGATAATGATGACCAAGGATATCTTTGCATGATCGGTCTTTATTCCACTTCAACACGAACTTCTCCATGCGATCTAGCTTTCTTCAATGCATCTTTGGTTTCATTAGTTTGGGATGGATCAGTTGTTGTTTCTTGTACGACTGGTCGGGTGAGGATGAAAGACAAGTCTTTTAGCAATACCAATTCCTCAAAGCGTCCCATTTTTCAGTCGTATTCGAAGTTTGGATATTGATCCATCGAAGTATCAGCCTTGGAATCTTCCCCCATAAACCTTAGAACGGTCCTTATCCCCTGTTGTAACTTCACTCAGAGCTTTAATCTTACTTGAAGCCTTCTTTTCCAATGCATATTTAAAGTGATCCACCCCCTCTTTTGCAATCTCCTTTGGAGTCTCAATCTTACTCGAAACCTTGTAGCTCAAGTATCGGGTTCTTCTGTCTCAAGAGTAATTCATACTGCTTCCGTACCCTTTTGGTGTCAGGTTTCTCTTTTGAAAAAAATCCCTTGGGATTATTATATTTATGTAGTATGGGTGTTTTGAAGCTCATTTTTATATATTATTTCATGAAAATATGAGCAGTTTTTACGTGCATTTTATTCACGAAAGTATTGGTCATTATATAATATGCTTTATGCGCAATTGACCCCCAGACCCATGCAAATGCAAATGCAAAGATCGTTCTTTCCGAGAATCTGGCAATTATAAAGGGTAATTCATATTTTGTTTTGTTACATTCGTAAGAAATTCTAAGACAAATTTACTCGAGATCTTTATCAAGATTTGTCCTTTTCTCCACAGAAACTTATCTTTACAAATCCTTCATTGCTCCTCGAATTGACTTGTGCTTTTAAATGAACTATTCTTCCAATTCCTCGTTATCTTATTGTGGGTGAATGGGATTGTTTTATTAGAATAGACTAGGCCTGACGTCACTTCTCAGGTTGCCTACATTCCCCAATGTCCTAACATTCCAAAAAATCCAATATGGGGCTCAGGTCATCGTAGTTCATGTTTACAAATGGCAAATCTTCAATCACTGTTTTTCAAATTCTCCACCACTGGTTACAAATCTTCACTTTCCAGCTACCAATCTTCAATCACTGATGATTTTGAGGAGACGGGTCTGCTATCTTTCCTGCTTGGATAAGGTCCTGAATAGCATGCCGAAGAGCCATACAATTGTCGGTCGTGTGTCCCACATTCTGATGGTATTCGCAATTTTCATTGAGGTTCCAATTAGTGGGAACTGGATTGGGTATCGGCCGTGGGTTCAGCGGATAGATCATTCCTACATCCTTCAACTCCTTATATACTTTGCTTAATGGACCTGGAAGTTGTGAGAAATTCCTTTTCATATGTCTGACTCGGTTCACCCCCCTATTATTGCTGTAATCTTGGTATCCCGAAGAAGAAATGTTGGTGACTCTGGCGAAAGGATTGGCAGAATAGTTAATATTGCTCTGAACAAAAGGATTGTATATCGAAATCTGGTTTGCAGCCGGGTTGAAGCTTTCTTGTATTGTGCACTTAACTTTCTTGCTTCAACTTGGTTAGCCAATTTTTCTTCTATCTCATTTCCCACGTGTAACAAGGCTTTGAAATGGCCAAAGAATTGGTGACCCATCTTATTTTGAATTTTTGCTTTCAGATTCTTGACGATCATTCCCAATTGTTCCTCTTCATCCATCCGTTCCACCATTTGTGCAGCGAGTGCCCTCCACCTTGTGACAAATTCACTCAAATTTTCATCATCTTTCTGTTTTTCCATTTCAAGATGTTTGCGAGTAATCTTTAATTCCTCGTTCGTCTTGTATTGGGTAATGAACTCATTCACAATACTGGTCCATGACTGCACCCGATGTTTCTCTAATCCCAGGAACCAACTTTGGGCTGGACCGGCTAAGGTTAAATGAAAAGAGTTAGCTAACTCAGCCTCACCTATATCGTAGATCTTCATCGCCCGTACATAGGGTCGTAGTATGGATCATGATAAGAATGATGTGGTGGTTGCCATTGTTGAGCATGTTGGGCTGCTTCAGGTTGGACTTCCTGGTGTAGCCAATTCTCGATTAGATCAGGTTGCCTATGTGGAGTATGTGGTTCAATAGGAGTTGGAATATCGGAGTGAACAGATAGTGGCACGGGTGGTACAAGCGGGGCCTTTTTTATTGGCTCATTCACAACTGGGTGACCATGAATAGATTGTGGCATAGGCGGTGCGGGCGGTGTCTCTTTTGTTGGCTCATTCGTAACTCGTCGACCTCTATCTATCTCCTCTAGCCGAGCCTTCGTGGTTCGTTGATCATCTAATAGCAATGCTAGGCTCTTGCTAATGTCCCCGAGCATTCAGTACATCTCTTCCAGGGTTGGTATGGTTACAGTGTCTGACCCTAATACAGTGTTTGTTGGATCCACAGAAGTATGCCCTGACGGCATTCCCCGACTAATATTTTGCTGAGACACCCCTTGATTTTGGTAAGAAGGACCCGGTGGCAGATCCACTGCAGTAAAAGAGTTTCCAGTGACCCTATTCGAAGTTTGTGGCTGTTGTTGTTCCATACCAGCTGGTGTATCCGGTCGAACCAATCTACCAGTGCTGTCTCTTCCGGCCCAAATGGAAGCCATATCGAATATAAGTCTTCCGAAGGAGAAAAGGACAAATCCCGATGCGCATAGAATATTTACCGGAAACAAAAGAAAATATGAACTTTTAATACTTTCCAGATTCCCAGAAATACATTGATCGAGACGACGCTAAACACACAAAAAGTTTTCTGTAGGTGAGATCGAAAACAGACTAACAGCGACAACTTGAGAGCCCCGTATAGAGGTAAGGTAAGAACAAAATTCCATGGGTTCCCTGGCCGTCTATAGTTTTGGAAAAGCATTTGAAAATACGGAAATTTCTCTCCTCATGAGTTGCTTTATTCATGGAATTAGGGCCTTCGCTCACTAGATTCTCATGACTGTCGGTCATTAAAGCAATGCAGAAAATCTTTGTGTTCTAGGCTGACTCCCCCTATATGCAAGCGTGGTTTAATGGGGTAAGGTTTAAGGCTCCCTCCTATTTGGCAAGTCTTACGATATACCTTAAGAGCGCAGGTACGTGTAAGAACCTTTTGATATACATCCCGGGTACGTGAGTGTTCTCGTCACTCTATATACCTCGGTAAGTACTTGGCCGAGGAGAGTGGTCCCAGGCGCTTTTGGCTAGTGCAGACCCACAAGTTCATGGCCTAGTCACGACTCTGGTCCCGAGGTTAATAGGGTAAATTCACACTCGCGAAAATGCATGATAAGGCGTGAGTGTGTGTAAAATAACAATATGGTGGTTCATTATTGATCAATGCTTTATGGTTTGTTATGGTAATTTACACAATTTTAATTATGAAAAAGATTTTCCTCACATAGTTAGCAAATAAAGACATCAGAGTATCCACCTATATCACTTCTATGTTATCCTAGGACTAAGGCTTACAAGACCTATATCTAATAAATAACAGGAATTAAATATATGATCCATTATACAAGAGCTTAGTTCTCGACATCCCCAGCAGAGTCGCCACTGTGAGAATCCGGACCCGCGACCCGAGAGGCGTCCTCGTTCTCGATTTTACTTTTGAAAACGTATTTTGTAGAGTCGCCAGTTTGTTTTACGAGAAAAGAAACAAAAGATCGTACGAAGAATAATTCGATAACGAACTACCTTTCATACGTTTGAAACCAGGTTTTAAAATATACTTTGCTAGGGTTCGGGAACTACGTTACGAATTGGGAAGGTGTTAGGCACCCAATTCGCCCTTTCGGTCTCTTAATGGATCACGTATTCAATTCCTATTTTAGATATCTTGCAAGTAGTTTGGATAGTTTTCAGAATATTCCTTTCCAGATAAATTTAGTTTAAAACAGTATTTTGAAATCAGACTCGAGCTTTGCGAGCGCCTACGTATTCATTCGTAGAATGAAATCAGAGTCTCGTAGTTCCTTTCTTTCGGAAACTGTTTTTGTATTTTTGTTTGTTTTGAAAACGTGTCAAAACGGATTTTAGATTTTCTTGTAAAGTTTAGAATGGACTAGTTTAGAAAACAATGAACTTCTTTGAAAGTTATCTAACTTTTCTATATTAAAAATGAATTTAAATGCAGTATTAAAATTAGTAGAGTGGCAGAAAGACGTACCTGATGCGCCTGAAGAAGAAATAAGAACCTTGTCTTGATTACCTTGCTTGCCTCCTTCTCTCTCTAGATTTTCTCTCTCCAAAACTCTCTTTCTAGAAATTTTCTCTCTAAAACTTTCTCTCTCAGAATTTCTCTAAAATGACTCTCTAAAAATTTTGACAGAGTTTCTACTTACCAAAAAACACTATTGAGTGTTGATGATCCCAAATGAGAGCCCAAGGGTCCTATTTATAGGTCAAAAATGCAGAAAAAAGGCTTGGGTAGCCACACGGCTAGGAGCCAGCCGTACGGCTAGGGAGGGAGCATGCGGCTAGGGCATGCGGCTCGAAGCCAACCGTGCGGCTAGGGTATGCGCCAACCGTGCGGTTGGGGGGTGTGCGGCTGGCAACATGATTGCGGTAGGTTCCTAACGTGCACGAAAAACGGGGTTTTCTTAATGGTCTTCTATATGCATGATGACTCAAGAGTTGATGCGGAATGCTTGTTAGGTTCACATGAGAGTCGTGGATTGGGGTGTTCACACAGTGCACTGTAGAGTAAATCCTAGATGTCCGATATGAGATACGAGTTGACGGTTAAAAGATTAGTGCCTAAGATGTCTTTTGATGTATTTTATTATTATCACGAGTTATACTTATTTTGTCGATATATAAATACTAGTGTATTATATAATCGGGGCCGGGATAGCATTTGTCACACATATCATATAACATTGTTTTCATTACATTAATACTTACCATATGTTTTAGAAATGGTGTATATACATATGCATAATAACAACAAGACTACTTTCATACGACGCATTGATTGCATGGTTTTCTAACTTATTTTCTTATATGAAAAACTTATAGTTCCCACTAAGCCCGTGTTTGGCCCACTCCCATTTTCCAACAGTTTTGCAGGAACTCCCTAAGGATGGGACAAGCACGCGACATAAAACCTTTGACGACCGTATAAATTTGTGGTCATCCGTGGATGACTAATGTAACACCCCCGCCTTAATTAGTAGGATAACACTTATAATTAAGACCTGGAGTGTTAATAACCCACCGTAGACGAGCTAAAGTAGGTTTGAAATAAATAATGAAACAATCAATCCAAGAAAATCACTTAATATGGAATAAACAACCCTGATCTCATGCTACGGGCGATAATATAAAACATAAGTGCAATATACATCTATACACAGGCATGAAACCCAAAAGACATACACATTGTGTTCACAGGTATTACAGAGTAAACAACAACTAAGGCTAGCCATGGCTTGCCATGTACGCCCCTATACAACAAAAATGAGTCGGTATCAGAGATCCTCTATTTCGTTCCCGACCCAATTGCTTCTTCCATCGTATTCGTCTCCTGGATACCTGAATTTGTTTACATAAAAAGGGGTGAGCTCACAGCTCAGTAGGGGAGATATAACAGGCGACATTACGAACAAAACGTAATTAACTATTTAATCATAAATCATGGCTCAACCAATAAAACAATGCATGCATGTGCATATGCAGGTTACCTCCCTTGTGTCAACCATTATATCGAACGAATATCGAGGCCGAACCGAATCATAATGATAATAATAACAATGGGCCTGACTGCCCCCAAGAGATACCGAAGCTAGGCCGTACCATAATCATAAGAAGAAGAACGGGCCTAACCGCCCTAGAGAATAAGTCGAACATAGTCATAATATAATATCATCCGGCCCATAAAAGATCATCATCTTATCATAATAGAATTGGACCACATGTCCATCCATATCATATCACAGAATCACAAGTGCTTTACTGAGGTCTAGATTTCCGGGCTACTCACCGCTAGCTCTAGACAGCCGACCTCATTTCTGTCCCCCGGGGGTTTAAGGATTTTCAACCCAAGGGCACCGAGCCCTACTTATTTTCACACCGGCAAGCACTAATCGATACATATTTCCTTCATCATGGAAGGGCCATGATAGAATCATAATCAGATCCATCACGGGATCATATCACATCCAGAATGTTACAACGATAATAATAGACTTTCAGCATCATAGATACGAGTCATATGCCCACATAATAGGCCATAAAAATAGTCCAAACTTGCCAAAGATCTCCAAGAATTCGGTTGACTTAATGATGATGCATAATATGCATAACATGCTAGTAAATGAACATTTGAAACAATTTATGTCATATAACTATAATAAATCTCTATACATGTTCGTTGATGTATATAATTCATCAATTTATTAATTTCATTAATATACAACATTTATACATTCAAGGAATATATCATGTATGTTAAACAACACATGTATATCAAGTATAATGGCATATCTTGCTTCAAATTACATGCTCATGGTTTTATAAATCATAAAACATCATCATCCTCATTAAATATCCTCAAATGATAACTTAATTAAAATTCTTAATCATTAAATATTAATATAGTAACTCAATTCATTAACCAAATGAATTTACTCAAATTATGGAGTAGACTTTAGAATATTTAAGAAAATATTCATGATTCCCGTGTAGGAATTAATACCGCACACCAATCTTGTAAAATTCACCAAAAATTCATTCCTTATCCTCTTTAGGTAATTCCAAATCCATAAGTTAGGTATTAAACTATATTTTAAAATACATACTTGATAATTCACTTTTCTCATCATCAAACTGCCCAGATTTAATTAAAACAGTGGCCAAAATATGTTATTATTTACTTGAACAATGAACAAATGTGTACTATTCCATATTTAAATTCAAACTTGAAAAATATTATTTCTACACATGTACTTGGTTATCATAAATCATAAATCATAAATCATTAATCAATATAGCTACTTACACATGCACAAACACATACTCAAATAATATTTATTATTCTTTAATAATTTAAAACACAAGAAATCATAATTAACTCCTACCTCAAAATATTTATCTTCAAAGAACGAAGTTTGAGATGATAACCCGAGCCCCGACCAGCAAAACTCTAAAATTCTTATACCTTTGCGTAGCCCTCGACGTATAAAACAACTTTCCCTTAAGGCTCGTCTCGATCCAACGAAGTTTTAACGACCAATTTATAAGGAGTAACCTTAAAACTATATTTACTTTCTCTCTCTTTTATCTCGACAATGGAAGACAAATGAAGAAGATGAAGATTAAAGTTGAAAGAAATGGTGACCAAGTCGGTCACTTTTTTTAAAAAAAATCTAACTTTAATTTTGCTTAATTACAACATTTTATCCTGAGGATTCATTAATTTATTATTTTAACCCTGAACCTTTACAACTTTATATTTTAGTCCATACAAAATTTTACAACTTGGTCCACAATTAGTCAAGATTTTTAAACAATTCAAAAATTTTACTTAATCGAGGTTAATTCGGGTCTAATTTACGCTAATTAAATTACGGGGTATTACAATCTCCCCCACTAATAAAAATTTCGTTTTCGAAATTTTATTATTGTACCTTAAGTGAATAAGTCAGGATATTTGTGGCGGATTTCAGTTTCCATTTCCCATGTTGCCTCCTCGACTCCGTGGTGCAACCACAAGACTTTGACTAGTAGTATAACTTTGTTTCTCAGTACTCGGTCTTGACGGTCAAGGATTTGAATTGGTCGGGTTTCATACGTCCCATCATCAAGGATTTCCAAATCTTCCCATTGAACAATATGGGATGAATCATAAATGTACCGTTGAAGCATCGACACATGAAAGACATTATGAACAAGCCAAATCTGTGGAGGTAAAGCTAAACGGTACGAAACATTCCCAACACGCTCCAAGATCTCAAATGGCCCAATATATCACGGAACTAATTTTCCTTTGGCACCAAAACGTGTGATACCAAAACGAGGTTTGATTTTCAAGAATACATGACTACCAACTTCAAATTCCAAAGGACGATGACGCTTATCGACATAACTCTTTTGTCGACTCTGAGCAGTGAGGAGATATTATCGGATAATCTTAAACTTTTCTGTGGTTTGTTCTACCAATTCTGGACCCAACAAAGTTCTTTCCCCAACTTCATACCAACAAATTGGAGATCTACATGGACGACCATAAAGAGCTTCGTAAGGCAAATGTTCTATCCAATTTCCTCGAAAATCTAAGACACAAGCTCTCAACATATCCTCAAGGATCTGAATAACTCGTTCAGATTGCCCGTCCATCTGTGGATGGAATGCTGTACTAAAATTCAACTGAGTACCCAGGGCTTTCTGCAAACTCCCCCAAAATCGAGATGTGAAACGAGGATCTCGATCCGATACAATAGTAAGTGGCACCCCGTGCAACTTAACTATCTCTCGCACAAATAATTTGCCAAGGCTCTCTACATTTTGGTTGTTACGAATAGAAAGAAAATGAGCAGACTTCGTCAATCTATCAACAATTACCCAAATGGTGTCTTGACCACCCAAAGCTTTAGGTAACCCCGAAACAAAATCCATAATAACATGTTCCCACTTCCACTCGGGAATGGGTAGTGGTTGAAGTTTTCCTGCGGGTCTTTGATGTTCGGCCTTCACCAACTGACAGGTCATACATTTACTTACATAGTTTGTGACATTACGTTTCATACCACTCCACCAAAAATTTCGGCATAAGTCTCGATACATTTTTGTACCTCCCGGGTGAATAGAAAATTTAGAATGATGGGCTTCACTTAGAATTTCATTTCTAAGTTCTGGATCTTTCGGCACTACCAATCTATCTCAAACCCGAATTCTTCCATCGGTCCCAAGCCTGTATTCACCGTATTCGGCTTCCGTAGCCAAACGATCACCTATTACCCTAAGTTCTTCGTCTACACTTTGGGCACCAATCACCTGCTGTTGGATTGCTGGTTGAATAACCATATTATAAAGATATGCTTTATTATCATTCCGACTCACCATAAGATTGTACTGTTGTAACTCTTGTCTTAGTTTCCATCCCCGACATCGTAGAGCAGCTAAAGACCCTTGGGATTTTCGACTCAAGGCATCGGATACAACATTAGCTTTGCCTGGGTGATACTGCAAAGTAAATCATAATCTTCCAAGTATTCTATCCACCGTCGCTGCCTAAGATTCAAATCTTTCTGGGTAAAGATATATTTCAGGCTCTTGTGATCAGAATAAACTTCAAATGTCTCGCCATACAGATAATGACGCCAAATCTTAAGAGCAAATACAACCGTAGCCAATTCTAGATCGTGGATAGGGTAGTTTTTCTCGTGTTACTTAAACTGACGGAAGGCATAAGCCACAACATGCTCTACTTGCATAAGAACATAACCCAAACCAAATCTAAAAGCATCACAATAAATCGTATAACTGATAAACGCGTAATTTTGTAGTCGCTAACGCTCTTTTGATTGTGTTTATCGCGTTTATCTTAGCCTAGTTTAATCAAATTTACCCACTTTTGCACACACACTCAAATATCAAGAATTGCTTTAACATGGCTCAAAGTAGCCTTTTCTAGTGTCTTGAGTGTACCTTCAGGCTATGAAAGCAAGTTGGAGAGCTTTGGGAAGCGTACAAGAGAGATAGAAGCCAAAAGAGAAGAAAAAAAGTCTCCCGAAGTGTCCTCTGATCAATCAGAGGAGCCTCTGATTGATCAGAGGCCACCTTTTAGTGCAAAACATGCCCTCTGATCGATCAGAGGGTGCTCTGATCGATTAGAGCCCACCTTTTAAGCCAAAATCTCCCCTCTGATCGATCAGAGAAGCCTCTGATCGATCAGAGACCTCCCAGATCTCAAAGGACAGCACCCAAAAGAAGTTTTTCTCCCCTTTTTATGCATTGAAACTCACCAAAAGTGCCGGACTTTCCATTTCTAGATAGGATGAGGTGCTTACTCATTGGGTTCTTTAGAAAAGTGTACTAGAATACCCATTTTTGGGCATTGCTCTCCCATTATTTATTTGCTCTTTGTCCCTCATGTAATGGATGCAATTTTCTAGATCTAGATTCAAGTTAGATAAATATTATTTTCCTGCACTTTCTCTCTATCTATCACTTTTGTAAGAAATCTACTTAGAGAAACTCTTGAGAGAAATGGAGATCACTTTAATGGTTTTTGTTCATACAACTATCATGGAGTAGTTTCATTGCTAAGGCTAGAAGATGAAGTTTGCATTGCATTAATTATGTAAGTTTGTTTCTCATTCCATTGTTAGTATTGTTAAATACTTGTTGAATCCTTCATCTTCTCCATTCAATCAACCATTCGTAAGCTAGTAAGATAATCCTCATAAAGTGATTAGACTTTGTATGCCTTGTATACATAGATCTCAAGCATTAATGAGGAGATGATACATTTGTGTATTTCTTATTAGCCTATGTCCATTCCTTCTATGATTGAGATACTTTACATTGCCAAGCATGTTTAGTCATTGAATATTCATAGAAATACCATAAATTTGAGATTCCAATCCTTGAATGATTTAATGATATGTCGAGTGCTTTCTACACTTTATGTGATTTTGAGACTCAATATTTTCTTAGTTAGAGTGTTGCCAAGGAGGATCTCTTAAGTTTATGCCATAATCAACTACACTAATCACCTTAAGGATTCAATTTGTATTTATCAAATGTGTCTAAATCGGATGATTTAATCTCCACCTAGACCTCCCAATCTTAGACAAATGAAATGTTATGATTTATTGTGCTAAACTTTTTAGTTGGCCATTTTCATAATCAAGTCAATTGCCTAGGGGAAACTAACAATGAATTCTCAATGCCTAGTTTAATTTTATGCCTTTTCTTTTGGTGTATCTTAAGTTTGCATCTTGGTTGGACATTATATGGGAATGGGTTGCACTTGCTTCACACCCTTTGTTACAAGATAAAAATGAGAGATACATTTGTGTTGAGCTTTACTTACACCCTTTCTTTATATGGCATTTATATGGGAATGGGTTGCTCTTGCTTCACACCCTTTTGCTTAGAAAAGTGTAAGGTACTCAACACTTAGGAATTGCATTGAGAATTTTGAATGAGATTAATTTTACATAACATTGCAAAGCAAACGAATTCTATAATGCCTTAGCCTTTTCTTATCAATTGATACATCACTTTAATTTTTATTGCAAGACTTTAAAATCAACAACTAAAATCAACCAATCAAATTCTCTTGAACAAAACCTTGGACTCGTAATCACCACATCGTCTTTCCGACTATCCTTGTGGTTCGACACTTGGACTTACCAAGTATTATCACTTGACGACCTACACTTGGGTTCCTAAGCGCGGAAGTATTTTCGGGCGCGTCAAGTTTTTGGCGCCGTTGCCGGGGATACGGCGAAAGACGGATTACGGGTTTTGTACAAAAATCCGCTTTCTAAGTATTTCCTCTCCCTTTGTGAATAAGTTTTTCTTGCTTATTATTTTCTTCTTTTATAGGTGGCAATTTTCTTTAAGATCACCTTCCCGGGCTTGTGCTCGGGGACTTGTACATTGATCTTCACATAAGTCCACCAAGAGGTGAACCACTACCAAGGCATCCTTCTCCTTCACCCACTCCATCCGAAATGGATAACGAAGACAATGAGTCAAATGCCGGAGAGAACAATGATCACAATCGTCCGGTCCGCACCATGCGAGATTACCTTCAACCTCCTAGAGGCACTTCAAACTCTTGCATTGTCATTCCCGCGGGTCAAGCCGGAACATTTACTCTCAAACCGGGCATGTTGCAACATATACCATCATTTCATGGTATGGATTCCGAAAACCCTTACTTGCATTTAAAAGATTTTGAGGAAGTTTGCTCTACTTTTAGAGAAGCTAACACAAATGAGGAAGTAATGAGGTTAAAACTTTTTCCATTCTCTTTAAAGGACAAAGGCAAAATATGGCTAAATTCTCTACGTCCCAATTCCATTCGAACTTGGCAAGAATTACAAACCGAATTTTTAAAGAAATTCTTTCCCGTTCATCGAACCAATGCTTTGAGAAGGCAAATTTCAAAATTTTCTCCTAAAGAAAATGAAAGTTTTTACAAGTGTTGGGAAAGATACAAAGAACTTTTGAATTCTTGCCCCCATCATGGACATGAGACATGGAGTATTGTTAGCTATTTTTACGAATCATTCACTCCCGCCATGCGCACGTATGTGGAAACGATGTGTAATGGAAATTTTTTGAGCAAAAGTTCGGAGGAAGCTTTGTTGTACTTCGATGAAATAGCCGAAGGTGCCCAAAATTGGAACACCTACACGGATGAGGTTAAGGGTAAAGTTTCCGAGAGAGGGGGTTTGTATCAATTGTCTAAAGGTGATGACATTGAGTTAAAATTTATTCAATTGTCAAAGAAAGTCGAAGCCATGGAGTCTAGTAAAATGAGAGAAGGTAGTGTAGGTACTAGCACCATTTGTGTCATTTGTGAGAAGGTGGGACATTCCACGGAGGAGTGTCACACAATTCCGGCCTTCAAAGAGGTCCTTCAAAGTCCCTCACAAGTCAATGCTATGAACTCATACCCTAGGCCACACAATGATCCATTTTCTCAATGGTACAATGAAGGGTGGAGAAATCATCCTAACTTTAGTTGGGGGGGAAACCAAAATGCTTATGCAAATTCAAATTCCTACCAACAAAGACCACCTCCACCCCAAAACAACTCTTTTGGTCAAACTAACCCAAACCCAAATTTGGAGTCTCTCTTACGGCAATTTATAGATAAGACCAATAGAGAGGTTGGTGATTTGAAAACCCAAATGTCAAACTCACCACCGCATTGTCCATTCAAGAAAAAGGGAAATTTCCATCTCAACCCTTAGCTAACCCTCGAGGCCAAGCTTTATTGATCAATGAGGGTGAGTCAAGAGAAAATGTGGAGGAGTTGAAATCCATCACCGTCCTTAGGAGTGGGAAAGAGAATGACAAAACTATAGTTCCTAAGGCCAAAAAGCCGGCGGACATAGCCAAGTCAAGTCAAGTCGAGGATATCACCCTAGAAGAGAGAATGAGGGAAGAAGAGAGAGTTGGAAAAGAGGATTTAGAGAAAATCCGAAATAGCATCAAAGCCCCTTTTCCCGAAAGGTTAAATCAACCTTCTAAGGAAAATCACAACACTGGAATTCTTGATGTGTTTAGACAAGTCAAGATCAACATTCCTTTGCTTGATGCGGTCAAGCAAATACCTTCATATGCTAAATTTCTCAAGGATTTGTGTACCACCAAAAGAAGGTTGAATGTTAAGAAAAAGGCATTTATGACGGAGCAAGTGAGCTCGATCATGCAAGGCACTCGCATTCCAAAATTTAAAGATCCTGGTTGCCCAACAATTTCATGTTTAATTGGCAATTGTCGTATAAAAAATGCCTTGCTTGATTTGGGAGCTAGTGTCAATGTACTTCCTTTTCGGTGTACAAACAATTGGGGTTACGAGAGTTGAAACCCACCAAAGTGACGATTCAATTAGCGGATCGATCCATTAAGATACCAAGAGGAATAGTAGAGGATGTTTTAGTGCAAATTGATAAATTCTACTTTCCCGTTGATTTCATTGTTCTTGATATGCAACCGGTAGCAAATCCCGCTAATGAAATTCCCGTCATTTTAGGAAGACCATTTCTTGCCACATCTAATGCCATCATTAATTGCAAGAATGGAATTGTTAAATTGACTTTTGGAAACATGACTCTTGAGCTAAATGTGTTCACTTTAAGCAAACAACAAAATAATTTTGATGAAGAAAGTGAACATGTGAACATGATAGAGTCATTAGTCCAAGATCATTGCATTGATACTTACGATTCGAACTCAATGGAAGACAATCTAACAACTTCCAATGAATTCGATGAGTGTTTGAACGTATTTTCTTTGCTTGATGACAAAGTTCAAGATCCAAAGAGGCAAAAAGAGAGCACATCCGATCCAACACCAAAGCTTGAGGGACAAATGGAGCTCAAGCCATTGCCAAGCAACCGGAAGTTGCAACTTGAGGAGTTGGAGGAATTGAGGATAGACGCGTACCAAAATTCAAAATTAAACAAGGAAAGGGCGAAAGATTGAAATTGTTTTTGGAAATTCCAACGCTAGAGGAGTCCACCCCTCTAAGCGACCCGACCTACGCCTAACAAGCATAGGTCATGTTTGTATATAATTTTTGTTTATTTTCTGGAGTTTTAGAACGATCGTCACACGTTGGAAAAAGTTCATGGACTAAAACGCAAAAACTGCAAACTTGAGGGAACAAGGGAGAATGGACCAAAACGCAAAACATAAAAGTTTGAAAAAAAAGGGAGTGCTCTGCCGTGCCTCTGATCGATCAGAGGTGATGGTTGATCGATTAGAGGGGATAATTTCCTGAAAAACAAAAAAAATGGGTCCAAAAAGCTCCTTTTTCTCCCACTTCGAGATTCATCTTCTCCCACCCTCCATTAACCAACCAAATCCTCCATTGAAGACCATACACCCACTAAATCCTTCTAATCCTTCACCACTCTCTCCATTTTTACCCATAAATCATCAAACCCATCACTTTCTCTCACTAAAAATTCAAACCCTTCACCCCACCTCCATTTTCGAAATCCTCACTAAAAATTCAAATTTATGCCTTCTATTCTACCCATTTATCACCTCAAGCACATAACCTTCACTCTCATCCATTAATTTCCACCCAAATCCACCCAAATCTTGAATTTTGACCTCATAAACCCACCAATAATTTCGAAATCCACTTGTTCCAAAGCTCTTATGGCTTCATCCTCTACTAACCCAAGGTCAAAGAAAAGGCACGGTCACCTCTCCAAGCCCACCGCAAAGAGTGTTTCCAGAGAGGGATATGGAGGTTTTCGCAACAAGGGTGAGCAAGAATGGTGGTCAATGTACTTTGACCTCAAGCCGGTGGTGATCGAGAGGCCGGTAAAGATTCAATCCTTCGACGTATTTCCTCATCGAGCCGCATTCGAGGAACGACCCGGATGGATCGACTATTTCGGTAAGAGCTCTCGAGTTTGTAATGCCTCAATTTGCACCGAATTTATTGCTTCGTTAATTCAAGATAATGCAAATGATGAATACTCGTTTACGGCCCGAGTCCATAACAAGTGGGTCAAAATGAATCTTCGTACCATTAGTACCACATTGAAAATTCCCGCCCTTGGTAAAAACGAATTTGCATTACCTTTGAGAGAGGATGATAATGGTCTATCTCATGATGAATTGGCCTCATTTTTACGTGGCCGAGAGTCTTCTTGGAACTAACCAAGGTTTCTGAAGAGTGAAATTCACCAAGACCATTATGCTCTTTGGTTGGTTGTCGCCAATGCCATTACCCCCACATCACACACCGCCACGTTAACTCCAAGCCAAGCCCGGGTGGTTGAGGCTATTGTAAGAAGGCGGAAATTTTGTTTGGTTCGGCATTTCATAAGACAAATTACGGAAGCTATCGATTCAACCACCCTTAATGAAGGAATCAAGATGGGAGTGCTTATTACGAATTTGTGCTTGGCACATCGGGTCGTTGAGAGGGCGGAGGATGATACGAGATTACAATTGCACCCATTAGATAGAACCACCATGAATCGTTCTATGGGGCAATTTCGATATAGGGGTCGAGGACTACAAACCAATGAGGGTGGTGACGCGGAAGGGGCCGATACGATGGAAAGAGGGGAAGAAGGTGGTCAAGAGAGAGAAAAGGGGGAGCCACACCAAGAGGAAACTTCCTCTCAAGTTCGAAAGGGAAAGAGAAGAGGAACCGAGGGACCGGTGCCGCTTGATATGGATGCCTTAATGCAACGATTTGATCAAATGAGCACTACGGTAACGGATGGTTTCCAATCAATGAGAGACGAACAACAAGCCATTCGGGACTCTCAAGCCCGTCTTGAGGAGCAACAAGCTCACATTCGAGCCGAAATGAATGAAGGATTTGCCCACATGAGGGGTGAATTTGATTATTGGCGGCACTATTTCCCTCCCCCACCCGATATATGAGGTATTCCTAACTTTGAAAACTCCATTTTTATTTTATTTTTCTTTATTTTCTTTTTGGGTTGTTGGATTATTTTAACATAACTACTTGTGATAGCTTGAGCTTTAATTTTGCATGTTATGTTTGACTAATGCTAACCCAATTATTTTTAGATTTTTGTATATATTGTAGCTTTCAAATTGATCCTAGCTTCTTCTTTTGAGAAATTGGAAAGCAATTTTCCAAAAATTCACCTATTTTCGTCTTCAAAAGCATTGAGGACAATGCCAACTTCAAGTTCGGGGGTGAGCACTTTCAAATCTCAAATTCTCAAGCATGCTTTCTTTCAGGTTAATTTTCTCCATGCTAGGATCGATTTCACCATTTTATCGAAGTTTGAAAAATGATGATCAATTTTTTTTAGAATTGTCCATGAATTGATGGTTTTTGGCATGAAATTCTTGATTTGGATAGGTAGTTGAGTGATAATCTCTATGGCATTGCTTCATTTAGATTCTTGAGCCATGTAGTCTCCTATGAATATGCATAATGTTGTGGCTTGATTTAGTCTTTGGTATCACATAGAGTGATTTTCATCTTGTGTAGAGACAAGTAATGTTCAAATGCAATAAAAGCTCTTTCGAAAAGATCCTCCTTAGAGGGGACACATGCATGGCACTTACAAAAAAATTTGGAACTTGGATGACTTTTAAACTTAATATTGACTTTAAGCTTCACTTGACTAAATTCATAAGTCATTTTGTCTAATATTAAGGATAGACAAAGGTTACCATGTGAAAAAAGGGTGAATAGCTTCCTTTGTGCATTTAAAAAAAAAAAAAGAAGAAGAAGAAGAAGCTATGAATGCAAAATCACAAAGTGAGACCGCTGCCCTCCATAGAGATGCAAACCACCTTGAGGTAATTTAGCAAAAATTCCAAGTAAAAGATAAAGAAAAGTGCTTAAAATTGACAAAGTTCTTAAGCTTTTGTTTTTGAAAGATTTCTCTCTTCCACTATTGATGAATAGAACTATTTGTGATTTAAAATGATTGTGTCATAAATCCATATGCTTAGTGTGTTCAAATGGGAATGTGGAGCTAGTTTCTAAAGGAGATTGTAAGTAATGGAGATCGTCATTCAAATGCCAACATTCCGGAAATTGTAATAGTAATGCCAAACACTTGAATCAATTCATGGAAATGCTTCAATTCTACTACTTAGAGTTCAAACTTCGGATGTTTGTGGGTATCATCGCTGTAAACCCTCACGAGACACAACTCGTCTTCTAGGGGAACTTAGGAGTTCAAAGGCTTAATGCATGTGCTAAATGCATTTTCGGATATTATACATAGCTATTTTTGTTTTGCTTGCTAAGGGACTAGCAAGAGTTTAGTTGGGGGGTGTTGATAAACGCGTAATTTTGTAGTCGCTAACGCTCTTTTGATTGTGTTTATCGCGTTTATCTTAGCCTAGTTTAATCAAATTTACCCACTTTTGCACACACACTCAAATATCAAGAATTGCTTTAACATGGCTCAAAGTAGCCTTTTCTAGTGTCTTGAGTGTACCTTCAGGCTATAGAAGCCAGTTGGAGAGCTTTGGGAAGCGTACAAGAGAGATAGAAGCCAAAAGAGAAGAAAAAAAGTCCCGAAGTGTGAACACCCCAATCCACGACTCTCGTGCGAATACTGATTTTTTTTTAAGCATCCTGCATTTAATCATGAATCATCATACATGTAGAAAGACTGATAGGAAAGACTCCAATTTTGGACGCGTTGGGAGTCTAAGATAACCCTTGTTGCCTCTTCGCTTACTAGGACGGGGATCGACCTGCGCATTTTTTATGAGCCAGCCGCACCCCCCTGTCGCACGCCCAACCGTACGGCTACCTGCCAGCCGTACGGCTGGCACACCCCTGTCGCACGCCCCAGCCGCACCCCATGCGGCTACCCCTGCGGTTGGCCTCTTTTGGAGCGTTTTTGGCGCAAATGTTGCTATAAATAGGACCCTTGGGATCCCATTTTGAGATCAACACTCAATAGTGTTTTTAGTAAGTAGAAACTCTGTCAAAATCTTTAGAGAGTCATTTTAGAGAAATTCTGAAAGAGAATTTCTAAAGAGAGAAAGTTTTAGAGAGAGAAAATCTAGAGAGAGAAAGTTTTAGAGAAAGAGAAGGAAGCAAGCAAGGCAACTAGGCGAGGCTCTTATTTCTTCTTCAGGTGCATCAGGTACGTCTTTCTACCAAATCCTTAATTTCAGTACCGCATTTAATTTCACTTTTAATACAGAAAATTAGATAACTTGCAAGGAAGTTCACTGCTTTCAAAACAAATCCTTTCTAAGTTTTACAAGAAATCTAAAATCCGTTTTGACACGTTTTCAAAACAAACAAAAATACAAAAATAGTTTCCAAAAGAAAGGAACTACGAGACTCTGATTTCATTCTACGAATGAATACGTAGGCGCTCGAAAAGCTCGAGTCTGATTTCAAAATATTGTTTTAAACTAAACTTATCCGGAAAGGACTATTCTAAAAACCATTCGAACTACTTGCAAGATATCTAAAATAGGAATTAGATACATGATCCATTAAGAGACCGAAAGGGCGAATTGGGTGCCTAACACCTTCCCAATTCGTAACGTAGTTCCCGAACCCTAGCAAAGTAAATTTTCAATATAAATCTCTGGTTTTAAACGTATGAAAGATAGTTCATTTTCGAATTATCCTTCGTACGATCTTTTGTTTGTTTTCTCGTAAAACAAACTGTCGACTCTACAAAACACGTTTTCAAATAAAACCGAGAACGAGGACCCTTTTCTCTCATCTCGGGTTGCGCGCGGGTCCGGATTCTCACACGAAGTGTCCTCTGATCAATCAGAGGAGCCTCTGATTGATCAGAGGCCACCTTTTAGTGCAGAACATGCCCTCTGATCGATCAGAGGGTGCTCTGATCGATCAGAGCCCACCTTTTAAGCCAAAATCTCCCCTCTGATCGATCAGAGAAGCCTCTGATCAATCAGAGACCTCCCAGATCTCAAAGGACAGCACCCAAAAGCAGTTTTTCTCCCCTTTTTATGCATTGAAACTCACCAAAAGTGCTGGACTTTCCATTTCTAGATAGGATGAGGTGCTTACCCATTGGGTTCTTTAGAAAAGTGTACTAGAATACCCATTTTAGGGCATTGCTCTCCCATTATTTATTTGCTCTTTGTCCCTCATGTAATGGATGCAATTTTCTAGATCTAGATTCAAGTTAGATAAATATTATTTTCCTGCACTTTCTCTCTATCTATCACTTTTGTAAGAAATCTAGTTAGAGAAACTCTTGAGAGAAATGGAGATCACTTTAATGGTTTTTGTTCATACAACTATCATGGAGTAGTTTCATTGCTAAGGCTAGAAGATGAAGTTTGCATTGCATTAATTATGTAAGTTTGTTTCTCATTCCATTGTTAGTATTGTTAAATACTTGTTGAATCCTTCATCTTCTCCATTCAATCAACCATTCATAAGCTAGTAAGATAATCCTCATAAAGTGATTAGACTTTGTATGCCTTGTATACATAGATCTCAAGCATTAATGAGGAGATGATACATTTGTGTATTTCTTATTAGCCTATGTCCATTCCTTCTATGATTGAGATACTTTACATTGCCAAGCATGTTTAGTCATTGAATATTCATAGAAATACCATAAATTTGAGATTCCAATCCTTGAATGATTTAATGATATGTCGAGTGCTTTCTACACTTTATGTGATTTTGAGACTCAATATTTTCTTAGTTAGAGTGTTGCCAAGGAGGATCTCTTAAGTTTATGCCATAATCAACTACACTAATCACCTTAAGGATTCAATTTGTATTTATCAAATGTGTCTAAATCGGATGATTTAATCTCCACCTAGACCTCCCAATCTTAGACAAATGAAATGTTATGATTTATTGTGCTAAACTTTTTAGTTGGCCATTTTCATAATCAAGTCAATTGCCTAGGGGAAACTAACAATGAATTCTCAATGCCTAGTTTAATTTTATGCCTTTTCTTTTGGTGTATCTTAAGTTTGCATCATGGTTGGACATTATATGGGAATGGGTTGCACTTGCTTCACACCCTTTGTTACAAGATAAAAATGAGAGATACATTTGTGTTGAGCTTTACTTACACCCTTTCTTTATATGGCATTTATATGGGAATGGGTTGCTCTTGCTTCACACCCTTTTGCTTAGAAAAGTGTAAGGTACTCAACACTTAGGAATTGCATTGAGAATTTTGAATGAGATTAATTTTACATAACATTGCAAAGCAAACGAATTCTATAATGCCTTAGCCTTTTTTTATCAATTGATACATCACTTTAATTTTTATCGCAAGACTTTAAAATCAACAACTAAAATCAACCAATCAAATTCTCTTGAACAAAACCTTGGACTCGTAATCACCACATCGTCTTTCCGACTATCCTTGTGGTTCGACACTTGGACTTACCAAGTATAATAACTTGACGACCTACACTTGGGTTCCTAAGCGCGGAAGTATTTTCGGGCGCGTCAATAACCCTTTCCCCGTTCGGGTAAAACAAGAACTGGAGCCGAAGTAAGCTTACCCTTCAACTCTAGGAAGGCTTTATCACAATCGTCACTCCAAACGAATTGGACACCTTTATGAGTGAGGTGAGTCAACGGCAATGCTATCCGAGAAAAGCCTTTCACAAACCGACGATAATAGGCTGCTAAACCCAGAAAACTTCTAATCTCCATAACATTTTGAGGCCTTTCCCACTTTAGGACAGCTTCTACCTTCGCTGAATCTACTGAGATACCATTTCTCGAGACAACGTGTCCTAAGAATTTGACTTCTGACATCCAAAAGTCACATTTACTAAGCTTTGCATACAACTTGTGATCTCGGAGAACTTGAAGAGCTAAATGGAGATAATGTTCATGTTCTTCATCAGATTTGGAATAAATGCGAATATCATCTATGAAGACTACCGCAAACTGGTCAAGATAGGGATGATATAAACGATTCATTAAATCCATAAATGCAGCTGGCGCATTCGTTAACCCAAACGGCATCACCAGGAACTCGTAATGACCATACCGAGTACGAAATGCTGTCTTTGAAATATCTTCTTCACGGACCAACATTTGATGATAACATGACCGAAGATTAATCTTAAAAAATCTAACATCACCCTGCAGTTGATCAAACAAGTCATCGATTCGGGGTAACGGATACTTATTCCTGACAGTGACGCAGTTCAACTAACGATAGTCTATACACAACCGTAACGACCCATCTTACTTCTTAGCAAACAGTACAGGTGCGCCCCAAAGAGACAAACTAGGTCTGATAAACCCTTTCTTCAATAACTCATCGATTTGGATCTTCAACTCTTTTAGTTCGGCTGGGGCCATACGATAAGGAGCAAGCAAAATTGGTGCAGTACCCGGAATAATATCAATGGAGAAGTCCACCTCCCGATGTGGGGGTAGACCTGGAAGATCATCTGGAAACACATTAGAAAATTCCCTAACCATGGGAAGATTAGTAGGATGAGAACCACCCTCCTCATGTACCATAATACTAGCCAACCACCCAAAGAAATCTCGTTGTTCCTTGGATTTCAAATAAGCACAAGGAGTAAATGATCCAGACTCGCAATAGAAGATCAACATCTCATTATTAGGTAGTAGAATTGATACTCGACATTTCAAACAATTTGTCGTGACTTGAAAAGTAGTCAGCCAATCCATCCCCAAGATGATATCATAGATACCCATATCTAGAACGATAAAATCAAACTCTCCCGAGAAGTCTCCTATGCCCATAGAACAATTTTTACAAATAGAACTCAACCACACGTCACTCCCCAGAGGAGAACTAATGCATAATGGTGTATCTAATGAATTAACAACCAATCCCAGTCTATCAACTAGTACAGATGATATGAACGAATGAGAAGCACCAGTATCAAATAAGACTTTAACCCAAAAGCTAAAGAATATAATTGTACCTTCCATTATTTTAGCCTCAGATTGCTCTACTCGAGCTATGTTATATACACGACCAAGTGTCCGTCCACCACCATGATTATAGGATACTCCACCCCCCGGGATCCAAACTGACTCGGACCACGACCCTGATTAGTTGAGAAAGATTGGCCTGTTTTGCCCATGCCACTCGAGCCCTGGACTTGCGGTTGATTATACGAAGACTGAAACGACCGTTGTTACCGACTCACATTTGGACAATCCCTACGAATATGTCCCGGTTGACCATACCCATAACAAACCCTTTCTCTCTGTCCCTGGTACCTGCTACTACTTCCCGAAAAACGACCTCTACCAACACTGCCACTGGAAGACCCTGAATCACTTCTAAACTTCTTCCCCTGATAACCCAACTTCTTTCATTTAGTACCCCTTTTCCTTTCTAAGAATTTACTAGCGTCTGTTCTTTCTTGCTCAACTTTCATGGCCACTCTCACAGCTTCAGTCACACTGCTATAGTTTAAATGATACACCTTTTCTCTGATAGAAGGCTTTAACCTTTTTAGAAACAAACGTATATTCTCATCAAGATCGCTGTCTAAACCTTTCTCAAAACGGCTTAAACTTTCGAACTTTGCGTCATACTCCGTCATAGACATATTCCCTTGAATAAGGAAACGAAACTCATCCTTCTTGATACTACGATGGACCGGTGAGAAATAACGCTTTAAAAATAACTGGGTGAATTGCTCCCAGGTAGTAGGAGCATCCACCCTCTTCGACACATTCCTCCACCAGACACCCGCCTGATCAATCAACTGATATGTACTAAGGTTGAGTCTCCGATCATCCGAAAAATGCATGACATCAAAAGCTCTCTCTATTTGATCGAGCCACGACTCTGCAGTATCGGGACCAGACATCCCATTGAAGGTAGGGGGAGATAACTTCTTGAACTTTTCCAGGGCCACCATCGCCCGATTTTCCTGAACTCTCTTTCGAGGTTGCTCGGTATGAGCTAACACATTGGCCAACTCCCGGGCCATCGTACGAATAGCATCTATAGACTCTCATCCTGAGGTAAAATTCTCGTGGGTGGCATGGTTGTCTCTATCATCTTGTGGGTTTACCATTTATTATAAAAAAAACAAGAATAACATCATGATAATATGATATACAAATATATACAAAAAAATACAATTCATCTCATATTCCATATATTTCATCTCACAAACCAAGTAAATCGTAAACGTATGCTCTGATACCAAATTGTAACACCCCCTCCTTAATTAGTAGGATAACACCTATAATTAAGACCTGGAGTGTTAATAACCCACCTTAGATGAGCTAAAGTAGGCTTGAAATAAATAATGAAACAATCAATCCAAGAAAATCACATAATCTGGAATAAACAACCCTGATCTCATGCTACGAGCGATAATATAAAACATGAGTGCAACATACATCTATACACAGGCATGAAACCCAAAAGACATACACACTGTGTTCACATGTATTACAGAGTAAACAACAACTAAGGCTAGCCGTGGCTTCCCATGTACACCCCTATACAACAAAAATGAGTCGGTATCAGAGATCCTCTATTTCGTTCCCGACCCAGTTGCTCCTTCCGTCGTATTCGTCTCCTGGATACCTGAATTTGTTTACATAAAAAGGGGTGAGCTCATAACTCAGTAGGGGAGATATAACAGGCGGCATTACGTACAAAACATAATTAACTATTTAATCATAAATCATGGCTCAACCAATAAAACAATGCATGCATGTGCATATGCAGGTTACCTCCCTTGTGTAAACCATTATACCGAACGAATATCGAGGCCGAACCGAATCATAATGATAATAATAACAATGGGCATGACTGCCCCCAAGAGATACTGAAGCTAGGTCGTACCATAATCATAAGAAGAAGAACGAGCCTAACCACCCCAGAGAATAAGTCGAACATAGTCACAATATAATATCATCCGGCCCATAAATGATCATCATCATATCATAATAGAATTGAACCACATGTCCATCCATATCATATCACAGAATCACAAGTGCTTTGCCGAAGTCTAGATTTCCGGGCTACTCACTGCTAGCTCTAGACAGCCGACCTCATTGATGTCCCCCTGGGGTTTAGGGATTTTCAACCCAAGGGCACCGAGCCCTACTTATTTTCACACCGAAAAGCACTAATCGATACATATTTCCTTCATCATGGAAGGTCCATGATAGAATCATAATCAGATCTATCACGGGATCATATCACATCCAGAATGTTACAACGATCATAAGACAATTTCAACATCATAAATACGAATCATATGCCCATATAATAGGCCATAAAAATAGTCCAAACTTGCCAAAGATCTCCAAGAATTCGGTTGACTTAATGATAATGCACAATATGCATAACATGCTAATAAATGAACATTTGAAACAATTTATGCCATATAACTATAATAAATCTCTATACATGTCCCTTGATGTATATAATTCATCAATTTATTAATTTCATCAATATACAACATTTATACATTCAAGGAATATATCATGTATATTAAACAACACATGTATATCAAGTATAATGGCATATCTTGCTTCAAATTACATGCTCATGGTTTTATAAAACATAAAACGTCATCATCCTCATTAAATATCCTCAAATGATAACTTAATTAAAATTCTTAATCATCAAATATTAATATAGTAACTCAATTCATTAACCAAATGAATTCACTCAAATTATGGAGTACACTTTAGAATATTTAAGAAACTATTCAAGAATCCCGTGTAGGAATTAATACCGCACACCAATCTTGTAAAATTCACTAAAACTTCATTCCTTATCCTTTTTAGGTAATTCCAAAGCCATAAGTTAGGTATTAAACTATATTTTAAAATACATACTTGATAATTCACTTTTCTCATCATCAAACTGCCCAGATTTAATTAAAATAGTGGCCAAAATATGTTATTATTTACTTGAACAATGAACAAATGTGTACTACTCCATATTTAAATTCAAACTTGAAAAATATTATTTCTACACATGTACTTGGTTATCATAAATCATAAATCATTAATCAATATAGCTACTTACACATGCACAAACACATACTCAAATAATATTTATTATTCTTTAATAATTTAAAACACAAGAAATCATAATTAACCCCTACCTCAAAATATTTATCTTCAAAGAATGAAGTTTGAGATGATAACCCGAGCCCCGACCAGTAAAACTCTAAAATTCTTATACCTCTGCATAGCCCTCGACGTATAAAACAACTTTCCCTTAAGGCTCGTCTCGATCCAACGAAGTTTTAACGACCAATTTATAAGGAGTAACCTTAAAACTATATTTACTTTCTCTCTCTTTTCTCTTGGCAATGGAAGACAAACGAAGAAGATGAAGCTTAAAGTTGAAAGGAAAGGTGACCAAGTCGGTCACTTTTTTTAAAAAAATCTCACTTTTGCTTAATTACAACATTTTATCCTTAGATTCATAACTTTATTATTTTAACCCTAAACCTTTACAACTTTATATTTTAGTCTATTCAAAATTTTACAACTTGGTCCACAATTAATCAAGACTTTTAAACACTTCAAAAAATTTACTTAATCGAGGTTAATACGGGTCTAATTTACGCTAATTAAATTACGGGGCATTACAACTTACATCTCATGAGCCATACATATATATATATATATATTAATATAACGTGTACAATTTGTACTCAATTTTATATATAAGTGATGTCCAAGGCCTTTTATAAACTATTGGGACCTCGTTGGAGGAATTGTTGTATATTGAACTGCCTGATAATTTATGACTTCAAAAGTGTGGAGTTATGTTTCTATTTAAACTTTTTTTATAAATTACAGGCTGGTTTTATTAAAATTACAGACTCCACATGCCAAAATTTTCTGAAAAGTGCGGCCTTATTTATAATTTTCTACTATATAAATTCTAAGTTATGCATTCCAACCCACCGTCGCGCACGGCACTGTGATTAACCGGGTCCTGGAGGTCCAAACCTCATAACGGGATTCGGGGCGTCACAAATATACTTAATTATGATCCTTAAAATTATGTTTGTCCATCATTCCTCCCTAAAATTAAGTCACAAATATTTGCTAAAATTCACTCAAAGGGTATTCCGGTCATTAGACCATAAATTTGCAGGTAGATTAAAACCACTTTACCAGTATTTTGGGTCAAAATGTTAAAGTAGGGGTGTGTCCCCAATTTCTCATCTTATATTTTCCTTAGTACTAAATAGTTTAATTCCTAGGGACTAAATTCTAGTTTTCTTTATCTTTATGAAGAAAATGAAATTTCCAATTTAATCTCATTTTACTGGAAATGGGGCAAAAGGTAATAATATTTTCATAAAAAATCCAAGAATAGTTTTTTATTTTAATTTTTTAATAAGGCTTGTTTATCAATTGTGTTTTAAAATAAGGGTTTTGAAACTTATCTTTGCAATAAAAAAAAGTTTAATTCAAATTTTTGCATGATGTATTTATATTTTTTAATAACTATATTTTTATGTATCCCTCATGAAACTCTAAAACAACGTCAAATAAATGTCAATACATAGTAATCTAATAGAAAACGACAAGTGCAAACTTAACTTTGCAGACCCCAAAAAATTTATTAGGATACTACCAAAAAATTTCATTCAATTTTGTTTTCCATGACGTGTTTATATTTTTTTTTTTTAAAAAAAAGTATATTTTTTGGTGTCACTCATGTAACTCTGAATTAAGCAACGTCAAATAAATCTCAATATATAGTAATGTATTAGAAAACAACAAATGCAAACTTAACTTTGCATAGCCCAAAAAAGTTATCATGTTTATTTTTTTTAATAAATTGGTTTAAATTTGTAACTTGTTGAAATATTTATGAAGAACTGTTATTTAAACACTTAAAATTATTAATCTTCTAAAAAACATGCAGTAAAAACTTAATTTTGCACGATATGATAAAATATTGCAATTTGAAAATCTACTGCAAAATTGATGATGTTGCATTTGTTTTGGAATTTGGTCAAATATAGGCATTTCAATTACAAAAGATAAATAAATTATTCCCTCATTGTTCTGCAGATTTTTCTTCTTAAAAAACCCCAATTTTCAATATCTGGCTCATGTTGTTCCTATGTGTATTTGAATATTGGTGTAGCATCGACAAGATTAAAAATTCATAAAAAATTCTTCTAGGGTCGTACATGAGAAAATAACTTTTATGGGTTCAATCTTTTATCTCGCAGCTTTAATTTATAGCCGAGGGAGGAAATTTGGGTAGTAAAAACATATGAATTACAATATATATATATATGGATGAATTTTCAATGGGTATCGTCTCTCTCTACCTATAACTATTGACGAAAAATGTGTTCTCAGGTCCTTATCTTATATCCATTGTGATTTTAAGAAAGTAAATTTTGGGGAAAAATTACGAACTCGATCTGAGATATTAGGAAATTTTCCCCAAGAGGGTCGTTATTTATTGAGATATGCAATACTTCTTGTGGAAGATATTGTGGTTATGGGCAATTTTGAGATATTAGGGAAATAGTATGATACTCATTTGAGTTGAACTTTAATTATATTTTGATTCGCTAATACTTTTTTATTTAGTTTATTTGACATATCAATTTTTACATTAATCAATATAATTAAACTACAAAGAAAATGAATTCCTAATTTTAAATATGTAGAATTTTATTTTAATGAGATTTTGAATAGCTAATAGGCCTAATACTTTTTTATTAAGTTTATTTAACACATCAGAATTTCCATTAGCCAATATAATTAAATTATCAAGAAAATGAATTCCCAACTTTAATCTTATTTGATTCCAACCATGAATATTTGAATGATCGGTCAAAGCATCCACAACATTAAACAATTCTTCAAAAATTCTTATAAGGTCATACCTGAAAAAATAACTTGTTTCATAAGGCAGCAAATATCGGCCCTGTTGGGGAATATTTCCTTAATATCTCAGATCGAGTTCTTAATTTTTTCCCAAAATATACAATCTAAAAATCACAGTAGATATTAGATATGGACCCCCTTACCAAATTAAAATAAAATAAAATTCATAGTAAATTCTAGTGAGTTTTCCCTAACTTTTGGCTTAAATTGTAGAACACAATCACTTTTGGTCAATAACTATGGATTTAAAATTGAAATAGCGATAATGAATAATTAGATAGTAGAATGGATTTAAAATTGAACTGGAGTAGTTCTTAAATGTAATATTAAACTATCAACTAATATAATACAAATCATATATATATATATATATATAAAGAATATTGGTTATAATTCATATGTTTTTGCCGCCCAAATCTCCTCCCCCAGCTCTAATCTCCTCCGTCCATCTCCCTTTTCCCAACTTTCCTTTGTTATGTGTATGAAAATAGAAATAGCGATAATGAATAATTTGTTTTTGTCCATAAAAAAATAATTCTTACAAGAAAAAAACTATAAAAGTTGCAATACAAAAGCTTGAAACCATAAAAGTTGATTTTATTCGGATGGCATTCAACAAGAATGAATAATGGACTAGATGTATGATACTCATTTGAGAAAAAGTAGAAAAAAAAAATTAACAAAAAATAATAAGACACCGCAGCAATTTAATTTGTTCAATGCATGGTGCTATGAACAACTCAACGTAAATGCTTGACAATTAAATGCCCAATAAAACAACATACGAAATCAATTTTCAAATCTTGGAAAAAAATATCATATTGGCTGGAAGTGCAGATAGTGTTTTTAGTCACCTTTCAAATTAAATGATTTCCGAATGTTGAATCAATTACAATGAGATTTGTAATTTGACATGAGCTATTGCATATTTAAAAACATAGAATTAGATAAAATGTGGACATTGAATTAAAATCATATGACCCAATTAATTATCTCTAATTTACAATATTATTAAATATTATATTGCATAATTTGAAGCATAAAAATGCAAAACGAAAATGTCATATTGTATTTCTAAATATATTTTATGTGAATTTTGGACACAAAATCCTTTTATAGATATGCATGAAGTAAACGATTATAAATTATTAATGTTCTAAATAGTTGTATAGTATTCGTTTATGTTTGTAATATAAATTATTAATTATTTTCATATTACAATATTAAAATATTGGAGAAAATTAAATTTAAATCAAAATTTAAAAGATAGTATTTTCTTAGCTAAATAATATAATAGTTATTTTATATGACTTGTTTTAATTTTTTATAAATAACTCTTTGTTTTTGGGTTTTACAAGAGATGAATTTAATTTAGATAATTATTACAATTTAGAATTTAAATATTAGATTTGTTAATGTGTTGAATGAATGTGAAGATTTTATTAATTTGTAGTACTATAATTTGAAATAGAAAAGTAAAAATTAATGTAAAGATTATGGATTAGCTTTTACAACCTCAATTATTATTGAAAAACAAATTTCATTGTTCTATTTTTTTCTCTCTTTAGAAAATTGTAATATTTATATAAGTTGTCCTTTGTATGTTTTATTTATTGTTTGAAATTTTATAAATATGTTCATAGATTTTAATTGTCGTTTGAAAATTTTAAAATCTTATAATTTAATTGTTAAATAAAAAATTAAAACTATAGCATAAAAAAGAGGAGAAATTGATGTTAGACGTCTCCCTTTAATTTAACTAGTGGTGGAATCAATATTGTTGTTGGTCCTCCGAGCACCATTATACAAGAGAATAATAAGACATCTATACACTCGTGAATTATTAATTTAAGTTTTTTTTTGTCTTTTTTATTTTATTTATAACTAAAACAATTTTGAACCATTTTTCCTATTATGTTTTTATATTATTTTACTTGTATTCTGATGTACGTGTGACAAGGATGAAATCGGGAATTATTCTTAAGGGGGATAAATTTTCTTAATTTTTTTTCTCTAAGTACGTAAAACATACTAGCTAATACGTTATTGAGATTCAAAATTGTGTAACAAGTAAATGTTAAAAAATACGCAAACGGAAGATTAAAGTTCTGAAAGATTATTGTGTTGTGTATTTCGATCTATTGTGGGTATATCTATTCTGAATTTACTGGATTACTGTTTTGGGTGTGCGATATTGGTATTGTACATGGTGGTCCTGTGTATACTCGGTTGGTTGTGTGTATATACAATTTGTTTGTGTAATTTCGGAGTAGCTGTGGTGTATTTTTGGATCGATGTTTTGGAGGATTTTCTTTTTCACATTTTAGCTTCGAATTTTCGTCTTCACATTTCGGCTTCTAACTCTTTGATTTTGTGTGATTAATTTCTTCAAATCGGGTACTATTGTTCTAATTATATTCTTGTAAATTTGTACTCAAAATCTATGATTAATTGTTGATTATTATTACTGCGAATTTGCTGTTGAGAAATAATTCATATAAATTTGAATTTATTGATTGATTGAATCTAAGATTATCTTATTTGTAATATGTTTTTGAAATATGAAATTTGGTACATTATTTAGGTGCTATTTGGAACTGATTATATTTGGTTAAAATTGATTAATCTATTGTTATTAATTTGTTAAGATTGCTGCCATTGAGACTATTATATATATGCTATCTTTGTTATATTTGTTGCTACATATCTGTTTTGAAGCTGTTATTTGATAAGCGCCTAATATTGTCATGCATAAGCTTTTTCCCGAAGCCGCTTAACGCATTTATTGCACTAATTCTGCCTAATTATTCTCTTATTTCGAGATTAGTGTCGTAGCGAGTTTTGTATATAATATCGCCTCACTACGTGTGCTTTTGTTGTGTTTCTATGTATTTATAGGCATAGAATGGAATGGCCTTCAAGGAATCGATCAAATGCAAGCTTAAAGCTTGCAAAAGTGCTGAGTTTGGAAAAAATCCATACCCATGATCGATCATGGTCCATAGAGCATTAGGCAGACCACACCATGATCGATCATGGCCTGGCAGGGACAGCCACCAAATACTACTTTTAGCCTTTTTTTAGAGGATTGTCGTGACGCGCCGAAAATACTTCCGTGCTTAGGTACCCAAGTGCAGGTTGTCAAGTTATAATACTTGGTAAGTCCAAGTGTCGAACCACAAGGATAGTCGGAAAGACGATGTGGTGATTACGAGTCCAAGGTTTTATTAAGAGAATTTAATTAGTTGATTTTAATGATTGATTTTAAAGTCTTGCAATAAAAATTAAAATGATGTAATAATAGATGAGAAAAGGCTAAGGCATTATAGAATTAATTTATTTTGCAAAGTTAAGTAAAATCAATCTCATTCAAAGTTCTCAATGCAATTCCTAAGTGTTGAATATTTTACCCATTTCTAAGAAAAATGGTGTGGAGCAAAAGCAACCCATTCCTATATAAATGCCATATAAAGAAAGGGTGTAAGCAAATATCAACACAGGTGTATCTCTCATTTTTATCTTATGACAAAGGATGTGAAGCAAGTGCAACCCATTCCCATATAATATCAACCAAGATTCAAACTTAAAATACACAAAAAGAAAAGGCATAAATTTAAACTAGACATTTAAGAACTCATTGTTAGTTTCCCCTAGGCAAATGATTTGATTATGAAAATAGCCAACTACAAGGAGTTTAGCTCGATAAATCATAACATTTCATTTGTCTAAGATTGGAAGGTCTAGGTGGAGGTCAAACCGTCCTATATAGACTTATTTGATAAATACAAATTGAATCCTTAAAATGATTAATGAAGTTGTTTATGTCATAAATTTAAAAGATCCTCTTTGGCAACACTTTAACTTAGAAGATGATTAGTCTTAAAATCACATAAAGTGTAGAAAGCACTCAACATATCATTAAAGTATTTAAAAATTAAAATCTCAAATTTATGGTGTTTCCATGAATATTCAAAGACTAATCATGCTTGGCAATGAAAAGTATCTCATTCAAAGAAATAATGGACATAGGTTAGTAAGAAATACACAAGTGTATCATTTCTTCATTAATGCTTGAGATCTATGTATACAAAGCATACAAAGTCAAATCATCATATGAAAATTATCTTACTAGCTTATGAATGGTTGAAAAAATGGAGAAGATGAAGGATTCAAAAAGTATTTAACAATACTAACAATAAAATGAGAATTGAACTTACATAATTAATGCATTGCAAATTTCATCTTTTAGCCTTAGCAAAGAAATTTACTCTATAATAAATGTAGAGACAAGAATTATAAAAGTAAACTCCATTTCTCTCTCTAGAAAAAACTATTACAATCTCTCTATAAATTGAGAAATCAGAAGTAATAAAAGACTCCACTCCAAAGCAACAATGAAGACTATAAATAGGAGAGTTGTGTTGGATGCCAAAAATAAACAATGCTTTTTTTTATTATTTTTGGTGGAGAATTCCACTTTCGTGGATGCTCTTTAATCACATGGAGAATTCCACTTTCTTTCTTTAATCACATGGACATGGAGACTTCCACTTTCTTGGATGCTCTTTAATCATATGGAGACTTCCACTTTCTTGGATTCCTTTTGTCTATGCAAAATTTCACTATCGTATTAAATACAATATTTCTTGAAATCTAAAGACACCAAAGTAAACACAAAATGTGCCTTTCCAAGCATTGTTAAATACAAAGTGCTACGAGACTAATCGCGAAATAAGTTGGCAAACCGAGTAGTTTTAGAGAAATAAACGCGTCAAATAACTCCGAAAATGAGCGCATGAATGACAATATTAAGCGTTTATCAACTTCCCCCCGACTTATCTCTTGCTAGTCCCTTAGCAAGATAAATAAAAGAAAAATAATATTATCCAAAAATGCATTGATAAAATGCACTAAGCCATTTAAAAAACTCCCAAGTTCCCTTAGAAGACGAGGTTTGTCTCGTGAAGGTTTACAGTGTTGATACCTACAAAGATCAAAAGTTTGATTATGGTGAACGATGAGAATGATGATTTCAAAAGTTCAATTTGCAAAGCTTATGACAAAACTATCACTATTTCTAGACTTGTGGATTTTGAATGACTATCTAAATTGCTAATCTCCTTTATAAACTTAACCCATACTTTCCTTTAATCACATGCTAAGCCTTATATTAGCAAAATTCTCATTTAAACACAAAGAGTATTGATCATTAGAGATGGAAGAGGAATTTCCTTCAAAAACAAAAGTTTCAAATATTGTCCATTTCTAAGCACTTTTCTTATATTTTCTTGGAATTTTCGCTAAATTAGTTCAAGGCAGTTTTCATCTCTATGGGGGGCAGCAGACTCACTATATAAAATTTGACATTTCATGCTTATTTATTAAGCTTAAAGGAAGCTATTCACCCTTTCCCATATAGTAACCTTTACCTATCCATAATATTAGACAAAGAGACTTATGATTTAGTCAAGTGAAGCTTTAAGTCAATATTAGGATTAAAAGTCATCCAAGTTTTTCAAACTGCCATGCATTTGTCCTCTCTATTGGAGGATCTTTTCGAAAAAACTTTCATCATTTTTGGACAAGAATTCCCTCTTCACAAAATAAAAATTACTCTAAGTGTTACGAAAGAATTTCTCTACTTGAAGTATTTACACATTTTAAGGAACGTTTCTAGGGTCATGAATCTAATTGAAGTAAATTAAGGTAGATTATCACTCAAAATTCCATCTAGATCAAGGAATTCATGCCAATAGCTAATGAACCAATCATTATCATTTTTTTTAATCATTCATCATTTTTCAAACTTTCAAATAAATTTTTTTTAAGCTCTAAACACATGAAAAATTCAGAAATTGAAAAGCCATTAAAGTTTAAGTACATTACCCCCCAACTTGAAGAACACATTGTCCTCAATGTGAAGAGAACGAGAAATCGGCAGTCTTCCATTTGGCTTTTCGATTTTCATGAGGTAAAAGAGAGCTATTTTCAAAGCAAAATTACTATATGTACACACGAAAGAGGATGGGAATGGTCCCATGAAGTCGATTCCCCAATAATCTAACACTTCAATCACCAAGATTGGATCATGCTTTTTCTTGTAATCCCTCTTAACATTTGGCATATCGGGTAAGCTTTGCAATGTCGGTAGGCATCTTTGAACAATGTTGGCCAATAAAGGCCACTTTGCAAGATCTTGGCCCCCGTTTTCTTAGCCGAAAAGTGCCCTCCACAAGCTTCATTGTGGCACAAAGTAAGGACATTTTTGAACTCTGCATCCGGTACACAACGCCGAATAATTTGGTCCGCACCATACTTGAACAAGTACGGTTCTTCCCAATAGAATCGGTATACTTCGGACATGAATTTTCGCCGATCTTGAGCATTCCAATGTGTTGGTATCTTGTTGGTGACAAGATAGTTAACTATGTCGGCATACCACGGCAATGAAGTTACCGAGAACAATTGTTTGTTCGGGAACGAATCTTTGATTGCACTTTGCTCAATGTTGTCGATAAATGAGAGGCGAGACAAGTGGTCCGCTACCACGTTTTCTACCCATTTCTTGTCTTTGATGAGCAAGTGAAATTCTTGGAGTAAGAGAATCCACCTTAAAAGCCTTGGCTTTGCATCTTTCTTCGTGAAAAGGTACTTAAGAGCCGCATGATCCGTGAAAATGATAATAGGCGATCCAATGAGGTAGGATCGGAATTTGTCAAGGGCAAATACTATAGCCAATAGCTCTTTTTCCGTTGTTGTGTAATTCATTTGAGCATCGTTGAGCGTTCGGCTAGCATAGTAAATGACTCCGGGCTTTTTGTCCTTTTTTTGGCCGAGGACCGCCCCCACAGCATAGTCGCTTGCATCGCACATAAGTTCGAATGGTAAACTCCAATCGGGAATTTGCAAGATGGGGGCGGTTGTGAGCAACTGCTTGAGCTTAGCGAATGCTTCTTCACATTTCTCGTCCCAAATGAATGGGGCATCTTTCAATAGGAGATTGCACAACGGTTTTGCAATAGCACTAAAGTTTTGAATGAACCTCCTATAAAAGCCGGCATGACGCAAAAATGAACGGACATCTTTGACGGTAGTTAGAGTGAGAAGTTTTGAGATTATTTTAATTTTTGCCTTGTCAACTTCGATTCCCTTCTCGGAAATAATGTACCTTAAGACAATGCCCTTTGTCACCATGAAATGACATTTCTCCCAATTAAGAACAAGTTGTTTCTCAATGCACCTTTCTAAAACCTGCTCAACATTCAACAAACAATTATCGAATGACTTACTGTAAACGGTAAAGTCATCCATAAATATCTCTAAGGTCTTTTCCACCATGTCGCTAAAGATACTTAGCATGCACCTTTGAAAGGTTGTCGGTGCATTGCACAACCCAAATGGCATCCTTCGATATGCAAAGGTACCAAAGGGGCATGTGAAGGTGGTTTTCTCTTGATCATTTAAATCAATCTCAATTTGGTTGTATCCAGAAAATCCATTTAAGAACGCGTAAAACTCGTGCCTAGATACTCTTTCGAGTGTTTAATCCAAAAATGGGAGCGGAAAGTGGTCTTTACGTGTTACTTCATTGAGCTTACGGTAGTCAATACACATTCGCCACCCGGTAGTGACTCTTTGAGGAATTAATTCATTTTGTTCATTTTTGACTACCGTGAGGCCAGATTTCTTTGGTACAACTTGGGTTGGACTCAACCAATTGCTATCGAAGATTGGATAAATGATTTTTGCATCTAGCAATTTCAATACCTCATTTCTTACAACTTCTTGCATATTTGGATTCAAATGGCGTTGAAATTGTCTAGATGGCTTAGCATTTTCCTCCAAGTAGATTTTGTGAGTGCAAATTAAAGGATTAATCCCTTGGAGGTCAGCTAATGTCCAACCAAAAGTTTTCTAATGTTTATTAAGCATACTTACCAACCTCACCTCTTGCTCTTTTGAGAGTTCGGAAGAGATTACCACATGGTAGGTTCTGGAAGCACCTAGGAAAGCGTACTTCAAGTTTCTTGGCAATGGCTTGAGTTCCATTTGTCCAACAAGCTTTCGTGTTGGATCGGATGTGCTCCCTTTTTGCTCCTTCGGATCTTGAACCTTATCATCAAGTAAGGAAAACACTTGCAAACACTCATCCAATTCATTGGAAGTGGTTAGATTCTCTTCCATTGAATCCAAATCGTAAGCATTATTAAAATGATCTTGGACTAATGACTCTATCATGTTCACATGTTCACTTTCTTCATCAAAATTATTTTGTTGTTTACTTAAAGAGAACACATTTAGCTCAAGAGTCATGTTTTCAAAAGCCAATTTAACAATTCCATTATTGCAATTAATGATGGCATTAGATGTGGCAAGAAATGGTCTTCCTAAACTGACATGAATTTCATTAGCGGGGTTTTCTACCGGTTGCATATCAAGAATAATGAAATCAACGGGAAAGTAAAATTTATCAATTTGCACAAGAACATCCTCTATTATCCCTCTCGGTATCTTAACGGAGCGATCCGCTAATTGAATCGTCACTTTGGTGGGTTTCAACTCTCCTAACCCTAATTGTTGGTACACCGAAAAAGGAAGCACATTAACACTAGCTCCCAAATCAAGTAAAGCATTCTTTATGCGATAATTGCCAATTAAACATGAAATGGTTGGGCAACCGGGATCTTTGAATTTTGGAATACGAGTGCCTTGCATGATAGAGCTCACTTGCTCTGTCATAAATGTTTTTTTCTTAACATTCAACCTTCTTTTTGTGGTACACAAATCTTTCAAAAATTTAGCATATGAAGGTATTTGCTTGACCGCATCAAGCAATGGAATGTTGATCTTGACTTGCCTAAATACATCAAGAATTTTGGTGTTGCGATTTTCTTTAGGAGGTTGATTTAACTTTTCGAGAAAAGGGACTTTGATGTTATTTCTGATTTTTTCTATGTCCTCTTTCTCATTCCTCTTTTCCTCTTCCTTTTCCCTCACATTCTTTTCTTCATCTACTCCTTCACTTGGTGTTGACTCGGCTATGTCCACCGGCATTTGGGCCTTAAGAACTATAGTTTTGTCAATCATCTTTCCATTTCTAAGGGTTATGATGGATTTCAACTCCTCTACATTCCCACTCGACTCCCCTTCAACTATCATGGCTTGCCCTCTAGGATTAGCTATTGGTTGGGCCGGAAACTTTCCTTTTTCTTGGGTTGCTTAAGCGGTGGTGAGTTTGGACATTTGAGTTTTCAAATCACTAACATCTCTATTGGTTTTTGTCTACAAGCTGCCGCAAAAGAGTCTCCAAATTTGAATTTGGGTTTGGGTTTGCTTGACCAAAAGAGTTGTTTTGGGGTGGAGGTGGTCTTGGTTAGTAGAAATTCGAGTTTGCATTCGAATTTTGATGAGCATTTTGATTTCCCCCCAATTAAAATTAGGATGGTTTCTCCACCCTTCATTGTACCTTTGAGAAAATGGGTCATTGTTTGGCCTAGAGTATGAGTTCATAGCATTGATTTGTGAGGGACTTTGAAAGACCTCTTTGAAGGCAGGAATTGTGTGACACTCCTTGACGCAACCGAAATAGTGTGTTGTGTTAAAGCCCAAGTGCAGGCTCGTCAAGTAGTAATATAGTCTCGGAAGTCCGAGTGTCGAACCACAGGGATAAGTGAAAAGGAATGGAATGGATTACGGATTAAAGTGTTTTCTGATTCTTGTAAGATGAAATGGTTATCGAACAACGTAAATGTAAAATGGTTGTGAAATTTAATAAGAAAGCACTAAGGTAGTTGGAGGTTAGTTATGATTAAAGAGACGGTGATCACTAGCTCATACAAAGATTATAACACAAGATTTCTCAAAATATGGGGAATGTTGGTGTATCTCTCAATAGCAAAGGGTGCGACGCTAGGCGACTCATTCCCGAGTTGAAGCTATATCGAGAAAGAGACAAACGACATTCCACCAAAGACGGGGTTATCATTCCTACCTCTTAGCTACGGGTGTGAAGCAAGGCAACCCATTCCCGATGAGGCTAATCCGAGATAGATATGACAAACTCATCATTAAACGATTTAACATAAAGCAAGTGTAGTAATCTCATGATTTAAAGAATGAAAATTATAAAGTGAATCCTAACAATGAAACGGAATAAAGTTTATGGGATAAATTAGTCAACTCATCGTTTATCACATATGGTAGAACATAAAGAGTCTAAGTATCACATAAAGTGTAAGAAGCACTCAATATATCAATAAATGAATCAAAGATAAGCTAAACAAATTTAAAATCCATCTATGGAGTTTTAAGAACTATTCATAATTTCTATGAAGAGGGAAAAACTCCATGGATGGGGGAAAGGGACTACAAGCTTTCTAGAACCATAGAAATATGTTGTATGCTCATTAACAACCAAGAACTAAATATACAAGGCATATAAAGTCTTGACTTAATATGAAAATACCTAGAAAGCTTGAAATAATGGAAGATATGATGAAGAAGAAGAAGATTCACAAATATTTATCAAACTTTAGATATGGATTGAGCCATTAATCACCAAAAATCATATCACAATCAACCTCCGTAACCTTAGAAATAGACTACTCCATAATAGATGCAAGAACAAATATCATAGAAGAAGAAATCATTCTTACAAATTAAGCACTTACAATGGAGAAATGAAGAACAATCAACAAGTGAGCTCTCCCCTCTCTCTAGAACTCTCCAAATCTCTTCTAAAAACTAGATAATATCTTCTCTATGTAAAAGAAATAATATATATATTAAAAGGTAGAAAAATATCTAACTAAATATCTAAAATAGCTTGAACCACTAAAATAGCCCATTTTGGGTGTGAAATGGCCAAGTTGCCAGGGCCATGATCGATCATGGCCAACCCATGATCGATCATGGGGTCTTCTGCCTGACTGCCAGTTTATACCATGATCGATCATGGTATACCCATGATCGTATACCATGATCGATCATGCTTCTGGGAAATTCCTCAGATCAGCATTTTGCGAGCTTTTCACTAGCGCTTGATCAATCATTCGAAGGCCAATGCATCCTATGCCTATAAACACATAGAAACACAACAAAAGCACACCTAGCGGGACGATGTTAGATACAAAACTCGCCAAGACACTAATCTCGAGATAAGTGGATAATTAGGCATAATTAAAGCAACAAACGCGTCATGCGACTCTGGGAAAGAGTTTATGCATGACAATATTAGGCGTTTATCAACTCCCCTCAACTTATCTCTTGCTAGTCCCTTAGCAAGACAAAAATATATAATAATTACAAAAGCACTACGCTATACAAAAAGTTGTTAACTTCTAAGTTCCCAAAGAAGACGAGTTGCATCTCGTGAAGGTTTTCAGAAATGATACCTACAAACATCAGAAGTTTGATCATGATGAACGATGAGAATGAAGTTTCAAGTTTCAATTTGCAAAGCAAGAGGCATTACTATCAATTTTCCAGAATGACGGACTTTTGAATGATCATATAATTCGCCTATCTCCTTTAGAACACAATCCCATATTCTCCAATGCTCACATACTAGACTTCAATTCAAACAATTCAATATAAACACAAAGAATCATAAACATTCAAGAAGGAAGAGAGAACTTTTTCAAAAACAAAAACTCCAAGATTTGTCAATTTTAAGCACTTTCTTTATCTTTTCTTGGAAATTTTTGCTAAATTAGTTCAGGGCGGTTTTCATCTCTACGGGGGGCAGCGGTCTCACTTATGAAATTTTTCAAAATTACTGCTCATTCATAGGAGCTTGAAGGAAGCTATTCACCCTTTCCCATATGGTAACCTATACCCATCCATAATATTAGACAAAGAGACTTAAGATTTAGTCAAGTGAAGCTTTAAGTCAATATTATGATAAAAGTCATCCAAGTTGTCAAAGTGCTATGCTTTTGTCCTCTCATTGGAGGATCTTTTCGAAAGAGCTTCCATTATTTTTGGACAAAAATTTCTCTTCTCTCAATGAAAATAAATCTAAGTGTTATTACCGAATTGAAAACAACCGAAGCAATCTAGCATGTGGAGCATGAGAATATAACGGGATATGAGACTAAGTGGAGCAAGGCAATTTAGATTACCATTCAAATTCCTATCTAGATCAAAGAATTCATGCCAAAAGCTAATGAAACAATGGTCTTCATTGAACAAAGTCAATCAATCAGTCATCACTTTTCAAACTTCTCAAAAAAAAAAAATTCTACTACTCATGGAAATGAACAATAGCAAGCCAAACAAAATAAACACAAAATAACGTACCCCCCTCAACTTGAAACACACATTGTCCTCAATGAAAAGAGAACAAATAACAACGCACGGAAGGGCTACTTTGGCTTTGCTTCCCATGAGACAAAAATAAGACATAAACAAAAACTATTCACAAAACGGGTTAGAATTAGAATTCAAAAGCAAAAACCATAACATTCAATCATTAAAACCAAGTTTTAAAGTTAACATCATGTCAAAGTTCTAATACAACCCAAAAAGAAATAAAATAAAGCTAAGCGTAAATATAACTAATAAAAGAGTTTTCAGGATTTGGCAAATCGCATCACATGTCGGGAGGTGGGGGTGGAGGGAATCGACCGTACAACGCCTCGAACTGCTGGCGTATGAACTCCTGCTGAGCTGCCATCTGCTCTGCAACTCTTGCCTCGACTTGGGCTGCTATCTCTGCTTGAAGACGGTCCTGTCGCGATATCATAATCTCCACCCTCTCATTGACACCCGCGAATCCGGTGTGGATCAAGGCAGTCATTTGTTCAAACTGCTCTCTAATGAACTCCCTATTGTCATCCACAGGCCCAGAGCTTGCCCTTCTTCTACGCCTTGATGTACCCGGAACATCCGCTCCTGCTTCTTCAGCCCCTTCTTCTTCGCTATCACCCTGTTGTGGTGCGGCTGTGGAAGAACTCGGCCTGTTCCTCAGTTGACCAGCGGCTCGAGTTTGGGTGGACCTATTCAGCGGTGCCCTAGGCATTTTCTTCTCATCGTCGGCTCTCTCAATTACCCCCGCTCGCAAACAGACCTTAGTGATCAACGACCCAAATTTGATTGTTTCATTGTGGGCGACCAAATCGATGATTCGCGCTATTCGCCCAATGATATGACGCAACAAGCAGCAGCGCTTGTTCGTTGCTATGGCGTATAGTACATAAGCCTGAGACGGGTAAATGTGCTGGGTATGGGAAGTTGGGTCCAAAGCGTTGGCAATTACCAGCCAAAGGGTTCTAAATCCCTCACGTATGTGGCTCCTATCAAATTGGTTCCCAATCCATTCTCTGGGTTCACCGGCTAGAAATGTGGCTAGATCGTTAGGCATCGGCTCTAAATAGTTGGTAGTGTCCGAATAGGGGAGGTCATGAGCATTAGGTGGCAAAGCTGAGATTCCCGTAATCTCAGTCAAAACTTCGAGGTTAAACGGAACCGTTCTGCCTCGAACATGAGCTACATATGTATATGGTGTATCGGGAACTTGAATCAAACTTGCAATAAATTCACGACAAATGGTGAGATTACATTGAGTACCTGGTTGACGCAAGTAGTTAATCCACCCCGGATATTGCTCAAACGTTGCTCGCTGGGGGAAATCGTCCAGCGTACCGATGAATACCGGCCTCTCTATCACTACCGTCCTCGTTTTGAAGGCGTAGTTCCACCACTCAAATTCTTGACGGCTCCGAAATCCGCGATAGCCGCCTCTCGCGGCTTCAATGGTAAGCGGCTTAGTGGGAGGGTTTGAGGAAGACATAATGGAGGAGTGCTATGCTTTAGAGGAGGTGGAGAGGAGGAATTTGAAGCCTTGAGATGCTAGGGCTCGAAAATGGTGATGAGAGAGGGAAAAGGTGATTTTTGAGATGGGTTTGATGATTGGGGTTGGAAATTGAAAGATTTGAGGGTTGATTCTAGGTGGGGGAGGTTGGTAATGGTGTTTGGGGAAGGTTTGGGATCAAAAAGGGGGGGGGGCTAGGGTTTGGAAGAGATTTGGGAGAAGGGGAAGTGCAAAATGGGGGTTTTAGAAACGGCGCCCCTGTTTTATTACGGGACCATGATCGATCATGGTACACCCATGATCGATCATGGTCATTCTGCCCAGTTGATCTTTTGTACAATGATCGATCATGGGATTTCCATGATCGATCATGCTGCCTTCTGACCAAATGCTCCATCTCCCATGATCGATCATGGAATTACATGATCGATCATGCTCTATGCTGCCTGAGAAAATTTTCACCCATGATCGATCATGGGTAGGGCATGATCGATCATGGACCAATCTGCCAGCCAAAAATTTTCTTTGCTTTCTTTGATCTAAAACACCTTATTTCTCCCCTCAACTTGGTCCGTTCAGACTTAATGACACCCGACTCTTCGATGACAATTCCTGAAACTCAAAAAAACACTAACAAAAACAAACATTATTTACAAAATCGACCCATGCCTTTAGGCATAAGTCGGGTCTTCGAGAGGGGTGGACTCCTCTCGAACTGGGAATTCCAAAAACGGCTTAAGACGTTGTCCATTCACCTTGAAAATGTAGCCGGTTTTGGGATCCTCAACATTCACAGCCCCAAAAGGAAATACTTGACGGACAACATAGGGGCCGGTCCAACGAGACTTTAACTTCCCGGGGAAGAGATGCAACCGAGTGTCATAAACAAGAACTTTGTGCCCAAGTTTGAATTCTTTCCTCAAAATGGATTTATCATGAAAGATTTTGGCACGTTCCTTGCTTATTTTTGCATTATCATAAGCATCTCTTCTTAACTCCTCAATTTCATTAATTTGCAACTTACGGTCAAGCCCGGCTTTTGTCAAATCACACTTAACCATCTTAATTGCCCAGTATGATTTGTGTTCCAACTCTACTGGCAAATGACATGGTTTTCCGTACACTATACGATAGGGAGACATATCTAGAGTTGTTTTGTACGCAGTACGGTAAGCCCAAAGTGCATCGGTCAGTCTCAACGACCAATCTTTGCGGTTCGGGTTTACCGTTTTCTCTAGAATCTGTTTGATCTCCCTATTTGCCAACTCGGCTTGACCATTAGTTTGAGGATGATAAGCGAGCGATACTTTGTGATTTACACCGTACTTTTGCATTAATGATTGAAACGGTTTATTGCAAAAGTGAGTACCGCCATCGCTTATTATTGCCTTGGGGGTGCCAAAACGTGCAAGAATGTGTTCTTTCAGAAATCGGATCACCACTTTGTGATCATTTTTCTTGCATGCTTGGGCTTCTACCCATTTTGAAACGTAATCTACGGCAACTAAAATGTAAAGGTTACCGTAGGATGATGGGAAAGGTCCCATGAAGTCGATGCCCCAACAGTCGAAGATTTCGATCATCAGAATTGGGTTGAGAGGCATCATATTCCTCTTGGAGATCCCTCCAAGCATTTGGCATCTCTGACATGCCTTGCAGAAGCGTTGTGCGTCCTTGAAGAGCGACGGCCAGTACAATCCGCTTTGCAAAATCTTAGCGGTTGTCTTCTTTGCTGAAAAGTGTCCTCCGCAAGCTTCGGAATGGCAGAAGGACAGAACTCTCTCCACTTCTTCGTCTGGGATGCACCGTCGGATGATCTGATCCGCACAATATTTAAATAGGTACGGTTCATCCCAGTAAAATCGACCCACTTCCTTCAAGAACCTTTTTCTGTCTTGCGCAACCCATGACTTCGGTATCTTGTCGGTCACCAGATAATTCACGATGTCTGCATACCATGGGAGTGTTGAGATTGCTAACAATTGCTCATCCGGAAATGAGTCTTGGATCGGGCTTTCTCCGGTGTTGTTCGTGAAAGTGAGTCGAGATAGATGATCGGCCACCACGTTCTCGACTCCCTTTTTGTCCTTGATGCTTAAATGAAATTCTTGCAACAAGAGTATCCATCTAAGAAGTCGCGGCTTGGCATCCTTCTTTGTGAACAGGTACTTCAATGCCGCGTGATCCGTGAAGACAACGATGGGCGATCCTATCAAGTAGGATCGAAACTTGTCCAAGGCGAAGACAATTGCCAGGAGCTCTTTCTCTGTCGTGGTGTAATTCATTTGCGCATCATTCAAAGTCCTACTTGCATAGTATATCACACCCGGTTTCTTGTCTTTCCTTTGACCAAGAACCGCTCCCACCGCGTAGTCACTTGCGTCGCACATGAGCTCGAATGGCAAGCTCCAATCCGGTGCCTGCATAATCGGTGCAGTGGTGAGCATATGCTTTAGAGAGACAAAAGCTTCTTCACACTTGGCATCCCATTCAAATGGTGTATCTTTGAGGAGTAAATTACACATTGGCTTGGAGATGGAACTGAAGTTCTTGATGAACCTCCTATAAAACCCGGCATGTCCCAGAAATGATCGGACATCTTTTACATTCTTGGGTGTAGGAAGTTTAGAAATCAGTTCGATCTTTGCTTTGTCTACTTCAATTCCTTCCGATGAAATGATGTGCCCCAATACGATTCCCTTGGTGACCATAAAATGGCACTTCTCCCAATTCAATATCAATTGCTTTTCCACGCATCTTTCCAGGACCTGTTCCAAGTTAGCTAAGCAATTGTCGAATGACTTACCATAGACGGTAAAGTCATCCATGAAAACTTCCAAAGTCCTTTCCACCATATCACTAAAAATACTCAGCATACACCGTTGGAAAGTGGCCGGTGCATTACATAGACCAAAGGGCATTCTTCGATAAGCGAAGGTACCAAAGGGACATGTAAAGGTGGTCTTTTCTTGATCATCTAGGTCAATCTCAATTTGATTGTACCCGGAAAAACCATCGAGGAAAGAGTAATATTCATGGCCCGCTACTCTTTCTAGAGTTTGATCCAAAAAGGGTAGTGGGAAATGATCTTTACGAGTTGCCTCGTTGAGTTTACGGTAGTCAATGCACATTCGCCACCCGGTGGTGACTCTTTGCGGAATCAACTCGTTTGATTCGTTCTTGACTACCGTAAGACCTGATTTTTTTGGTACCACTTGAGTTGGACTAACCCATTTACTATCCGAGATTGGATAGATGATCTTTGCATCCAACAATTTCAACACCTCGTTCCTAACTACTTCTTGCATGTTAGGATTCAACCGGCGTTGAAATTGTCTCGATGTTTTTGCCCCATCCTCCAAGTGAATTTTATGTGTACAAATCAAAGGGCTTATGCCTTGAAGGTCGGCCAGAGTCCAACCAAAAGCTTTTTTGTATTTACCAAGCAAATGGACTAACCTTACCTCTTGGTCATCCGAAAGTTCGGACGAGATGATGACAGGGTAAGTGTCTGAAGCTCCCAAAAAGGCATACTTCAAGTTGCTCGGCAATAGCTTAAGGTCCATCTTTCCTTCGTGCGTTTTAGTGGACGACGATGTGTTTTCCTCTCTCTCCGAAGATTCAACCTGTTTGTCAGACAAAGAAAACACTTGCATACAATCCTCGGGTTCATCGGAAGTGGTTAGATAACCTTCCGTTGACTCCGATTCAAAATTTGCCACAAAGTGGTCTTGGATACATGACTCTACCATGTTCACGTGTTCATTTTCCTCATTATCATCATCATCTCTTTGATTGCTCAAAGAGAACACGTTTAGCTCTAGAGTCATGTTGCCAAATGTTAACTTCACGATTCCATTCTTGCAATTTATTATGGCATTAGAAGTAGCAAGAAATGGTCGTCCGAGAATGACCGGAATCTCATTGGTGGGATTTGACACAGGTTGCATGTCGAGGATGATGAAATCAACCGGAAAATAAAACTTGTCGACTTGGACAAGCACATCCTCGACTATCCCTCTTGGGATCTTAACGGATCGATCCGCTAATTGAATAGTAACCCTCGTGGGTTTCAACTCACCCAACCCCAATTGTTGATATACCGAGTATGGGAGCACATTCACACTTGCTCCCAAATCTAACAATGCATTCTTGATCCTACAATTTCCTATGATACACGAAATTGTGGGACAACCGGGGTCTTTGAACTTGGGGGCTCTCGTGCCTTGCATGAGGGAGCTCACTTGCTCCTGCCATAAAGGCCTTTTTCTTGACATTCAACCTTCGTTTGGTAGTACATAAGTCCTTGAGGAACTTAGCGTACGAAGGTATTTGCTTGACCGCGTCAAGCAATGGAATGTTGATTTTCACTTGCCTAAAGACATCCAAAATCTCGGTATTAGACTTGGACGGTTGGTTCAATCTCTCCGGAAATGGGACTTTGATCCCATTTTTGATCTTTTCAAGATCCTCCTTCCCTCGTCTCTCTTCCTCTATCTTCTTTTCTTCACTCACAACTTTTTCAACCTCCGACTCCTCAACACTAGTAGATTTAACTATGTCCGCCACCTTGGGGGTTTTAGGAACAATAGTCTTGTCTACCTCCTTTCCACTTCTCAGGATTGTGATAGATTTGAGTTCTTCTATCTTGGTGCTAGACTCTCCTCCCTCTATGACTTGAACTTGCCCTCTAGGATTAACTAAAGGTTGAGAGGGGAATTTTCCCTTCTCTTGAGTAGCTAGGGCGGTGGTGAGTTTAGACATTTGAGTTTTTAACTCACCTACATCACGATCCATTTTGTCCACAAATGACCTCAACAAAGCTTCCAAGTTTTGGTTGGGGTTTTGATTTTGAGGTGGAACAAAAGAGTTTTGAGGTTGTTGTTGCCTTTGGTTCTGATGATATTGGTTGTGGTTCTGACTTTGATTTCCTCCCCAACTGAAATTGGGGTGATTCTTCCATCCCTCATTGTACCTTTGAGAGTAAGGATCATTTTGGTTACGATTTTGGTTGCTATTTTGGTTGTACTGGTGCAAAACATTGACTTGGGCGGGATCTTTGAGGACTTCCCGAAAAGCGGGAATGGTAGGACAATCCTCGGTAGTGTGTCCTGAATTTTCGCAAATGACACACAACTGACTCGAGGATACTACATTGACCTCCTTAAGCTTACTTGCTTCCATTGCCTCTACCTTTTTAGACAATTGGAATAACCTTGCCCCCATGTCATCCTCATTGGACACTTGGTACAACCCACCCCTTCCTTGAGTTTTTGCTTTGGGTTCCTCGGAATAGGTGTTCCAATTTTGAGCACCTTCCGCTAATTCATCAAAATACAATAAAGCCTCCTCGGGATTCTTACTCAAGAATTGACCATTACACATGGTCTCAACAAACGTACGCATCTCAGGGGTGAGAGATTCATAGAAAAAACTAACAAGGCTCCACGTTTCGTGACCATGGTGAGGGCATGCGTTTAGAAGGTCCTTGTATCTATCCCAACATTTATAAAAGCTTTCATGTTCTTTTGGTGAAAAATTTGATATCGCCCTTCTTAAAGCATTGGTTCTATGAACGGGGAAGAATTTTTTTAGAAATTCCGCTTGAAGCTCTTGCCAAGACCGAATTGATTGCGGTCTTTGAGCATTTAACCAAATTTTTCCTTTGTCTTTTAGGGAGAAAGGAAAGAGTTTTAAACGCATGACATCCTCGTTAACATTTGCCTCACGAAATGTGGAGCAGACTTCTTCAAAGTCTTTCAAATGCAAGTATGGGTTTTCCGACTCCATACCATGAAAAGAAGGGATATGTTGAAGCATACCAGGTTTGAAAGAGAACGCTCCGGCTTGGCCAGCAGGAAGCACGATGCATGAGTTTGAAGTTGCCCGAGGCGGTTGAAGGTAGTCTCTCATGGTCCTAACAGGAGGAACATTGTTGGCCCCTTCCCCTTCATTATCGCTCTCTAGATCCTCGTTAACATTTTGGTTTGCCATTCTTGGAGATGTGGGAGGGCTAATTCGAATGTCAACAAACAGTCGCCCTTGCATGGGCTTGGACAACGAGTCGAATCGCTCCTTGGGAATTCTACAAAATCAAACAAAAATAAGGGAGAAAAATAAATTAATTAAATGGAGAGAAATACTTACAGAATGGTTTTGTACAAAACCCGAAATTCGCCTTTTGCCTTAATCCCCGGCAACGGCGCCAAAAACTTGACGCAACCGAAATAGTGTGTTGTGTTAAAGCCCAAGTGCAGGCTCGTCAAGTAGTAATATAGTCTCGGAAGTCCGAGTGTCGAACCACAGGGATAAGTGAAAAGGAATGGAATGGATTACGGATTAAAGTGTTTTCTGATTCTTGTAAGATGAAATGGTTATCGAACAACGTAAATGTAAAATGGTTGTGAAATTTAATAAGAAAGCACTAAGGTAGTTGGAGGTTAGTTATGATTAAAGAGACGGTGATCACTAGCTCATACAAAGATTATAACACAAGATTTCTCAAAATATGGGGAATGTTGGTGTATCTCTCAATAGCAAAGGGTGCGACGCTAGGCGACTCATTCCCGAGTTGAAGCTATATCGAGAAAGAGACAAACGACATTCCACCAAAGACGGGGTTATCATTCCTACCTCTTAGCTACGGGTGTGAAGCAAGGCAACCCATTCCCGATGAGGCTAATCCGAGATAGATATGACAAACTCATCATTAAACGATTTAACATAAAGCAAGTGTAGTAATCTCATGATTTAAAGAATGAAAATTATAAAGTGAATCCTAACAATGAAACGGAATAAAGTTTATGGGATAAATTAGTCAACTCATCGTTTATCACATATGGTAGAACATAAAGAGTCTAAGTATCACATAAAGTGTAAGAAGCACTCAATATATCAATAAATGAATCAAAGATAAGCTAAACAAATTTAAAATCCATCTATGGAGTTTTAAGAACTATTCATAATTTCTATGAAGAGGGAAAAACTCCATGGATGGGGGAAAGGGACTACAAGCTTTCTAGAACCATAGAAATATGTTGTATGCTCATTAACAACCAAGAACTAAATATACAAGGCATATAAAGTCTTGACTTAATATGAAAATACCTAGAAAGCTTGAAATAATGGAAGATATGATGAAGAAGAAGAAGATTCACAAATATTTATCAAACTTTAGATATGGATTGAGCCATTAATCACCAAAAATCATATCACAATCAACCTCCGTAACCTTAGAAATAGACTACTCCATAATAGATGCAAGAACAAATATCATAGAAGAAGAAATCATTCTTACAAATTAAGCACTTACAATGGAGAAATGAAGAACAATCAACAAGTGAGCTCTCCCCTCTCTCTAGAACTCTCCAAATCTCTTCTAAAAACTAGATAATATCTTCTCTATGTAAAAGAAATAATATATATATTAAAAGGTAGAAAAATATCTAACTAAATATCTAAAATAGCTTGAACCACTAAAATAGCCCATTTTGGGTGTGAAATGGCCAAGTTGCCAGGGCCATGATCGATCATGGCCAACCCATGATCGATCATGGGGTCTTCTGCCTGACTGCCAGTTTATACCATGATCGATCATGGTATACCCATGATCGATCATGCTTCTGGGAAATTCCTCAGATCAGCATTTTGCGAGCTTTTCACTAGCGCTTGATCAATCATTCGAAGGCCAATGCATCCTATGCCTATAAACACATAGAAACACAACAAAAGCACACCTAGCGGGACGATGTTAGATACAAAACTCGCCAAGACACTAATCTCGAGATAAGTGGATAATTAGGCATAATTAAAGCAACAAACGCGTCATGCGACTCTGGGAAAGAGTTTATGCATGACAATATTAGGCGTTTATCACTCCTCCGTGGAATGCCCCAACTTCTCACATATGACACACAATTGACTTGATGACACTACATTGACATCTTTAAGCTTGTTTGTCTCTAAGGCTTTTACCTTCTTAGACAATTGGAACAACCTTACCCCCATGTCATCATCATTGGATATTTGGTACAACCCACCCTTTCCCAGAGGTTTGGCCTTAGGTTCCTCGGTATAGGTGTTCCAATTTTCGGCACCTTCCGCCAATTCATCAAAATACAACAAGGCCTCCTCGGGACTTTTACTCAAAAATTGACCATTACACATGGTCTCTACAAATGTACGCATTTTGGGGGTAAGAGATTCGTAAAAATAGCTTACAAGGCTCCATGTTTCGTGGCCATGGTGAGGACATGCGTTTAAAAGTTCCTTGTATCTTTTCCAGCAATTGTAAAAACTTTCATTTTCTTTTGGCGAAAAATTGGATATCGCCCTTCTCAAAGCGTTGGTCCGATGGACGAGAAAGAATTTTTTCAAAAACTCCGATTAAAGTACTTACCAAGACCGAATAGATTGCGGTCTCAGAGCATTCAACCATATTTTTCCTTTATCTTTTAAGGAGAAAGAAAAAAATTTTAAACGCATTACTTCCTCATTGGTGTTTGCCTCACGAAATGTAGAGCAAACTTCCTCGAAATCTTTCAAATGTAAGTACGAATTTTCGGATTCCATACCATGAAAAGAGGGGATATGTTGAAGCATACCTGGCTTGAACGAGAATGTTCCCGCTTATCCGGTGGGGAGAATGATGCAAGAATTAGACGTCGTTCGAGGTGGTTGAAGATAATCCCTCATTGTTCGAACCGGTTTAGGATGATTATTGTTCTTTCCGGTATTTGACTCATTGTCCTCGTTAGCCATTTCGGAAGGAGTAGGGGAAGGAGTAGGATGCCTTGGTAGTAGTTGGCTTCTTGGTGGACTTATGCGAAGATCAATGTACAAATTTCAGGGCATAAGCCCGGAAGGGTGATCTCGAATAAAATTTTCCACCTAAAAAAAATAATAATAATAAGTAGGAAAAGTAATTTACAAAGGGGGAGAATACTTACAAAGTGATTTTTTTTTACAAAACCCGTAATCCGTCTTTTGCCGTATCCCCGGCAACGGGGCCAAAAACTTGACGCGCCGAAAATACTTTCGTGCTTAGGTACCCAAGTGCAGGTTGTCAAGTTATAGTACTTGGTAAGTCCAAGTGTCGAACCACAAGGATAGTCGAAAAGACGATGTGGTGATTACGAGTCCAAGGTTTTGTTAAGAGAATTTAATTGGTTGCGAGTAGTTTCGACAAGATGACGATGTTTACATTATGCAGTTTCATTTTGTTGTGGGGTGTCAGGATATGATAATTGAGAAATAGTCCCTTGGGATTTGAAGAAGTCAAGGAAGGATTTGGACAAATATTCGCTTCCGAAATCAGAATAAATTTTTTTGATGATTTAAAAAAATTGATTTTTAATCATAGTGGCAAACTCAATATAGAGTTTAAGAAAATATGAATGAGAGTGAAGGAAATAAGTCCAACTATAACGAGAGTAATTATCAACAAAAATCACATAAATATAAGGCGCCACCCACAGAGGCAATAGGAGTTTACCCCACACATCAGAATGCATAAAATCAAATGGAGAAGATGAAACTGCAGTACTATTATAAAAAAAACACCTGGTTGTTTGGCCAATTTACATGCAACACAAGAATGATCTTTATCTAATTTAGCTAGTCCTAACAACTCTTGATTAATCATATATTTAAGACGAGGAAAAGAAATGTGTCCTAATTTAAATTGCCAACATATAAAAGAGGATGGGTCTGAAGCAGATGCAATTAAGGATGTATTGCTTGGTGGTGGAATACGAAGTCTGTCTGTATTATATAAGCATCTAACTCTATGGTTTGTCCTAACTTGTTTGCCCGTCGAGCGGTCCTGCACAACAAAGCCCGAGGAATGAAATATAATGATTAGCCCAAGATCAGATAATTGCCTGATGGACAATAGTTGCATTGAAAGTTAAAAAACAAAGAAAACTTCTAGAATAGTCAGGCTATTATTGTTTTTAATAGAACCAATGTGACTAGCAGTAATAACAGAACTGATAGCTCTGTGAATTTTATGAGATGAGTGCATGGGACTTGACGCCACAAGAATAGTGCGTTGTGGTAGCCCAAGTGCAGGCCCGTCAAGTTATAGTATAGTTTAGGAAGACCAAGTATTGATCCACAGGGATAGTTAAAAAGGAATGTAATGAATTACATATTTTACGGTTTTCTGGTTTTTGTTAAAAAGGAGTGGTTGTGTAACAACGGAAATGTAAATTGATTTTGTAAGGAAATAAGATAGCACTAAGGTATGTGGAGATTAGTTGCGATTTAAGAAACGGTGATAGCTAGCTTATACAAAGATTTCAACACGAGGTTTCTCGAGATATGGAAAATGTTGGTGTATCTCTCAATAGCAAAGGGTGTGATGCTAGGCGACTCATTCCCGGATCGAAGCTATATCAAGAAAGTGACAAACAACATTCCACGAAAGACAAAGTTATCATTCCTACCTCTTAGCTATGGGTTTGAAGCAAAGCAACCCATTCCCGATGAAGCTAATCCGAGATAGATATGACAAACTCATCATAAAAAGATTTAATATTAAGCAAGTGTATAAAATCTCATGATTTAAAGAATGAAAATTAAAAAGTGAATAATAACTATGTAACGGAATGAAGTTTATGGGACAAATTCATCAACTTATCGATTATCATTTAAGAAAGGCCATAAAAAGTCTATGCATCACAAATAGTGTAAGAAGCAATCAACATATCAACAAATGAATCAAAGATAAACTAAACAAATTTATAACCCATGCATGGAGTTTTAAGAACTATTCATAATCTCTACAAAGAGGAACAAGCTCCATGGATGGAGGAAAGAGACTACAAGCTTTCTAAAACCATACAACTATGTTGTATGTTCATTAACAACCAAGAACTAAATATACAAGGCATATAAAATCTTAACTTAATATGAACATACCTAAATAGCTTGATAGAATGGAAGATATGATGAAGAAAATGATTCACAAATATTTATCAAACTTTAAACATGGATTAAGCCATTAATCACCGAAAATTATATCACGATTCACCTCCGTAACTTTAAACATGGATTGAGCCATTAATCACCGAAAATTACATCGCGATTAATCTCCGTAACTTTAAACATGGATTGAGCCATTAATCACCGAAAATTACATCACGATTAACATCCGTAACTTTAGTAAAAAACTACTCCATAATAAATGTAAGAAAAAATATTATAGAAGAAATATTAAATTCTTAGAATCAAAGTAGACTTACAAAAGGAGAAAAGAAATTACAATGGTAGGAGCTCCAACTTCTGTCTAGAACTTATGTGTCTCCAAAACCAAGATAAGATTATCTAGATTAATCCCTTAGACTAAAACTAGCCAAAAATGTAAAAAAAATTAATAAAATATTACAACGAAAAATATCTCTAGACAAAATTCCCCCAAAAAGGCTAAAAGTAGGAGTTTGTGTCTATCCTCACTAAACCATGATCGATCATGGTCAACGGGGTGCTCTACCTGATGCTCTATAGAAACCCATGACCGATCATGAGTCTGGATTTTCCAAACTCAGCACTTTTGCATGCCTTGAGCTTGCATTTTATCGATTCCTTGAAGGCTGTTGCATTTCATTCCTATAAACACATGGAAACACAACAAAACATACCTAGCGAGACAATATTAGATACAAAACTTGCTAAGGCACTAATCTCGACAATATTATGCGTTTATTAGGACTAAATAAGTCAAAGTGTGTAGGGTCAAAATTCATGTGATTAGATGCTCCAGAAGCAAGGAACCAGGGAGAGAAAGATGTACCTGAAGTGACTAAAAAAGCGGATACAATAATATGTTTATTACTGGATTAAGGAGTTTGTTGTGTCATGGCTTAAACATTGTTTGAGATGGGTGGAGCAAGTGCTGCAGCAAACGATCCAATTGTGTTTTGTTGTCCCTGCATGTACCGGGATGTAAGAGAAAGACAATACTTTATGATATGCCCAAAACCTTTATAGTTGTTACATTGAACTTGGGAAAGATCTCGAGGTGGTGCTGTTTGGGCATTTTGAGGATAAGGAGGTGTATATGATGGCCGAGGTGGTGTCTGATGGGGACGTAGTGAAAAGGTACTGTTAGGTGATTGGTAATAGTGATTCTGCGGGCGAGGAGCTATAGCATACGAGGTATTCGAGGCAGGAGTCGTAACAAACACTGAGAAAATATTTGGAGTGATGCCCTTTCGAATATTTTCGATAATTAATTCAATCAATGCTAATTCAACAGAGGGGAGAGCCTTGCGATGAAGAATAAATGCCATGATCGGTTCAAATTCACCCCGAAGTTCCATGAGAAATTGTACAAGTCGTGTTTCTTCACGGAAGGTTTCTTATAAACCTAAATCTGTTGTCCATTAAGGTTCCATGAGTTCAAGTTGATCCCAGATAACACACATGCTGGAGTGAAAATCGGACACTGATTGGCCTGGTTGTTGTAGGCCACATATGTCTTGTTCTAGTTCATAATTCTTGGTAAAGTTAGTTTGAACATATCTGTGTGCTAAGAAATCCCAAGCTTTCTTTGCTGTATTACACTTTCCAAGCTGAAGACTAATTGATGGAATCACAGTATTTGCAATCCAGGTCAACTTTTTGTTGTTATTGATAGCTACATCGAATTTTTTTTTTCTAATAACCTCAATATTTATTTAACGAATATGGCTCAATTTCATTTAACGAATATTTCATTCTATATATTCCAACCTTTTATTTTTCATTTTCAATATATTCCAACCATGCATTTTCCATGTACACAAATGCCAGGTAAATACATTTATAAATAAAACACACTTACTTATAGTCATAAACATACGCTATTTAAATAAAACAAGTAGCATAACAAGGTATTATATTATCTGGCTAATCAAAAACATATGTATTTGAATAATTAACTAAAATTTAATTTTCTCCAATATTCAATAATATAATATAAACATAATCAATAATTTTAGTGCAAATATAAAATAACATTAATTAAAATTTAATTATAGTTGCGTAGTTCATCGGTATTCATGTGAGAGGGAGCACTAATATATATGGGAGGTGTGAGCCCCAAAGTAAATACAAAATATACTCATAACATAGATGTTAGGTTGGTTTCGCATTTTTTTTTCTTCTTTAAACTAACATAATATTATAAGGTATGATTTTGCATTTTTTTTTCTTTAAGCTAATATAATATTATAAGGTATAATGATATTAGCAGTTCATAAAAAGTAATCTAACACTTCAAAATTATATTTAATACAAAAAACATTTATTCCAAAAATCCGTAAAAAGCGTCACTAAAAAATATTTTAAAGTGGTTAAGTACTTTTGCTACGTGCTAATATCATTACCCACAAGATTGTAAATTAAACATAATTTTAATTTTTCATAATCGCATAATATTGTTATGTTTAAGTTCCTTCTCGGAATCGCTTGACGCGTTTGTTGTATTAATTCTGCCTAATTATCTGCTTATCTCGATATTAGTACCTTATCGAGTTTTGTATCTAATATCACCCTGCTTGGTGTGTTTTTGTTGTGTTTCTATGTGTTTATAGGCATGAGATTCATTGGCCTTCAAAGATTTGACCAAATGCAAGCTCAAAGCTTGTAAGAAGTGCTGAGTGAAAAAAGTGCCAGACCCATGATCGATCATGGCTTCCAAATTTTCTGGTAGAACACTGACGCGACAAAAATACTTCCGTGCTTAGGTACCCAAGTGTAGGTTGTCAAGTTATAATACTTGGTAAGTCCAAGTGTCGAACCACAAGGATAGTCGGAAAGACGATGTGATAATTACAAGTCTAAGGTTTTGTTAAGAGAAATTAATTGGTTGATTTTAATAGATGATTTTAAAGTCTTGCAATAAAAATTAAAATGATGTAACAATAGATGAGAAAAGGCTAAGGCATTATATAATTCATTTGTTTTGCAAAGTTACATAAAATCAACCTCATTCAAAGTCCTCAATGCAATTCCTAAGTGTTGAGTATTTTACCAATTTCTAAGCAAATGGATGTGGAGCAAAAGCAACCCATTCCCATATAAATGCCATATAAAGAAAGGGTGTAAGAAAAAATCAACACAAGTGTATCTCTCATTTTTAACTTGTGACAAAGGGTGTGAAGTAAGTGTAACCCATTCCCATATAATATCAACCAAGATTCAAACTTAAAATACACATAAAGAAAATGCATAAATTTAAACTAAGCAATTAAGAACTCATTGTTAGTTTCCCCTAGGCAAATGACTTGATTATGAAAATGGCCAATCACAAAGAGTTTAGCCCAATAAATCATAACATTTCATTTGTCTAAGATTGGGAGGTCTAGGTGGAGGTCAAACTGTCCTATATAGACTTATTTGATAAATACAAATTGAATCCTTAAAATGATTAATAAAGTTGTTTATGACATAAATTTAAAAGATCCTCTTTGGCAACACTTTAACTAAGAAGATGATGAGTCTTAAAATCACATAAAGTGTAGAAAGCACTCAACATATCATTAAAGTATTCAAAGATTAAAATCTCAAATTTATGGTGTTTCCATGAATACCAAAGACTAATCATGCTTGGAAATGAAAAGTATCTCATTCAAAGAAAGAATGGACATAAGCAAATAAGAAATACACAAGTGTATCATTTCCTCATTAATACTTGAGATCTATGTATACAAAGCATACAAAGTCAAATCATCATATGAAAATTATCTTACTAGCTTATGAATGGTTGAAAAATGGAGAAGATGAATGATTCAAAAAGTATTTAACAATACTAAAAATGGAATGAGAATTGAACTTACATAATTAATGCATTGCAAATTTCATCTTTTAGCCATAGCAAAGAAATTTACTCCATAATAAATGTAAAGACAAGAATTATAAAAGTGAACTCAATTTCTCTCTCTAGAAAAAACTGTTACAATCTCCACTCTCTATAAATTGAGAAATGAGAAGTAATAAAACGACCCACTCTCTAAAGCAACAATGAAGACTATAAATAGGTGTGTTGTGTTTGGTGCCAAAAATAAACAATGCTTTTTTTATTTTTATTTTTGGTGGCGAATTCCACTATCTTGGATGCTCTTTAATCATATGGAGAATTCCACTTTCTTTCTTTAATCACATAGAGACTTCCACTTTCTTGGATGCTCTTTAATCACATGGACATGGAGACTTCCACTTTCTTAGATTCCTTTTGTCCATGGAAAATTCCACCATTGTTTTAAATACAATATTTCTTGAAATTTAAAGACACCAAAATAAACACAAAATGTGCCTTTCCAAGCATTGTTAAATACAAAAGTGCTACGAGACTAATTGCGAAATAAGTTGGCAAACCGAGTAGTTTTAGAGAAATAAACGCGTCAAACAACTCCAAAAATGAGCGTATGAATGACAACATTAAGCGTTTATCAACTCCCCCGACTTATTTCTTGCTAGTCTCTTCGCAAGATAAATAAAAGCAAAATAATATTATCTGAAAATGCATTGATAAAATGCACTAAGCCATTTTAAAAACTTTCAAGTTCCCTTAGAAGACGAGGTTTGTCTCGTGAAAGTTTATAGTGATGATACCTACAAATATCAGAAGTTTGATCATGGTGAATGATGAGAATGATGATTGTAAAAGTTCAATTTTCAAAGCTTATGACATTACTATCACTATTTCTAGAGTTGTGGGTTTTGAATGACTATCTAAATTGATTATCTCCTTTAGATTGCAAGAATTTTCTTCGATCTTGAGCACTCCAAGGACTTGGCATTTTTCCGGTGAAGAAATAGTTCATGATATCGGCGTACCATGGCAAAATTGAGATTGCAAATAGTTGCTCATCTGAAAAAGAGTCTTTGATAGCACTCTCTTCAATGTGGTCATTGAATGAAAGGCGAGAAAGATGATCTGCCACCACATTTTCAACACCCTTCTTATCCTTTATCAAAAGATTGAATTCTTGTAAAAGAAGAATCCATCTTAAAAGCCTTGGTTTTGCATCTTTGTTAGTGAAAAGATATTTGAGTGCAGCATGGTCCGTAAATATGATAATTGGAGATCCGATGAGGTATGATCGAAATTTGTCAAGAGCGAAAACAATAGCCAAGAGTTCCTTCTCGGTGGTGGTGTAATTCATTTGAGCCTCATTGAGAGTTCGGCTTGCATAATAAATCACCCCTGGTTTCTTGTTTTTGCGTTGGCCAAGGATGGCCCCAACCGCATATTCGCTCGCATCGCACATAAGCTCAAAGGGAAGACTCCAATCCGGAGTTTGCATGATGGGTGCGGTGGTGAGCATGTGCTTGAGCTTGAAAAATGCTTCCTCACATTGTTTGGTCCATTCAAATGAGGCATCTTTCAAAAGCAAATTGCACATGGGTTTAGCGATAACACTAAAGTTTTGAATGAACCTTCGGTAGAACCCAGCATGCCCCAAAAATGAACGAACATCTTTGATGGACTTGGGTGTGGGGAGCTTTGAGATAAGCTCAATCTTTGCCTTGTCCACTTCAATGCTTTTTCCTGATACCACATGGCCCGACACAATGCCCTTTGTCACCATGAAGTGGCATTTTTTCCAATTTAGAACCAGTTGCTTCTCGATGCACCTTGCTAAAAACATTTTCAACATTGAGCAAACAATTATCGAACGACTTACCTTAAATGGTAAAGTTGTCCATAAAAACCTCTAGGGTCTTCTCTACCATGTCGCTAAAAATGCTCAACATAGATCTTTGAAAAGTGGCCGGTGCATTGCACAAACCAAAGGGCATTTTTCGATAAGCAAAAGTACCAAATGGACATGTGAAGGTTGTTTTTTCTTGGTCCTCAAGATCAATTTCGATTTGGTTGTACCCAGAGAATTCGTCCAAGAAGGAATAAAACTCATGTCTCGCTACTCTTTCAAGTGTTTGATCTAAAAATGGGAGAGGAAAATGGTCCTTTCTAGTGACTTCATTTAACTTACGGTAGTCTATGCACATTCGCCACCCGGTGGTGACTCGTTGAGATATTAACTCATGATTTTCATTTTTAACTACTGTAAGCCCAGACTTTTTAGGTACAACTTGGGTCGGACTTACCCATTTGCTATCCGAAATTGGATAGATGATCTTGGCATATAGCGATTTCAATACCTCGGTTTTTACTACTTCTTGCATGTGAGGATTTAACCGGCGTTGAAATTACCTAGATGGCTTTGCACCCTCTTCCAAGTGAATTTTGTGAGTGCAAATTAATGGACTAATTTCTTGGAGGTCAGCTAACTTCCACCCAAAAGCCTTTTGATACTTACTTAACATACTTACCAACCGTTCTTCTTGATCCTTTCAGAGTTCGGAGGAGATTACCACGTGGTAAGTTTCAAAAGTAAAGCATATTTCAAATTGATAGGAAGAGGCTTGAGCTCCATCTTTCCTTCAAGCTTCGGTGGTTCCACTTGCACATCATCTTCTAGCTTCAAAAGTTCTTCATTGTTCCTATCATCCAAAGAAAACACATGTATACATTCCTCGGGATCATTGGGAGTGGTTAGTAAGTCTTCTAATGATTTCGATTCATAAGTGGAAGAGAAATGGTCTTGTACTAGTGACTCTATCATGTTTACATGTTCAATTTCATCATCAAAATCATCTTGTTTATTACTTATTGAAAACATGTTGAGCTCAAGAGTCATATTTTCAAAGGCTAATTTTACAATCACATTCTTGCAATTGATGATAGCATTTGATGTTGCAAGAAAGGGCCTTCCCAAAATCACGGGAATCTCATTTTCGGGATTGGATACCGGTTGCATGTCAAGAACTATGAAATCAACAGGAAAATAGAACTTATCAATTTGAACTAAAACATCTTCTACAATTTCCCTTGGGATCTTGACCGATCGATCCACCAATTGGATCGTGATTTTTGTGGGAGAAGCCATCCATACCTCTATATTTATTATAAAACGCATTCCTTCTCTTGTTACAAATGGCATTTTTCCCTTTGATCATCTTTATGTCTTTGGATCTACCTGTTTTGTATTACGTCCTAAAAGATAGTGTATCAAACTCACACCAAAAATAGCTATGCATGTTTTCTTAGGATATGTAATTCAATAAAGGGTTATTGCTGCTACGATCCAATTGTTAAAAGACTTTGCATATTTTGGTATGTTACCTTCTGGTAAATACTCCATATTACACATTAGCCCAGAACCCCGTCGTATCCACTGAACATGCTCCATTTATTGATCTATTCCCTGAGTCCTTGCGAACAGAAGCCTCCCATTTTCCACCTACCCAGTGACTATCATAGATCCAGTGCCAGCTAATCCCATTACCTCGGAGTTTGATAGCTCAAATGTTGACAACTATATGTTTGCCCTGACTTTGTCTTCCCTGACGGCAGTTTACCACTCAGACTAACTCGAGATCGTCGACCACCAACTAAGTTATCAGATTATCACTGTTTTATTTCTACCCTGTTGTCCCTACATAAGCTCTCCTCTTACCAAGAAGCATCCTCAGATCCCCTATGGCAACAAGCTATGGCTGATGAACTTGTTGCCTTAAAGCAAACCAATACATGGGACCTCATAACACTACTTGTTGGAAAATCTATTATTGGGAGCAAATGGATATACAAGATTAAAACCAAAGCCGATGGTTCTGTTGATTGATAAAAGCTCGTCTTGTTGCCAAAGGCTTTACCCAGGAATATGGTATTGATTATGAGGAAACTTTCACTCCAATATCCCGTATAACCACAATTCACACATTTATTTCAGTTGCTTCTATCCGTAACTGGAAAATTCACCAGATGGATGTCAAAAATGCCTTCCTTCACGGCGACCTCTCTGAAGAAGTATACATGCAGCCCTCTCTTGTGCTACCTCATTCTTCTGGACAAGTCTGCAAACTTCGTCGTGCTCTTTATAATCTTAAGCAAGCACCTAGAGCTTGGTTTGAAAAGTTCTCCACAGTCGTTCTTTAACATGATTTTTCTCAAAGTGCTCATGATTCTTCAATGTTTACATGTTCCTCTCAGCGAGGCATTGTTGTTCTTCTTATTTATGTTAATGATATGATCATCACTGGGGATGATCTGGACGAAATATACAAGCTTAAAGCCTATTTGTGCTTTTTCATTAAAATGAAAGATCTGAGAATTCTTCGCTACTTCCTTGGTATTGAAGTTGATCATTTATCCATAGATTATTTTCTTTCTCAGGTGAAATACGCTTCCGGCATTGTTCAGCGTGCTAGTTTAATTGATAACAAGATTGCCGATACTGTACTTGAATTGAATGTCAAGCTATGTGCTTCTGATGGTCTTTGTTGCCTAATCCTACTTTAAGGATTAGTCATCACTCGATCAGATATTAGTCATGATGTTCATATTGTGAGCCAATTCATGTCTACACCACGCTCTATTCATTTTTCTGCTGTTTTACGCATCATTTGGTACTTTAAAGGGACAATATTTCAAGGATTACATCTTTAATCTGCTTCTAGTCTTGTGCTACAAGGATATTCTGACTCTGACTAGATGGGTGATATTACTGATTGCCGATCCACAAAAGGATTCTATGTTTTCCTAGCTGATTATCTCATCTCATGGAAAAGTAAGAAACAAATTGTGATTGTTCGTTTTGGTGCTGAAGCTGAGAATCGAGCCCTTGCTTATGCAACTTCCGAAATTGTTTGGCTTCGCTGGTTACTTCTAGATATGGGAATTGACCTTCCTAATCATACGCCTTTATTTTGTGACAATCAAAGTGCAATTCATATAGCCCATAATGATGTTTTTCATGAACGCACAAAGCATATTAAGGTTGACTGCCATTTTGTTCGACATCATATCACTCAAGGAACAATTCACTTGCCCTTCATCTCATCGGAGCTTCAAGTTGCTGATTCGTTTTGTAACGACCCGGTCGCACCTCAGTACGATATTGTCCGCTCTGGGTAGCGTCCTAGACAGGCCTCAGCCCCAGGACATCTTCCCTCACGGCTTTGTTTCTGGGAGCTCACGACCAGCTTCCCAGGGGGTCACCCATCCTGGGATTGCTCTGGCCCAAGCACGCTTAACTTCGGAGTTCTCATGGGATCCGAAGCCAGTGAGCTACCCAAAAGGCCTCGTACTTAATTAGCGACCATATCTTACTTATATGGGTCTCCAAGGATCCCCCAACTTCCGGTGTGGGATGCCCCCTTTGAGCTACCATTCCTCCACACAAGGGAGTACTCATCGCTCGAGCTACCATTCCTCCACACAGGGAGTACTCATCACTCAGGGCGTCACATCCTTCCCCCCAAGGGAATCGACGTCGGGAATCGACGTCCTCGTCGACACACCGTACTCTGTGGGGTCCGCTCTGATACCATTTGTAACGACCCGGTCGCACCTCAGTACGATATTGTCCGCTCTGGGTAGCGTCCTAGACAGGCCTCAGCCCCAGGACATCTTCCCTCACGGCTTTGTTTCTGGGAGCTCACGACCAGCTTCCCAGGGGGTCACCCATCCTGGGATTGCTCTGGCCCAAGCACGCTTAACTTCGGAGTTCTCATGGGATCCGAAGCCAGTGAGCTACCCAAAAGGCCTCGTACTTAATTAGCGACCATATCTTACTTATATGGGTCTCCAAGGATCCCCCAACTTCCGGTGTGGGATGCCCCCTTTGAGCTACCATTCCTCCACACAAGGGAGTACTCATCGCTCGAGCTACCATTCCTCCACACAGGGAGTACTCATCACTCAGGGCGTCACACGTTTACCAACTCACATGTTACTGCTCGATTTCGTTTTTTAGTATCCAAACCAATAATGCTTTCCAAGCCTTCTTGAGTTTAAAGGGGACTGTTAAATTTTATTTTCTTTCCTTATTCTATTTATCTCCTTTCACAAGTTATTTATTTTCCTTCAAGTTATTTCTTTTCTTTCCCTTTTGTATAGCATAGTTAGGCTAGTTAATTCCTTTTTCCTTGTCTTGTAAAGATATATAAATAGAGCTCTCCCCTTTGTAATATTTAATTCAATCAATAATATACACAATTTCTTTCCTCTCTCTAGATTTTTATGTTTTAATACTAAAGTCTCTTTCTTTGTAAATGCTATAAATCCTATATGATGGAGAATTGAAACCCTCCCCCCCCCCCCCTTTGGTCACAAAAAATTGCGAACAACTTTAATTGATTTTTCAAATATTTGGTAACTATAATATATATATACACACATACGTACACTCCATCTGTATCAGATTAAAAATATCACATTTGCATTATGATTTTTCAACAAGAATTAAAGAAAAAAATTTATTAACTATTGTCAAAATAATGACATTGATTATATACCAAAAAATAAATGTAAGACTCTTAATTGAATTGATATATCCTACTAAAAATAAGTAAGACTTTTAAGTTAAAACTAAATTAAAATGGTGATATTATAAAATTAAACTAGTATATATATATATGAAACTACACCAAAGATTGGGGGACCTTATATGTAGTTTTGACACTGTTTGTAGTGAAAGGAAATGTGTTTTATTGTAATGTTAAGTTGTCAAACAATTATAGTGATGCGTAGTCCTTTATATATATATATATATATATCTAATTTGCATCATTTCTTGTGTGTTCCTATATGTAATTTGCATCCCTTCTCCTTTGTAAAGAACAAGTGGTGTACTCCTGCTGTAATATTATGATTGTCTAGTGTTAAAGGCTGCCTCCCCCCCCCCCCCCCCCCCTCCCCCTTCTCTCCTTCTTTCCATCCACCCTAAGATAAAGATGGTGGAAATTAGGGTTTAATAAGGGCATAAGAATTCTAGGGTTTATTGCAAATTAATTTGCACAAGCGATGCAATGAAATATTAAACACCCTAACGCCAATTTGAAGCGCAATCCATGTGGTGCAATACTAATTTTATTTTCAAATAATTTCAACTAATGATTGTGTACTCGCTAATTTTTGTATTCTTAAATGCATTTTTCCCACTTGGACTAAATTTTAAAGGGGTTTTCAGTATGTTTATATGGTGATTATCGACATTTTTTCCGAGCATAAAAAATATTTTTGTTACTTTGTTAGGATTTGTGATTTCAACTGCGAAATTTTTTAAACGTCCAAGCGAAATCCTTATGACATATTAATTTTTTGCAAAGTTTAGGTTATTTGTGGAATGCAACTTGACATGACCCACTGAGTATTTGTTAACATAGAATTAAAAAAATTTGGACATTGAAATTAAAATAATATGACTAAAATTATCTTTAATTTAGAATTGTAATATTATATTAGTTTAAAGAAAAAAAAACGCAAAACCAACCTGACATCTATCTCGTAAATATATTTTATATGAATTTTGGGGCTCACACCTCTCATATGAGTACTCATAAAGCAAGCACCTATAAATTACTATTGTTGTAATTAAAAGTGTTGTAATTAAATGGTTTTGAAGTCACTTTCTGTTTGCACTAAAAGTATTGATTATTTTCATATTCTATTATTGGATATTGGAGAAAATTAAAATTTAATTCAATTAAAATTTAATTCATTATTCAAAATACAAATTATTTGATTAACCTAGTAATATAATAGTTTATTATTCTATTTATTTTATTTGGATAGCCTACCTTCATAAATCAAACCAACTTAATGTTATTTGTAAATTTATTTAATTGATATTTGTGTATATAAAAATTAGGATGTAATATATTGAAATCACAAGACTGGAATATAATGAAAATGCGAGGTTAGAATATATTAAAATTTTAGAGAAAAATTAGGTAGGAATATATTAAATTTCAGCGAGATTTTTTCTAGAAACGTTGTTCTGAGAATTTAATAAATTTTGGGATTTAGGGTCTAGCAAAATTTTTTAACTCTACGTACGGTTGTTTCATAATTTAATCAATTAAAATTTAATTCATTATTCAAAATACAAATTATTTGATTAACCTAGTAATATAATAGTTTATTATTCTATTTATTTTATTTGGATAGCCTACCTTCATAAATCAAACCAACTTAATGTTATTTGTAAATTTATTTAATTGATATTTGTGTATATAAAAATTAGGATGTAATATATTGAAATCACAAGACTGGAATATAATGAAAATGCGAGGTTAGAATATATTAAAATTTTAGAGAAAAATTAGGTAGGAATATATTAAATTTCAGCGAGATTTTTTCTAGAAACGTTGTTCTGAGAATTTAATAAATTTTGGGATTTAGGGTCTAGCAAAATTTTTTAACTCTACGTACGGTTGTTTCATAATTTAATCAATTTTAGAACTCAGTGCTCTTTACTTTTTTTATTATTATATAAGTTCGTGTTTATTAGTTAATTAAATTTGTATAGCACAATATAGAGGATTTTTTAGTTAGATTTTGATCGAGTGATACTCTTTCGATTGAGATTATTAGAAAAATTACTTTTCCATCTACCAATATAATTAAAATATCAACAAAAATAAATTCACAACTTTAATCTTATTTCATCCCCACGAACTAGCATGAGTATTTGAATAATTGTTAGATGATTGGCAAATTGCTTAAGCATCCACAACGTCAAACAATTCCAAAAAAAATCTTGTAGTAATTAACTAATAGGTCCATAAATGAAATATACTCATATTAAATCTGATCGTTATAAAATTGTAACTTAACTGTTTCAGTATTTCTAGCATTGCATACTCAACCAAGCTAGGGACATTAGTAATACTAATTCATGGTTAGTTCTTGTTGATCGAATACTGGCTAAAAAAGATGTAATTTTCTAGGTTGAATCTTGCGTCCTGCTAGTTTTGTCATATTTTTGTTTAAGATAACTTAGGGCATGTTCGCGATTTTAAGTTTGAGTTTTGAAATTATATTTGCAGTAAAAATTAAATCCTTTTGTACAAAAAAAATTAAAAAGAAATTGTTCATTATTGTGGGTTCAATTTTCATAGGCATAGCAAAGAAAATATGGTTAGTAGTACAAAGTTGTAATTTGATATGATAAAATTACAACCCAATAGTGGAATGGTAGGTACTTTTCACCATAGGTTATGGTGGGTGTTTCAAGCTTCGAGCAAATAATTTAACATTTTAATATTATTTACAAGTGCTAAAAAGGTCAATTGTTCAATTTGAGATTTTTTTGCGAACAAAAACTAGTTATTTTGATTTTTCAAATAATATCGAGTTTTAAGTATGGTGTGTGTATGCATATCATAATAAGTTATATCACATCATTATTTATCATAAAATAGCAAGATGGTGCTCATAATATTAATCATCGTACATATATATATTTCATATAATATTAGAATTTCCCAAGAGGGCCATCATATAATGTAATTTTAAGAATGTAAATTTTGATTGATCTTCAATACTCCTTTTGGAAGATATTGTTTATATGGGCAACTTTTATACATTTAATAACTCTAAGATATTAGGGGGAAAAACTATGATACTCCATTTGGGAACATAATTAGAAGAAAAAACAATAATAAAGTCATCACAACGATTTATTTTCATATCTTTCAGGTGATTAGAAAACCTTATAACTTTGCGCAAATCGTTAATGGTAGCTAGGCGAAGTGAGGTGAGGTGACAAGAGGTGAGAAGTCAATGGTGACTGAAAGGGGCGAGGTGATGAGAGGATTTTACACCTCTAATACCATGTTAGAAGTCAATGAACTTCTTAACAAAAAATTTAGGAGATGATCTCTTGGGTGACTAGATCATGCATCTCCAGTAAAAATGGTACTTTCATCTCCATCAAATTTCATCAAAATATTCATGAATATATCCTTCTAAGTGGAAGAAAGGCCATCCTCTTTAGAATTGGGCTACGCATACTCTGTTTTCTTTTATCGAACATCAAATTAAACTCGGCATTATCCTTTTTGGAGATGGTGAAATTTTTATATATATTCTACGTTGTATCTTTTAATACGTATTGTAACTCAATTACAACAGTGTTTTTGCTTCGAACCAAATGTTTTTAACCATGAAAATCATATCTATCATTCATAAATCTTATTTTAATATTTAATTGCCCATACTAATGAATTATATATGTTGAATGCTTAACCGTGCATTTCCTACTTAATAAAGAGAAAATAAAATGTAAGCCCCTAATTTTTTTTTGTTGTTGCGTTTTAGAACAAGCAAAAATTGCTTAAGGTCGATATTCAGTAAATTTTGCTTTTGTTATACTGTTACGAAACTAATATGTAGGATTATAATTGTGTTGTTATATATTTTAGCAGAGTATTTGTTGTGGTTAGTTTGTTTCAAGAGAGCTAATGGGGATAGTGGATGGACTTAGTTTTTGTTTGTAGTTTCCTTATAAAGGTGCACTTCTGTGAATAAAAGTTAGGATGGATTTTGAAAATATAATTGGAGAGTTATTTTGGCTCTTTAATGGAGGTTTAGTTTTCCTTGAAATAAACCATCACCGGAGGCTTTTGCGCCCTCAAAGCATGTTTTTCTACCCCGTTCTTATTTTATATTTTGTTTCATGATGAGACTATGACGCAACCGAAATAGTGTGTTGTGTTAAAGCCCAAGTGCAGGCTCGTCAAGTAGTAATATAGTCTCGGAAGTCCGAGTGTCGAACCACAGGGATAAGTGAAAAGGAATGGAATGGATTACGGATTAAAGTGTTTTCTGATTCTTGTAAGATGAAATGGTTATCGAACAACGTAAATGTAAAATGGTTGTGAAATTTAATAAGAAAGCACTAAGGTAGTTGGAGGTTAGTTATGATTAAAGAGACGGTGATCACTAGCTCATACAAAGATTATAACACAAGATTTCTCAAAATATGGGGAATGTTGGTGTATCTCTCAATAGCAAAGGGTGCGACGCTAGGCGACTCATTCCCGAGTTGAAGCTATATCGAGAAAGAGACAAACGACATTCCACCAAAGACGGGGTTATCATTCCTACCTCTTAGCTACGGGTGTGAAGCAAGGCAACCCATTCCCGATGAGGCTAATCCGAGATAGATATGACAAACTCATCATTAAACGATTTAACATAAAGCAAGTGTAGTAATCTCATGATTTAAAGAATGAAAATTATAAAGTGAATCCTAACAATGAAACGGAATAAAGTTTATGGGATAAATTAGTCAACTCATCGTTTATCACATATGGTAGAACATAAAGAGTCTAAGTATCACATAAAGTGTAAGAAGCACTCAATATATCAATAAATGAATCAAAGATAAGCTAAACAAATTTAAAATCCATCTATGGAGTTTTAAGAACTATTCATAATTTCTATGAAGAGGGAAAAACTCCATGGATGGGGGAAAGGGACTACAAGCTTTCTAGAACCATAGAAATATGTTGTATGCTCATTAACAACCAAGAACTAAATATACAAGGCATATAAAGTCTTAACTTAATATGAAAATACCTAGAAAGCTTGAAATAATGGAAGATATGATAAAGAAGAAGAAGATTCACAAATATTTATCAAACTTTAGATATGGATTGAGCCATTAATCACCAAAAATCATATCACAATCAACCTCCGTAACCTTAGAAATAGACTACTCCATAATAGATGCAAGAACAAATATCATAGAAGAAGAAATCATTCTTACAAATTAAGCACTTACAATGGAGAAATGAAGAACAATCAACAAGTGAGCTCTCCCCTCTCTCTAGAACTCTCCAAAATTGTGTAAAAACTAGATAATATCTTCTCTATGTAAAAGAAATTAATATATATATTAAAAGGTAAAAAAAAATATCTAACTAAATATCTAAAATAGCTTGAACCACTAAAATAGCCCATTTTGGGTGTGAAATGGCCAAGTTGCCAGGGCCATGATCGATCATGGCCAACCCATGATCGATCATGGGTCTTCTGCCTGACTGCCAGTTTATACCATGATCGATCATGGGTATACCCATGATCGATCATGCTTCTGGAAATTCCTCAGATCAGCATTTTGCGAGCTTTTCACTAGCGCTTGATCAATCATTCGAAGGCCATGCATCCTATGCCTATAAACACATAGAAACACAACAAAAGCACACCTAGCGGGACGATGTTAGATACAAAACTCGCCAAGACACTAATCTCGAGATAAGTGGATAATTAGGCATAATTAAAGCAACAAACGCGTCATGCGACTCTGGGAAAGAGTTTATGCATGACAATATTAGGCGTTTATCAACTCCCCTCAACTTATCTCTTGCTAGTCCCTTAGCAAGACAAAATATATATAATTACAAAAGCACTACGCTATACAAAAAGTTGTTAACTTCTAAGTTCCCAAAGAAGACGAGTTGCATCTCGTGAAGGTTTTCAGAAATGATACCTACAAACATCAGAAGTTTGATCATGATGAACGATGAGAATGAAGTTTCAAGTTTCAATTTGCAAAGCAAGAGGCATTACTATCAATTTTCCAGAATGACGGACTTTTGAATGATCATATAATTCGCCTATCTCCTTTAGAACACAATCCCATATTCTCCAATGCTCACATACTAGACTTCAATTCAAACAATTCAATATAAACACAAAGAATCATAAACATTCAAGAAGGAAGAGAGAACTTTTTCAAAAACAAAAACTCAAGATTTGTCAATTTTAAGCACTTTCTTTATCTTTTCTTGGAAATTTTTGCTAAATTAGTTCAGGGCGGTTTTCATCTCTACGGGGGGCAGCGGTCTCACTTATGAAATTTTTCAAAATTACTGCTCATTCATTGGAGCTTGAAGGAAGCTATTCACCCTTTCCCATATGGTAACCTATACCCATCCATAATATTAGACAAAGAGACTTAAGATTTAGTCAAGTGAAGCTTTAAGTCAATATTATGATAAAAGTCATCCAAGTTGTCAAAGTGCTATGCTTTTGTCCTCTCATTGGAGGATCTTTTCGAAAGAGCTTCCATTATTTTTGGACAAAAATTTCTCTTCTCTCAATGAAAATAAATCTAAGTGTTATTACCGAATTGAAAACAACCGAAGCAATCTAGCATGTGGAGCATGAGAATATAACGGGATATGAGACTAAGTGGAGCAAGGCAATTTAGATTATCATTCAAATTCCTATCTAGATCAAAGAATTCATGCCAAAAGCTAATGAAACAATGGTCTTCATTGAACAAAGTCAATCAATCAATCATCACTTTTCAAACTTCTCAAAAAAAAAAAAATTCTACTACTCATGGAAATGAACAATAGCAAGCCAAACAAAATAAACACAAAATAACGTACCCCCCTCAACTTGAAACACACATTGTCCTCAATGAAAAGAGAACAAATAACAACGCACGGAAGGGCTACTTTGGCTTTGCTTCCCATGAGACAAAAATAAGACATAAACAAAAACTATTCACAAAACGGGTTAGAATTAGAATTCAAAAGCAAAAACCATAACATTCAATCATTAAAACCAAGTTTTAAAGTTAACATCATGTCAAAGTTCTAATACAACCCAAAAAGAAATAAAATAAAGCTAAGCGTAAATATAACTAATAAAAGAGTTTTCAGGATTTGGCAAATCGCATCACATGTCGGGAGGTGGGGGTGGAGGGAATCGACCGTACAACGCCTCGAACTGCTGGCGTATGAACTCCTGCTGAGCTGCCATCTGCTCTGCAACTCTTGCCTCGACTTGGGCTGCTATCTCTGCTTGAAGACGGTCCTGTCGCGATATCATAATCTCCACCCTCTCATTGACACCCGCGAATCCGGTGTGGATCAAGGCAGTCATTTGTTCAAACTGCTCTCTAATGAACTCCCTATTGTCATCCACAGGCCCAGAGCTTGCCCTTCTTCTACGCCTTGATGTACCCGGAACATCCGCTCCTGCTTCTTCAGCCCCTTCTTCTTCGCTATCACCCTGTTGTGGTGCGGCTGTGGAAGAACTCGGCCTGTTCCTCAGTTGACCAGCGGCTCGAGTTTGGGTGGACCTATTCAGCGGTGCCCTAGGCATTTTCTTCTCATCGTCGGCTCTCTCAATTACCCCCGCTCGCAAACAGACCTTAGTGATCAACGACCCAAATTTGATTGTTTCATTGTGGGCGACCAAATCGATGATTCGCGCTATTCGCCCAATGATATGACGCAACAAGCAGCAGCGCTTGTTCGTTGCTATGGCGTATAGTACATAAGCCTGAGACGGGTAAATGTGCTGGGTATGGGAAGTTGGGTCCAAAGCGTTGGCAATTACCAGCCAAAGGGTTCTAAATCCCTCACGTATGTGGCTCCTATCAAATTGGTTCCCAATCCATTCTCTGGGTTCACCGGCTAGAAATGTGGCTAGATCGTTAGGCATCGGCTCTAAATAGTTGGTAGTGTCCGAATAGGGGAGGTCATGAGCATTAGGTGGCAAAGCTGAGATTCCCGTAATCTCAGTCAAACTTCGAGGTTAAACGGAACCGTTCTGCCTCGAACATGAGCTACATATGTATATGGTGTATCGGGAACTTGAATCAAACTTGCAATAAATTCACGACAAATGGTGAGATTACATTGAGTACCTGGTTGACGCAAGTAGTTAATCCACCCCGGATATTGCTCAAACGTTGCTCGCTGGGGGAAATCGTCCAGCGTACCGATGAATACCGGCCTCTCTATCACTACCGTCCTCGTTTTGAAGGCGTAGTTCCACCACTCAAATTCTTGACGGCTCCGAAATCCGCGATAGCCGCCTCTCGCGGCTTCAATGGTAAGCGGCTTAGTGGGAGGGTTTGAGGAAGACATAATGGAGGAGTGCTATGCTTTAGAGGAGGTGGAGAGGAGGAATTTGAAGCCTTGAGATGCTAGGGCTCGAAAATGGTGATGAGAGAGGGAAAAGGTGATTTTTGAGATGGGTTTGATGATTGGGGTTGGAAATTGAAAGATTTGAGGGTTGATTCTAGGTGGGGGAGGTTGGTAATGGTGTTTGGGGAAGGTTTGGGATCAAAAAGGGGGGGGGGGGGCTAGGGTTTGGAAGAGATTTGGGAGAAGGGGAAGTGCAAAATGGGGGTTTTAGAAACGGCGCCCCTGTTTTATTACGGGACCATGATCGATCATGGTATACCCATGATCGATCATGGGTCATTCTGCCCAGTTGATCTTTTGTACAATGATCGATCATGGGATTTCCATGATCGATCATGCTGCCTTCTGACCAAATGCTCCATCTCCCATGATCGATCATGGAATTACATGATCGATCATGCTCTATGCTGCCTGAGAAAATTTTCACCCATGATCGATCATGGGTAGGGCATGATCGATCATGGACCAATCTGCCAGCCAAAAATTTTCTTTGCTTTCTTTGATCTAAAACACCTTATTTCTCCCCTCAACTTGGTCCGTTCAGACTTAATGACACCCGACTCTTCGATGACAATTCCTGAAACTCAAAAAACACTAACAAAAACAAACATTATTTACAAAATCGACCCATGCCTTTAGGCATAAGTCGGGTCTTCGAGAGGGGTGGACTCCTCTCGAACTGGGAATTCCAAAAACGGCTTAAGACGTTGTCCATTCACCTTGAAAATGTAGCCGGTTTTGGGATCCTCAACATTCACAGCCCCAAAAGGAAATACTTGACGGACAACATAGGGGCCGGTCCAACGAGACTTTAACTTCCCGGGGAAGAGATGCAACCGAGTGTCATAAACAAGAACTTTGTGCCCAAGTTTGAATTCTTTCCTCAAAATGGATTTATCATGAAAGATTTTGGCACGTTCCTTGCTTATTTTTGCATTATCATAAGCATCTCTTCTTAACTCCTCAATTTCATTAATTTGCAACTTACGGTCAAGCCCGGCTTTTGTCAAATCACACTTAACCATCTTAATTGCCCAGTATGATTTGTGTTCCAACTCTACTGGCAAATGACATGGTTTTCCGTACACTATACGATAGGGAGACATATCTAGAGTTGTTTTGTACGCAGTACGGTAAGCCCAAAGTGCATCGGTCAGTCTCAACGACCAATCTTTGCGGTTCGGGTTTACCGTTTTCTCTAGAATCTGTTTGATCTCCCTATTTGCCAACTCGGCTTGACCATTAGTTTGAGGATGATAAGCGAGCGATACTTTGTGATTTACACCGTACTTTTGCATTAATGATTGAAACGGTTTATTGCAAAAGTGAGTACCGCCATCGCTTATTATTGCCTTGGGGGTGCCAAAACGTGCAAGAATGTGTTCTTTCAGAAATCGGATCACCACTTTGTGATCATTTTTCTTGCATGCTTGGGCTTCTACCCATTTTGAAACGTAATCTACGGCAACTAAAATGTAAAGGTTACCGTAGGATGATGGGAAAGGTCCCATGAAGTCGATGCCCCAACAGTCGAAGATTTCGATCATCAGAATTGGGTTGAGAGGCATCATATTCCTCTTGGAGATCCCTCCAAGCATTTGGCATCTCTGACATGCCTTGCAGAAGCGTTGTGCGTCCTTGAAGAGCGACGGCCAGTACAATCCGCTTTGCAAAATCTTAGCGGTTGTCTTCTTTGCTGAAAAGTGTCCTCCGCAAGCTTCGGAATGGCAGAAGGACAGAACTCTCTCCACTTCTTCGTCTGGGATGCACCGTCGGATGATCTGATCCGCACAATATTTAAATAGGTACGGTTCATCCCAGTAAAATCGACCCACTTCCTTCAAGAACCTTTTTCTGTCTTGCGCAACCCATGACTTCGGTATCTTGTCGGTCACCAGATAATTCACGATGTCTGCATACCATGGGAGTGTTGAGATTGCTAACAATTGCTCATCCGGAAATGAGTCTTGGATCGGGCTTTCTTCGGTGTTGTTCGTGAAAGTGAGTCGAGATAGATGATCGGCCACCACGTTCTCGACTCCCTTTTTGTCCTTGATGCTTAAATGAAATTCTTGCAACAAGAGTATCCATCTAAGAAGTCGCGGCTTGGCATCCTTCTTTGTGAACAGGTACTTCAATGCCGCGTGATCCGTGAAGACAACGATGGGCGATCCTATCAAGTAGGATCGAAACTTGTCCAAGGCGAAGACAATTGCCAGGAGCTCTTTCTCTGTCGTGGTGTAATTCATTTGCGCATCATTCAAAGTCCTACTTGCATAGTATATCACACCCGGTTTCTTGTCTTTCCTTTGACCAAGAACCGCTCCCACCGCGTAGTGACTTGCGTCGCACATGAGCTCGAATGGCAAGCTCCAATCCGGTGCCTGCATAATCGGTGCAGTGGTGAGCATATGCTTTAGAGAGACAAAAGCTTCTTCACACTTGGCATCCCATTCAAATGGTGTATCTTTGAGGAGTAAATTACACATTGGCTTGGAGATGGAACTGAAGTTCTTGATGAACCTCCTATAAAACCCGGCATGTCCCAGAAATGATCGGACATCTTTTACATTCTTGGGTGTAGGAAGTTTAGAAATCAGTTCGATCTTTGCTTTGTCTACTTCAATTCCTTCCGATGAAATGATGTGCCCCAATACGATTCCCTTGGTGACCATAAAATGGCACTTCTCCCAATTCAATATCAATTGCTTTTCCACGCATCTTTCCAGGACCTGTTCCAAGTTAGCTAAGCAATTGTCGAATGACTTACCATAGACGGTAAAGTCATCCATGAAAACTTCCAAAGTCCTTTCCACCATATCACTAAAAATACTCAGCATACACCGTTGGAAAGTGGCCGGTGCATTACATAGACCAAAGGGCATTCTTCGATAAGCGAAGGTACCAAAGGGACATGTAAAGGTGGTCTTTTCTTGATCATCTAGGTCAATCTCAATTTGATTGTACCCGGAAAAACCATCGAGGAAAGAGTAATATTCATGGCCCGCTACTCTTTCTAGAGTTTGATCCAAAAAGGGTAGTGGGAAATGATCTTTACGAGTTGCCTCGTTGAGTTTACGGTAGTCAATGCACATTCGCCACCCGGTGGTGACTCTTTGCGGAATCAACTCGTTTGATTCGTTCTTGACTACCGTAAGACCTGATTTTTTTGGTACCACTTGAGTTGGACTAACCCATTTACTATCCGAGATTGGATAGATGATCTTTGCATCCAACAATTTCAACACTTCGTTCCTAACTACTTCTTGCATGTTAGGATTCAACCGGCGTTGAAATTGTCTCGATGTTTTTGCCCCATCCTCCAAGTGAATTTTATGTGTACAAATCAAAGGGCTTATGCCTTGAAGGTCGGCCAGAGTCCAACCAAAAGCTTTTTTGTATTTACCAAGCAAATGGACTAACCTTACCTCTTGGTCATCCGAAAGTTCGGACGAGATGATCACAGGGTAAGTGTCTGAAGCTCCCAAAAAGGCATACTTCAAGTTGCTCGGCAATAGCTTAAGGTCCATCTTTCCTTCGTGCGTTTTGGTGGACGACGATGTGTTTTCCTCTCTCTCCGAAGATTCAACCTGTTTGTCAGACAAAGAAAACACTTGCATACAATCCTCGGGTTCATCGGAAGTGGTTAGATAACCTTCCGTTGACTCCGATTCAAAATTTGCCACAAAGTGGTCTTGGATACATGACTCTATCATGTTCACGTGTTCATTTTCCTCATTATCATCATCATCTCTTTGATTGCTCAAAGAGAACACGTTTAGCTCTAGAGTCATGTTGCCAAATGTTAACTTCACGATTCCATTCTTGCAATTTATTATGGCATTAGAAGTAGCAAGAAATGGTCGTCCGAGAATGACCGGAATCTCATTGGTGGGATTTGACACAGGTTGCATGTCGAGGATGATGAAATCAACCGGAAAATAAAACTTGTCGACTTGGACAAGCACATCCTCGACTATCCCTCTTGGGATCTTAACGGATCGATCCGCTAATTGAATAGTAACCCTCGTGGGTTTCAACTCACCCAACCCCAATTGTTGATATACCGAGTATGGGAGCACATTCACACTTGCTCCCAAATCTAACAATGCATTCTTGATCCTACAATTTCCTATGATACACGAAATTGTGGGACAACCGGGGTCTTTGAACTTGGGGGCTCTCGTGCCTTGCATGAGGGAGCTCACTTGCTCTGCCATAAAGGCCTTTTTCTTGACATTCAACCTTCGTTTGGTAGTACATAAGTCCTTGAGGAACTTAGCGTACGAAGGTATTTGCTTGACCGCGTCAAGCAATGGAATGTTGATTTTCACTTGCCTAAAGACATCCAAAATCTCGGTATTAGACTTGGACGGTTGGTTCAATCTCTCCGGAAATGGGACTTTGATCCCATTTTTGATCTTTTCAAGATCCTCCTTCCCTCGTCTCTCTTCCTCTATCTTCTTTTCTTCACTCACAACTTTTTCAACCTCCGACTCCTCAACACTAGTAGATTTAACTATGTCCGCCACCTTGGGGGTTTTAGGAACAATAGTCTTGTCTACCTCCTTTCCACTTCTCAGGATTGTGATAGATTTGAGTTCTTCTATCTTGGTGCTAGACTCTCCTCCCTCTATGACTTGAACTTGCCCTCTAGGATTAACTAAAGGTTGAGAGGGGAATTTTCCCTTCTCTTGAGTAGCTAGGGCGGTGGTGAGTTTAGACATTTGAGTTTTTAACTCACCTACATCACGATCCATTTTGTCCACAAATGACCTCAACAAAGCTTCCAAGTTTTGGTTGGGGTTTTGATTTTGAGGTGGAACAAAAGAGTTTTGAGGTTGTTGTTGCCTTTGGTTCTGATGATATTGGTTGTGGTTCTGACTTTGATTTCCTCCCCAACTGAAATTGGGGTGATTCTTCCATCCCTCATTGTACCTTTGAGAGTAAGGATCATTTTGGTTACGATTTTGGTTGCTATTTTGGTTGTACTGGTGCAAAACATTGACTTGGGCGGGATCTTTGAGGACTTCCCGAAAAGCGGGAATGGTAGGACAATCCTCGGTAGTGTGTCCTGAATTTTCGCAAATGACACACAACTGACTCGAGGATACTACATTGACCTCCTTAAGCTTACTTGCTTCCATTGCCTCTACCTTTTTAGACAATTGGAATAACCTTGCCCCCATGTCATCCTCATTGGACACTTGGTACAACCCACCCCTTCCTTGAGTTTTTGCTTTGGGTTCCTCGGAATAGGTGTTCCAATTTTGAGCACCTTCCGCTAATTCATCAAAATACAATAAAGCCTCCTCGGGATTCTTACTCAAGAATTGACCATTACACATGGTCTCAATAAACGTACGCATCTTAGGGGTGAGAGATTCATAGAAAAAACTAACAAGGCTCCACGTTTCGTGACCATGGTGAGGGCATGCGTTTAGAAGGTCCTTGTATCTATCCCAACATTTATAAAAGCTTTCATGTTCTTTTGGTGAAAAATTTGATATCGCCCTTCTTAAAGCATTGGTTCTATGAACGGGGAAGAATTTTTTTAGAAATTCCGCTTGAAGCTCTTGCCAAGACCGAATTGATTGCGGTCTTTGAGCATTTAACCAAATTTTTCCTTTGTCTTTTAGGGAGAAAGGAAAGAGTTTTAAACGCATGACATCCTCGTTAACATTTGCCTCACGAAATGTGGAGCAGACTTCTTCAAAGTCTTTCAAATGCAAGTATGGGTTTTCCGACTCCATACCATGAAAAGAAGGGATATGTTGAAGCATACCAGGTTTGAAAGAGAACGCTCCGGCTTGGCCAGCAGGAAGCACGATGCATGAGTTTGAAGTTGCCCGAGGCGGTTGAAGGTAGTCTCTCATGGTCCTAACAGGAGGAACATTGTTGGCCCCTTCCCCTTCATTATCGCTCTCTAGATCCTCGTTAACATTTTGGTTTGCCATTCTTGGAGATGTGGGAGGGCTAATTCGAATGTCAACAAACAGTCGCCCTTGCATGGGCTTGGACAACGAGTCGAATCGCTCCTTGGGAATTCTACAAAATCAAACAAAAATAAGGGAGAAAAATAAATTAATTAAATGGAGAGAAATACTTACAGAATGGTTTTGTACAAAACCCGAAATTCGCCTTTTGCCTTAATCCCCGGCAACGGCGCCAAAAACTTGGCGCAACCGAAATAGTGTGTTGTGTTAAAGCCCAAGTGCAGGCTCGTCAAGTAGTAATATAGTCTCAGAAGTCCGAGTGTCGAACCACAGGGATAAGTGAAAAGGAATGGAATGGATTACGGATTAAAGTGTTTTCTGATTCTTGTAAGATGAAATGGTTATCGAACAACGTAAATGTAAAATGGTTGTGAAATTTAATAAGAAAGCACTAAGGTAGTTGGAGGTTAGTTATGATTAAAGAGACGGTGATCACTAGCTCATACAAAGATTATAACACAAGATTTCTCAAAATATGGGGAATGTTGGTGTATCTCTCAATAGCAAAGGGTGCGACGCTAGGCGACTCATTCCCGAGTTGAAGCTATATCGAGAAAGAGACAAACGACATTCCACCAAAGACGGGGTTATCATTCCTACCTCTTAGCTACGGGTGTGAAGCAAGGCAACCCATTCCCGATGAGGCTAATCCGAGATAGATATGACAAACTCATCATTAAACGATTTAACATAAAGCAAGTGTAGTAATCTCATGATTTAAAGAATGAAAATTATAAAGTGAATCCTAACAATGAAACGGAATAAAGTTTATGGGATAAATTAGTCAACTCATCGTTTATCACATATGGTAGAACATAAAGAGTCTAAGTATCACATAAAGTGTAAGAAGCACTCAATATATCAATAAATGAATCAAAGATAAGCTAAACAAATTTAAAATCCATCTATGGAGTTTTAAGAACTATTCATAATTTCTATGAAGAGGGAAAAACTCCATGGATGGGGGAAAGGGACTACAAGCTTTCTAGAACCATAGAAATATGTTGTATGCTCATTAACAACCAAGAACTAAATATACAAGGCATATAAAGTCTTAACTTAATATGAAAATACCTAGAAAGCTTGAAATAATGGAAGATATGATAAAGAAGAAGAAGATTCACAAATATTTATCAAACTTTAGATATGGATTGAGCCATTAATCACCAAAAATCATATCACAATCAACCTCCGTAACCTTAGAAATAGACTACTCCATAATAGATGCAAGAACAAATATCATAGAAGAAGAAATCATTCTTACAAATTAAGCACTTACAATGGAGAAATGAAGAACAATCAACAAGTGAGCTCTCCCCTCTCTCTAGAACTCTCCAAAATTGTGTAAAAACTAGATAATATCTTCTCTATGTAAAAGAAATAATATATATATTAAAAGGTAAAAAAAATATCTAACTAAATATCTAAAATAGCTTGAACCACTAAAATAGCCCATTTTGGGTGTGAAATGGCCAAGTTGCCAGGGCCATGATCGATCATGGCCAACCCATGATCGATCATGGGGTCTTCTGCCTGACTGCCAGTTTATACCATGATCGATCATGGTATACCCATGATCGATCATGCTTCTGGGAAATTCCTCAGATCAGCATTTTGCGAGCTTTTCACTAGCGCTTGATCAATCATTCGAAGGCCAATGCATCCTATGCCTATAAACACATAGAAACACAACAAAAGCACACCTAGCGGGACGATGTTAGATACAAAACTCGCCAAGACACTAATCTCGAGATAAGTGGATAATTAGGCATAATTAAAGCAACAAACGCGTCATGCGACTCTGGGAAAGAGTTTATGCATGACAATATTAGGCGTTTATCAGACTATAACATTTAGTATCAATCAGAGCAATTCATTCCTCATAACTTGATCATATCCAGAGAAATGGAAAGTTTACTCTAGATTCTTGTGTTCAAATACATGGAGTCACACCGAGGAATTTTAGAAATGTTTTAAAGATGCCACCATTGTGGAGCCACCAGTTCCTACAATGTTGCCAGCGAATATGGTGTCAAAACAACCTTTTTTTCCATTGCGCCATCATCACGGTTGGCATCGAAAGAGACAATTTTTGCAAATAAAAGTGCTCCAAAACTGAGAAAGTTTCCTACTACAATTTTTAAAAAGAGTTTCCACACCTTCTTAAAATTGATGACACTGATAACAACTTTGGAGTCGATTTGGAAATTCAAAATTTTCCGAATTATATCTTCTTTACCCAACTCAATAAGTCTTTCTTAAATTTATGGAGAAATAAGACAAACTTATGGGACCCATGAGGAGCAAAATATTTGTCAATCACCCTCGAGGACAAGGATGTTTTGGGTGGGAATAAAGGAATGTTATGAAACTACTTTCTAGGATTTTAAGTATGTGTGGTTATATATTTTAGGATAGTATTTGTAGTGGATAATTTGTTTTATGAGAGTTAATGGGGAGAGTTGTTAGTTATTGAATAGTGCATGGAGGGAGGTTAATTTTATTTTTATTTTTTTAGTTGTTTCCTATTTAAGGTGCTCTTGTGTAAATAAAAGTTACGCTGGATTTTGCAGACAACATTTGGAGAATTATCTTGGTTCTTCAATAGAGGTTTGATTTTCCTTAAAATGTTTCACCATTAGAGGCTTTTGCGCCTCCCTTGAAGCTGTTTTTATTCCCCATTGGATTATAACATATAATTTCAAGATATCACAGTCCGAATACAGGGTTTGAGCATATAATGATGTGACGCTCATGTATTGGTTCATAGTGAAGCTTATGTGGAATCTATTGTTTATAAGCTTTGTTACTTGATCAATGTATTAATGACATGTCACTAAATCATCCAAACCTAACCTTTTTGTTCTGTTCATTTCCTACTTAGATTATTTTAAGGATATTTCAAATCTAGTTTCTATATTTTGTTGCGTTTTAGAAAATGAAACATATACTTGCTTAACGTTTTCAGTGTCAACAATTTTTTTAGATAGAAAAACAACAATGGCATTAGCCCTTGCCTCCTAGCTACTTGGGAGGTCGTTAGTTTTTTGTTTTTTTTTTATATTTTTTTATAGAAAAACAATAAAGACTGCTTTTATGTTTTTAGTCCCCTTTTCAAGAAGTATACAATACATATATTAACTCTTTATTTCTTGAAAAAGAGTACTTAAAAAATAAATAAAGCTGCATACATATATCACATGCTATTCGTTGTAAAAACAAGACTAATTTACTATCCATATTATAAAGTGATAGTGCTATGTATGTTTGGTCAATAGTCTTTCCTAATAACAAGTTTTTTGGAGATAAAAGTTAAACTGTGAAGTTTAGGCCCAAAGTAGACAAAATCTTATTAAGTTGGATCAAGACATAATAGAATGGTATCAAAGGAAATATATATATATATAAATAAGTCCTCGATTATTTGGTACTATTGTCATATGTGGTATCTCAAAATTGTGGTATTATATTTTTTAATAATTTTGAAATACGTTTGTTCGGTTTCATTTGTGGGCAATTTTGGTATTAGACTTTTCGATATTTTAGAATTAATAAATATTTTTTTAGTCCTTTTTTAGTTTTTGTGTGGGGGTATTATCAAAATCAAATCATTTTTTTTCTGGTATTCTCTGTTCTAACAATATATTTTTTGGCACATAAATAAGTGATATTAAATCTATTTTTTTAATTAATCCTATCAGTTTTTACCGAAACGAATTAGGCGACACCCCTAGTTTAAAGAACAAAAATGCAATATAAACCACATCACATATGTATATATTTTATGTAAATATTGCTCACTAATAAATGCAAAATATTGTAATTTATACGCTTGTTTTCAGAGTCTTTTAACGCGTTTATCTCTCTAAAGGTACTCAGTTTGCTAACTTATCTTGCGATTAGTCTCGAAAAATGAATTGGACAAAGGTAGAAATGATCAGTCTAGCAATTTTTGGCCTATAAAGCATAAAGTCAAAAAGTTAGATCAATCTAACTTATTCCAAGATCAATCTAAAGATGGCAGAAAGTTTGTGAGATCTAGCTTTTAGCTAGATCAAGCTTGGAATCAACCTCAAGTCCTAGATCAATCTAGCTTTTTGTTAGATCAAGCTTGAAATCAACCTCAATCAATCTAGCTTTTTGTTAGATCAAGCTTGGAATCAACCTCAATCAATCTAGCCTTTTGTTAGATCAATCTTAGAATCAATCTCAAGTCCTAGATCAATCTAGCTTTTTGTTAGATCAATCATGGAATTATTCCCAACACTTCCATCAATCTAGCTCAAGCTAAGATTGATCTAGAAGCCATGCTTTATGCTTTATGTCACCTCTCTTATTTTGCTCATCAGCCTATAGCTAGTTGGGATGCTAAATTATGGCTACATGTCTCAATCTCTGGGAATATTGTATTGAATACAAAGGTGGCTATTATCCATGGAACAAAAGGTATAGTTTCTCTTGGGTTTTAAGTATAGAAAGGAGAGGAAGAACACAACATATATATATAGTCTTCACTATTGTATTTTTATTTTTATCAAATATATCATCTTATAATCTTTGATCATATACTATCATATTATCTTAGATATCAATCATTTTCTAGAGTTTGTAATTTTCATTGAAGAGACATAGAATACACTTCTATACTTATTGTCTCAACATTTATATATTATGGAGTAATTTTTTTTGCTAAGGCTAAGGATGAAGTTTGCAATGTGATTATTATGTGTGTATGATCTTATTTCTTGGTTAGTATAGTTAAATATTTTTGAATCATTCTTCTTCTCCATTTAATTAACCATTCCACAATCTTACAAGATATCTCCATATGATGCTTTGACTTTATATACCAATTATATCTAGTTCTTAAGCATAAATGGGGAGATGATACACTTGTGTATTTCTTAGAAGATTGTCTTCTTCCAATCTATGAAAATTTGCCTCTTTATATTAAATATATTGAGTTCTTGACTTTAAAAAAATCACCATAAAATTGGGTTTCCAATCCTTGATATCTTAATTATATGATGAGTGCTTTACACACCTTATGTGATGTTTTAGACTCATTATCTTCTTATTTATAGTGTGACCAAGGAGCATCTTTAAGTTTATGTCATAAACAACACCACACCACTAATCCAGGATTCATTGTATAGTTATCAAATGTCTACAATGATGACCTTCCTAGCTTAGACAAAGGAATTGTTGAGATTCTTGAGTTAACTTTTTAGTTGACCATTATTTCAATCAAGTCAATTTCCTAGAAGGAAAGCTAACCATGAGTTCTCAATTGCTTACTATAATTTTATCTTTTATTTAATGAATTTCATATCAATATCGTGTTTTAGCGTTATACGGGAATGAGTTGCTACGGCTTCGCACCCTTTGCTACAAGATAAGGGTTAGAAATTTATACATGGTTGGGTTTTGACTACACCCTCTCTTTATACCGCATTATACAGGAATGAATTGCTAAGACTTCGGACCCTTCGTCTTAGGGATGTGTAGTACGTTCTCCAATTAAGAAATGCATTTGAGAACCTTGTATGAGATCATATTCATTTAACTTTGCTAACAAACCGATTCTGATTGCTTTAGCCTTTTCTTAAACTTAATTACAATCACTACTAATTAAAATTTGTTAGTTTTAAAATCAATCCATTTTAGAAAGAATATAAAGTCGACTAAATCGTGATTCATTCCACTGTAGGGAATTAGGGCAGTAATCATGCATCACATACACTAATTTATGCACTAATCATTAAACCCTAGGATCTATACTGTTCAATAAAAATCGATAGAAGACATACCTTGTATGAGATTCGAATTAAAAGTGATGAACACGGTGGACAGAACCTTCTGTTGTTGTCGTTCTAGCGTTGAAAATACAACGCCTCTACGGTATGCACACACGAACGAGAGCGGATCCTTGCTTGGTGTACTAGCGCCTTTAGGGTTCTCACACCTATTTCGTACTCTGCCTCTTTTTCTCTCTTAGACGGCCAAGAAGAACAACGGTCCCTTTTAAAGGGGAACCCTAGTGAGAAACCCGAAGCAACAAAACGAATTAGGCCCAAGTCCAACTTGGCCCGTTTTCAATTCGTTTTGATCCAACTCGTTTTGGTGTGCAACCCTGTAGGTTTATACTCTTTGGCAGTAAAATTAAAAGCCCGTTTTATTATACGAATAGTAAGTGGTCTCTAGTAAAACATTACTATTACCCAAAGGGTATAATGGTCAAAATAACACAACCTTAAATTGATATTCCACATATTAACTGCTTTTGTCAATCGATATCTAGATTGAACACAAGACTAGGCAAGTGTCATTCTTGTATAGTTCAATCTTTATTTCTTGATCTCTAAGTATAATTAATCTAAAACAAATGACATCTCATTTGTGCATGGCCATGCAAATATTAATTATACTTATCAAGGGGCCCAAAGATATCTCTCTCATTGTATGAGAGTGACAAATCCCATCTTGATCAACCACATACCTCTACATAGTTCATAGTATGCTCGATCATCATCTTTATAATTACTCGGTCAAAAGCAACGTTTGATAATGTCTGACATGCTAATCCCTATGTTAGTAACCATGGCGATTTCAGGTCTAAGGATAATACGATATCACATGCAAATGGGGAACATCACTGATGACATTATGTAACACTCCTCGCAGTGTCCCCAAAGCGGGTCGGTCCAATACTTTGTTCTCCAACAAGTATTTGTGTGTTCAGCTTGATATCTCCATATCCATAACTTGTGGAACATAGTCATTAGCTGACCCATACTCTAATCATTATATCAATGTGATCCTAGGTTATTAACACATGATTAGGGACATCTAAATAATATTATGATAACATTACTAGCATCCCACAATCAAGTCACGTACTTGATAAACTAGTATTAATATATATTATTTACAAGAGAATATAAAGTAAAATGAAATAAACTTTATTAATAACAATAAGCATAAGATATCCAAGTACAAATCATAATCTATGAATAGTCCTACGACATATCTTTTTCATCCACATCTTTTTGACTATCCTTGTGGTTCGACAATTTTACTTACCAAGTTATATCACTACTTGACGAATTTATACTTGAGTTCCTTTTGCAACGTGATAGCCTTGCGACATCATTTACAACTCTCTCATGTGAATATGCAATTAAGTAAATAGTTATAAATTACTAGTATTATCAACAGTTTATAGTTAGTAAAAGATCATTATATTTTTGTAACTTAATTAAGATTGAGTAAAAGATCATTATATCTTTGTATGTTGAAATATTGGAGAGAATTAAGCTTTTACTCAATCTTTAAAAATTAATTATTTTATTAATTTTATAAGTTTTACTAACTATAAACTATGTGGTAGCTCTCTATGGCGGGATAATTTTTCATTTAATTTTATGCAAGAAACAAAAAGCAACTCATTTATGCGCTAGTGTGTTGCGATTTAAATTGCGGGTTTAACATTAGTTAGACTGAGAATGTCTTTAAATTAAACTTCAACATTAATTGATGTTTCCGTAATAGTATTTAGTCGAAAGTCATATATAGATGTCTAAACCAAGTTTAATTTGTTGTAAGTTTGTTAGATTTAAATTAAAAAAATAATTAGCTACATTAATTATTGTTCTACATTTGTTTTATTCTCTATAAGCTATATGCTGAGAATTATGGGTTTATTGAAACTGGATAATGCAGTTTATGCATTCAAAATTGCTAGAAATTGATTCTAGCTAAGTCAATTACTATTTATGTGTTATTTTTCTAAACCGAGGTATTAATGGCTGCATTGTTTATGTGCAGGATTTTGAATATTAATTACTTTAATAGTGTAGTGAAGTGTCTAGATTGTATTCTAAATCGAGTCTTGTAATTTTTGGTTTATTGAGTCATGTGGTATATGTTTTTGATAGGTTAGGATTACATTTGCATGTGAAGTAAAGCCCCAGTGGGTTTTATTTTCTATCGGTATGGTTTTTGTCTCGAAATGTACAATGGGGAAGATTGAAAGTCCTGTTGGGTATCATGTAGTCGGGCAACTAAGATTGTTCATTTCAAGCCAAAAGCACTCTAGAAAGTAAACCCCAGTCCAGTCGCCTGTTGTTGAAGATTTTACAGTGCTAGATTTTATCCTGAAACTTGAAGACAGATTTATTAAAAAATGCTTGAACATGTAAATTCTATATTTTCTCTTTAATGTGAGATTTTATTTAAAATTTCAAAATTATTTTTTAAAGAAAACTTGAACGTTTTTATTAAATGATTTTTATCTGGATATATTTTTGTGAGAACCCACTCTCTCAACGCCGGCCCCTATGGCAGTGATTTCTCCGGTTTCCCGGTTTAATTTTGGAAAATGGTTCGTTTTATTATAGAGAAAATGTTATGATTTGCAAAGGAATCAGAGTCGTCAGTTTGTTTTACTAAATAAACAAAAGTCTGTGTAAAAGAGGAACATTTATAAATTAAATGGCCTCTTAAACACAATTAATCCGAAACCAGTTGATTCGAAGGTTCAGGAATTAAGTTACGAATTGGAAAGGTGTTAGGCACCTAATTCATCCTTTCGGTCTCTGAGTAAGTTATGCGTGGAATTATAATCGAGCATTCGCATGCTTATTGATGTTATAGTGTATCGGTCCATAATTTTAGGAAAATGAGATTTTAGGGTGGGAATGAAAATCATGTGCTTTGTAATTCTCCCTTTGATTTTAGTAATCAGTGTGTGTGTTATTTGAAAAGTAGATTTTATAATGATAAATAGCAAAACAGGTGTTTTTGGAAAGATTCAGGGCTTTTCGAAAACTAACTCGATTTTGGAATCGAATATCCGATAATCCTAGAGATTCGTTCGTCAATAGTGTACCATAATTTAATAATTTAAACTGACAACGACGAATCCAGTACTCTCATATTGGATATTTAGGTAAGCACCACGATTTATAGATTAAACCGAGTATAAACATGTATTGATTCCTTGTAAACCGAGACTGATAAATCTGAGATTTTATGAAATTAATTGATAAAAATGTGTTTAAAAATGGTTTAAGCTCGTTCTACGCCTTCAATTTTGTAAACAGGGTTTAAATATGAAATATGGACTGATTGTGAGATAAATAACAATTTTTACATTCAATTGATCAATTATAACTGATAAAATAAAGGTAGATAAAAAATTAAAGCCGGATTAAAATAAAAAATACTCGAGAGCCTCAAAAATAGTATGATACTATTTTATAGCAATGTTCCTTAAGTCCCATAGGTGACTGATGCCTCAAATGGGGTCAGCGGAGGTGTATTTATAGCTGTAGAATAATTAATGGGCCGGGCTGGAAGTGTTTGACTACGGACACGGGGTACCTTGTGTCTTAAGGACACGGATATTAGAGCTTGTGTCCACAGTCAAACACTTGGTTTGTGTCCGCGGACAAACCCCTAATTTGAGAGCGTGACATTTTTTGTAATTTGAGCCAAAATAAATATTGGATTGATCTGATTTTTTAACATGTTATTACCCATGTTAATACCTCCATACTTTACAAATTTTAGAATTTTTGGACATCGGGAAGGCCTCCGTTTGATTTCCCAAGATGAATTCCCGGTATTTCAAATTTTTGAAGATTCAACCGTCGGATTGAGCTGATTTTTAATATGTTATTACCATTAACATTTCCTAACTCTCCATAAAATGTCATGCTTTTTTGACGTTAGGAACTATCAAAACTAGAAAAAATGAAAATCAGTTGGGAGGGGGTTGTCCGCGGATAAAAGCCCCAAAGGCTTGTGTCCCCACAAACACACACCTTTATACCAAACTTAAAAGTAGAATATCATTCATAGAATCGGATATTTTACAAACATTGGGACCTTAGCAACCATGAGCAAGCTCTCTCTCTCTCTCTCTTTAACAATAAGCAAAGGGCTATCTATTTATAGCAGAAGACATACAAGCTCTGAACTTCTAGAATCGCACAGATGTAAAGAATAAATAATTACAAAGCGAAAAGGAGAAGATTCCTTCCTAGAAAATGACATAAAGGAAAAGCACACTGCACACACACCTTTTTTTTACTTTATCAAAAGCAATCACATGCATAATAATACAAACTACACGTAACATCAACTTTTCTGAAAAGTAGATGCGAGTTGAGGTGGGCAAACTCGGTCTGCCAATAGTGGGTTGAACTGGGTTGGGGAAACGCTTCAATCTGTCTCGTTTCTGTCGTCGTGAAAGCTAAAATGTCCATCTGGTGAAAGATGTGGATGGTCATGGTATGGATCTGCTTCATCATCGTTATCATAAATGTCATCATTATTGTAGATGAATTCATTAAGACCATCGTCTGCTGCATTTTGAATGTCTGCGGGATCATCGGGTTCTTCTTCAGAGTCAGAGTTCATACGAACAAAGACGTCGAAATCGAAACTCTGTTCACCTTCTTGCCATAAATGATTTTGTGAGTAGTCATAGAAAAATTCGAACAATGGGGCACAAGTGAGATCATTCATATCAGTAGACATCCATGAGTCAAAACCAAACTTGACATATTCGGGGACTTTTTCAAGATAAACCTTGTTAACAGAACAAATATGCTAGAGAAAGAACACATAGTTGAGATTACGTGGTTCTTTGGGATATTTTGCAAGGTTTGTAATGTACCACTGAATAATTTTGGCATTACTTCCATCAGGATGGGGAAGTTTCATAGAACAATTGAAAGTGATGAGAACATATCGGTGGTGATGAGTCTGCAATTCTTCCTTCCATTGACCTGGAGTTTTGAACCATTTGAGGAACGTAAACAAATTGTATGTGCCATGAGTGGCTGGGTCATACAGATCTCTATACAAATCTTGGATTTCTAGGTCTATTGTTGAAATTCAAAGATATTGTAAGAGGACTGGGGCATCAAAGATAAAACCGATAGTGTAAGCTTTGGTAAGATACCAAAGAAATACTAAGGCATGTACTAGAACACGGCTGGGACAGTGGATGTGGAACAAAGAGACGAATGGGTAGTCTGGGTGGAGACGTAGACCTCTAAAGACTAATCCATGTTTTTTTAGGGTAATTTCCAAGAATCTATAAGTGAGATCCTTATCTCGTAGTTTAAGAGTGTGGTTGAGAACAATATTATGGATTTCTATTGGGAGATAAGGATGGCTTCAAGAGGTTCAATCTGTGGGTCAAAGTCTGAGAACTGGAATAGGTGAGAAATTGACTTAGAGAAGGTTTCTATATCAGGGAGAGGGGGATTGCTGGAGCTAGCTTGATTAGGGATTTTGCGATGCATAATGAGAGGTGTGACTTGGGTTATTGGGAAAACACATGGTAGGATTTGTGGAATTGGTAAAGGCTGAGTTTGGTATTTATAAGGCTTGCAGAGAGAAGGGTTTTTAATTTGAGCGATGTGGGACAATTAAGCATCCGGTGGGGTTCAAAAAAAGTAATTTACAATTACATTTTCTTTTCCTTGAATATGTTTGGCGATAAAGGACCATTAAGAGAACCATTCAAACCATCGGAGTAACTGAGGATATGGGATTTGTTTATGTTTGAAATTTAGCATTGCCGGGAACGACTTTATGTCCATTTCAATGATGAAGTGGTGACCAATAAGATGGAATTGAAACTTTTCTATTCCTCGTCTTACTGCTAAAATTTCTTTGAAGGTGGACTGGTAATGGCTTTCAGATGGTTTGAACTTGCCAGATTTGTATCCACACACTTGTCTTTTGCCATCGATTTCTTCAAAAAGGATTGCTGCCCAATACTGGTTACTGGCGTCAATTTACAGTATTCTTATACCATTTGAAGGAATTTGCAATGGAGGGAGGTTTTGGGTAAGCTGTTTTAGCTTAGCAACACATTCTTCATAAGTTTGGACCAAGGAGGTGGAGACTTTTTGAGTAGCTCGGTTAAAGGACTAGTGTACTTTGAAAGATGGGGAATGAAATGGGACATGTAATTTACAAGTCCAATAAATTGTTGTACATGGGTAACCGAAGTGAGTTTGTTCGGGAACTTTAAGAGATCTTTTGAAATGTGGGGCTGCAATTTAATTTTTCCATCAGAAATTTGCATTCATAATAATTCAATTTATGTTACTGCAATTACCATTTTCTTCTGGGACAACATGATTCCATTTTTAAAGACAAGTTGGTAGAAATGACTGAGGAGGTTAAGATGGGACTCCATGTCCATGGAATACAAGAGAATGTCGTCAATGTAAATAAGAGCATTTGCCATTATGGGCTGAAAAATCTGGAGTAAATACCACGAATGGCCATCCAACTATTATAAAAGTTTTAAATTGGTCACCGAACTAAGATTAGTTCCAATTTACCCACTCAACCATATAATTAGTTTTAAATTGGTCACTCCGTTAGTTTTTGCTGTTAACATCTAACAAAAACATGTCACGTGAGAAACACCACACCATTCTCAAGTTTTTTTGTCATTCTCCCTCCTCTTCCCACCACAAAAACACGTGTTTCAATCCCAGTCAAAAACATATCTCATACCCCAAAAGTACGTGTAACTGAGAGAGAGAGAGAGAGAGAGAGAGAGAGAGATGGACGACGATCAACTAAAGACAAGGAGAAAAAGGGACGACGGTCATCATTATCGATGGATTGGTCAGTGAGGGTGTATAATGATCTGCGCATTTCTGTGGAAGACAAGTTAAACCCACTATTTTTTGCTATTTCTTTAATCGTTGCATTCAATTTTTAGGGTTCGAGTATCATGGGTTCAAGTTATTCGTTGGTTAATATGAATGGATTTTGCCATCATATTCTGCTTGTTTGAGATGTTATAGCAAGATTTTTTTTAATATGCTCTGTTTTGTGAGTGCAAAACCTTATGTGATGATATTGTTTAAATTTTCAGCAAAAGACTCGCCATTGTTCACATTGGCAATACACTATAGTGGACAATTTGATTACGAGAAAGGTAATGATTTTTTGATTTACACGGGGGGTCTGTTAATTTTGCTGATAAGATTGGCCCTGATTTTCTCTCCATGCATAAAATTATTGAAATGGCTAAAGAAGTAGGGGCTCCCCATGTTACTGGATTTTAGTATAGAAATCCAACACAACCACTACATATTGGATTAATTGAAATATCAACAGATAGGGACATTATTTTAATGACGAAATGGGTTCCTGCTTATAGAGTAATTGATGTTTACTGTACTCATAACCAATTCGTAGAGGAGGTAGAACCATTATCTTCAGAGTACCCAGAGGAATATTATGAAGATAAGTATGTTAATATCAGTGATGATGAGGAAGATGAAGAAGGTGAAGAGGATGAAAGTGTAGAGGAAGAAGAAGAAGGTGAAGAGGAATAATATGAAGAAGAAGATGAACCTGAGTTAGCAGAACCTAAATTGGATAATTCTGATGAGCTTATGAGCTTGAACTCATGAGATGGAGAAGTGGAGAATGAGTATGGATGTGCGAGGAAGAAACCAAGATTTCCAGAGTTCAAAGATGACAAAGAAATGGACAACCCACAATTTGAATTGGGACAACTATTTAGCACAGCTGCACAACTTAAATCAGCATTGAGGCAGTACTCCATTATTCATAGAAAGAATTTGTCATTGACCACAAATGAAAAGTGGAGGGTCAGAACAAAGTGCCAAGCACCATGTAAATGGATGATTTATGTTTCCAAGCAAAACAAGTTATCTACCAATTTGTAAGTAAAGACCTTTAACCATAAACACACTCACTATAGACATGCTAGCAAGAACAAGAGTATAACTGCAGATTGGTTGGCACACACATATCAGGCATTGTTTGTTTCGAATCCAAATATGCCATGACAATCATTGAGGGACATTTTAAGAATGAACATAAAGTAGTAATTTCAAAAGGAAAATTTTTCAGAACAAAGAGTAAGGCTCTAGAGTTGATTGAAGGTACCCACAGAGAGCAGTACAAGTGGATATGGAGCTACTGTGCAAAGGTACATAGGTTAATGCCTAATTCAACACTGAGGGTACACAAGGAGGAAGAGGCTGGAGGGGTTTATCTATTCAAAATAATGTATTACTATTTAGGTCTTTTAAAGGAGGGCTTTATAAAGGGTTGTAGACCCTTCATTGGAGTGGATACAATTTAGGGCTTTATAAAGGGACCTTTCCCAGGTCAGTTATTGAGTGCAGTGGGCATTAATGCCAACAATGGCATATACCCATTTGTGTATGCCGTAGTTGAGAAAGAAACAAAGAGCTCATGGGTGTGGTTCGTGAAATTGGTCTGTTAGGACATTGGAATTGATGAGAATAATCAACATATCTTTACTTTCATGAGCGATCAACAAAAGGTACAACTTCACTGCCATTATTAACTGCTCTGTTTATGCTTCAGATGTACCAAGGAATTGGTACAATTTAGGGCACTAATATATATCTTGAAGAACATATATTACTACATTTGTTGTATTTTTGTAGCTTTTCAGGTATTTGGAATTAAATCGAGAAGTTGAGATTCAAAATCTCATGGTGCCATTGAGATTAAAATAGCTTTTTAGGTATTTTTGTAGTCGAACAGGTTTATCCTCATGGTGCCATTGAGATTCAAAATCCCAAAAATGGTAGTGTGTTTAAAGTGAATGGCCATCCTTTGAAACCATTTTTGGAATTAGAAAACCCAGAAGTTGAAGTTATGCTTCTGGAGGATCCCGTTTATCAGGATTGATTTTTTTAAGGCCATGATTCATGTATATTATTATGTATAATATTGTATATTTGGATTTTTTATTTTTCTTTTCTTTGTTCTCTTTCTAACAAAAGTGCAGGTTTATCTTTTTCGTTGAGCTCCACTGTTTTCAGGTGATATCCTTTCCTTTCTTATTCACTTGTCTTTATACATTGAGGACAATGTAAGATTCCAGTTGGAGGGTGGGATTTAACTGCCTTATCATTTCACGCACTTCACATGTTGCACTTTGTTAGAATTTGAACAAACTTTCTTCTTTAATTTAAAAAAAAAGAGAAAAAAAAAAGAAATGCAATGATTCTTGGACTGATAGTAAGTTTCCCTTTGTCTAGCCGGTGTGATAATGATGACGCATTCGTCTTAATACTTTACATGTGGATGCTTGTTTCTCCTACTATCATGACTAGATAGAAGAGTGAGCATAACTGAAAATTCCTGAAGAACATAAATGTGGAGACTAAGTAGCCCGTGATTATTTGAGAAAATCTTCCTATTTGAGGGTTTTTACATCAACTCTTAATTTTTGAAAAGCGTATCTCGTTGAATAGTCTCATTATTATTTGTTTTGATTGAACACTAGAAAGGTACGTCCATGAAATGCAATTCTTTTAAGGATTCTTAATATTACTTGAACTGAAGAACTTTAAACCTTAGGAAGTGATTTAGGCTGTCTTTGGTAGCCTCAATATGTACCGCTAGTCACCCCTTTGAGCCTTATATAGAGCTTTTCTTTGGTAGCCCGATATATTTACCTTACTCCAATTAAGAGTGCAAACCATATTTATAACCTACCTTTTTATCTAGGAATATGTTGAGATTATCTATTCTATGTACGGGCAATAGTGAAAAGTGAGCTTGAAAAGAAAAATAACAAGTAAAAAAAGAAAAAAAAAGAAAAAAAAGGAAAAAAAAGTGATGAAATCTCCTTAGAAATATCAAAGTGAAAAATTTGTATGAGAAAGGAGATGTGAAAAGGAAAAGGAAAATAAGAAGCAAAAGAAAAGCTCGAATGAAATCAAATGTAGCTCAAAGTGTTAGTTTTATATCTCAATGTATTTCTTAGATCTTTGAATCCCCTATATTTCCCTTCATTTGATTAGCCCTTGCCCAAAGCCTTGTGTTACAACCCTAAAAAGTCCTAAAGATCCTTTGGAATATGGTTTTGAGGTGAAAGTGGTGGAGGGGGTCCATTCATGCATTTCGCTTTTCTAGTGGGATTTATCTGTTCATGAGACTCTTATTCTTTCATTTACAGCGTTTTTTCATGTATACATGTGAAAGGCATTTGAATTTGAATACATTTACTTGTTATAGCCCACATGTAATGAGAGCAATTACACCATATTCTTGAGTGTTTCATTTGTTGAGTGTATGCCATGTGAGGAGTTGAGTCACAGTTTGGATGGGATTTGAAAGTTTTGCCTACTTAGATATCAATGAATTTATGCTGTTATCAATTCACACACATGTTGAGATTGGAGAGAAAGAAATATTCTTATTAATCTTGCTAGTTTGAGAACTTTGATATTGCATATGTGTCACATTGATTAGCTTGTGGGTGTTTTGATGTCTTTGTTGAGTTAAATACATTGGTGAAAGAAGGGAAATAAATTTTAGAGAACCATTGAATTCGAATTTTGTTGGTATATTCACTGCAAACCATCACGAGACTTCACTTGTCCTCTTGGGGGAACCTTGGGGTTAATAAAAGAATTTTATCAAAAACTTTTGCTTTGCTCGAGGACTAGCAAAGTATAAGTTGGGGGGGATTTGATGTGCCAACGAATTAGAACAATTTAGGGCACTAATATATATCATGAAGAACATATATTACTACATTTGTTGTGTTTTTGGAGCTTTTCAGGTATTTGGAATTAAATCGAGAAGTTTGCAATTGAAGAAAAAAATGGCTATGCTCAAGGCCCGAGTTCAATAAATTTTTGGCACTAATCCGTACGGAATTTGAAGGAAACTTCAGAGACGAAAGTTCTAGATTTTTGAGTTAGCTACGCGTAGGCGAACACCTTGTGTCAAGCGGAGTTCGGAGTGAAAAGTTATGACCAATGTATGATCAGTGCACTGGAGGATCAGAATTTGGCGAGAATGAAGAATAAAATTTAAGGTACAAGATATTATCAAATGGGTTCCTAGCTTGGTTGGCAAGATTATCAAGTTTTCCCATGGTGGACCTTGGTTCAATCCTTATAGGCAACGCATTTAATTTGCTTTTTATTAATTCTTGAAGCTAATTGACTTAAAATGTCTAGCCACAACAATTATAGCACAGCCAACACTTATCACCAATGGGCTCAAGAACAAGTAATGGGCTCATGAACAAGTATAGCAGCGGGCCAAGTAAAGAAGCAGGCCAGCCCTCTTCCAGCAGCCATTCTCAACAGCCCAATGTGCAAGTCACCAAAGATTAAAGCCCAAGCCCATTAAATAGAGCAACCATTCAATTATAAAAGGAGAGGGGCTGTCGAGAGGAGGGAACACTGCCGCAAATTGATTTTTCTTTTTTTCTTCTCTGCACAATTTTTTAGAGCAGCCTTTAATTTGTTTTCCCTTTTCGATAAACAGAAACAGCAGCCTTCATTATTTTTATTTTTTTTTATTTTTTTCACTTTCTTCTTTGTCGATAATTACATAGCAGCCGCAACTTATATTTCTTTTCTTTTCTTCCTTTGGCCATCGTGCACAAGTGTTTTGTCTTATTCTATTAATTCAAAATTTTCTTCTTCAATTTATCTGCGCGTACCAAGTAAGTTTTTTGTTTATTTATTTATGTATTGTATAATTATGTTTTGTATTTCAACTTCAAGCATGCTAGGCTAGATTATTTTCTAGGGTTGAGGATGAATATATTTGATTGATTCCCTTGCACGTATTCATGCCAATTGACTCTACCAATTTAATGCTTTAATGTTATTGAAAGCCTATTTTAATTGATAATTAATAAAATTAGATTATCACTATTTTTTGTTGGATTCACCTTATGATTTGTTGAGAGCGGATATAGGGTGTGTTTTGACTGATATACTGAGTGTTTTAATTTTATACATTTGTTTGGTTGTGGAAGAATTAACAATTGAATTTTATACTTTAATTGGGCTTAATTGAATTTATTTTCCGGATCTAATAGAGTCAAGAAACCAAATTAGTGTGAGATAGAGAGTAGAGTTTGCTGGGCATGAATACTAGGAACATGATATCAAATATATGACTCCGCCACCCTAGTATCTTATTAATTGATTATTTCATTAGTATTTTTATTAGTTTAATATTTTATTCGTATTGTTAGTTGATAAATCATCCCAATCATTTTTAGGCTAGATTAGGAATTAATTAGAATTAGTGAGAAAGATTCGTATATTCTATCCATCAAGTCCCTAGGGTTCGACCTCGCTTTTGCCTAAACTATACTAAGTACCGATTCGTGCACTTGCGAGTAATTAAAACATTCACAATAGCTTCTTTATTTCTCAGTTTATACAATTAATACACATTATACAGGGTTTATCTAAAAGAAGTGGTCCCAAATTCTGAGACACGATTCTGTGTTAGGCATAATCACAATAATTGTGGAAAGAAACAGAGTGGGAAGGTATGGAAAGAAATGTTATAGAAGTGTGCAAGAGCAAGCACACCTGAATACTTTGAATTCTGCATAGAGGCTATAAGGAAAAAGAAGGCTAAGGCAGCTGAATGGCTAATGAATGGGGCACCTCCACAGCAATGAAGTAAAGCATACTTCCAATCACACTTTAAGTGTGATATTTTCATAAATAATCATTGTGAAATATTTAATGGCTTTATTGCTGATGCTAGGGATAGACTTATTGTGTCCATGTTTGAGTCTATTAGGACCATGTTAATGGTTAGGATAAAACATAATAGAGACAAAATAAGGAAGCATCCAAATGTTTTTTGCTATAGAATAGAAGATAAATTGGCTACTCCTGAAACATTGGCCAATGATTATATATGTAGGGATTCAGGAGGTGATGAGTTTTAAGTTAGTAGTCCACATGTTCAGTTTGTAGTTAACTTGAGGGCAAGAACTTGTGCATGTAGGGTGTGGGCATTGACTGGCCTGCCATGTGTTCATCCTGTTTGTGCCATATTGAGCCAAGGAGAGGAAGTTACAAAATATGTACATCCTTATTACACCAAGGAGAAGTACTTGGAGGCTTATGAGAAAATTATACTTCCAATCAATGGCCAGAGCATGTGGCCAAAATCCTCAATGACTCAATTAGTCCCATCAAATGTCGAAACACAACCTGGAACAAAAAACAAAGCAAAGAACACAAAGAATGATGAGCATAGAAGACAAGCTGGAGGAAAGCTAGGGAGAAATAGAGTGATCCTCAGTTGTAAGAAGTGTGGAAATACAGGCCACAATGTAAGAACATGTAAGGGACTAGGTGGTAATATAGCAACAAGAGTGATTGGCAGGGGCGGTATGCTATAACAAAAGGAATGGGCAAGGGTAGTGGGAATGAGGCAGGTACTTTAAGGCCAAAAATGAAGGTAATTCACCAGTTCTTTTTATGATGCTTACTTAGGAATTGGCCCAAAATTAATATAATATTGTGTTAATGGTTATTTGTATTTAATGTATGTATGTAGGTGTGAAAAAGTGGGGATGAAGGTGGATCACAAACATGTGTACAGACACACACATGTGCAGAATGGTGATTGCAAGGCAGTTACAAACACACTTTAATGGGACTGTTTTTTAGGGAAATTTGGTTACTATATATTAGATAGTTTTTTTGGTAATATATGGTTATTTTTATTAGGATATGCCAATATATATACCCTTATTTAACTTAGAGCTAGAAATGCTTATTATTAATGGTTGGGTTTTAGATTCTTATATATGCAACCTTCACACACCACCACACTTGCATAACACTGAATTACATTTCATTATAAAAGTGTCTGCTAAAAAAAAGAGTACATAAGAGAAATCATTTTCCAACCCAACTACACTTGCAGAGTGCATTTCCACTTCATTCTACCTCATCAGTTGTCTTCAAAAGGAACCAAATTACTGCCACACAAACACAAATCATCAACCATATTTGTTTTTTCCTTCCTGTCTTGGGCTTTCCCCTTTTAGTAATCCAAAGATAAATGTCCTCCCATATAAAAAATTCGCATCCAATCTGCACAAAAACACACGAATTGTGATTATTGAATGCTATTTGTGGTTGACTTTCATAATATTGCAAATTACCTGTTCTGGGCATCTCAAAAACCTTCTACCCGAATTTTGGGGAGATCTTGAGGTGTAGTGTTCTGTCACTCTTCCACAGAAGCAATAGACATTCATGGTTAATCCGAAGGTTTCAAGTTTGTCTTTGTTCTTTTCTTTTCTTCTTTCTTCTCATTCTTCTTCTCCTTCTTCTTTTTACGTCTTTTACTCTGTTTTGGGGATGGAAGATGATATATACGAATCTTTGGTATGTTTTAGAGGGAATTTCTAGAGGGAAATGAGGGAAATAAGGGAGGAGGAAGGAGAATGACAAAAGGCCCTTGAGAATGGCGTGATGTTTCTCACGTGACATGTTTTTGTTAGATGTAAACGGCAAAAGCTAACGGATTGACCAATTTAAAACTAATTATATAGTTGAGTGGCTAAGTTGGAACCAATCGTAGTTTAGTGACCAATTTAAAACTTTTATAATAGTTGGATGGCCATTCGTGGTATTTACTCAAAGATCTGTGTCATTGTTCTTTGGAAAACAGAGGGAGCATTTTTGAGACCGAAGGGCATCACTATCCATTGGTAGTGGTAACCTATGATACAAAATGCTGTTTTATGTTTTTCACTGGGTTCAATTCCAATTTGCCAAAATCCTACTTTGAGATCAAATTTTGAAAAAATCTTTGCATGGGATAGTTGGTTGAAAATTAAATGTTTTTGTGGAAGAGGAAACTTATCACTGCGTAAGAAATGGTTAAGGGGCGGGTAGTTTATGACAAGTCTCATTTTTCCACGAACTTGCTCTGATCATTTGTTTACATAAAAGGCTTCGCACACCCATTTGGTGGTTGTTTCTTCTATGAGTTTCTGCTACACAAGGGCTTGCAGTTATACAGTGGCAAGGGATAAATGTTCTGGATTCATTCTAGAATGAGAGGCTTTGGTAGGATTGACATCTTCATTGAGCTTAAAACGAAGCTTAACGAAGTATTTAGGATTTTGTCAAAGAGGATTGGAACATTTTTGAAGAAATTCGGTATTGGATTCTATGAACACCCCAATCCACGACTCTCGTGCGAACGCTGGTTTTCCTAGAACAAAGCATCTTGCATTAAGTGTTGAGTCATCATGTATATAGAAGACCGTTAGGAAAACTCCATTTTCGGCCGCGTTGGGAGTTTGATATAACCTTTGTTGCCTCTTCGTTTACTAGGACGGGGATCTAGTTTTTTCCGAGTGTTCCCGGGAAAAATTTTGTGAGCCAACCGCAGCCCCCAGCCGCACGCTCCCAGCCGTACGGCTACCTGCCAGCCGTACGGTTGGCACCCTAGCCGTACGCCCCAACCGCACACCCTAGCCGCACGCCCTAGCCGCACGACCCAACCGCATGCCCCAGCCGCACGCTCCAACCGCACGCCCCAGCCGCATGTCCTGCGGCTACCCCCAACCGCATGCTCCCAGCCGCACGCCCTGCGGCTACCCCTTGCGGTTGGCCTCTTTTGGAGCGTTTTTGGCGAAATTTTTGCTATGAAAAGGACCCTTGGGCTCTCATTTAAGGACATCAACACTCAATAGTGTTTTTAGCAAATTGAAACTCTGTCAAAGTTATTAGAGAGTCGTTTTAGAGGAATTCTAAGAGAGAGAAAATCTAGATAGAGAATTTCTAGAGAGAGAAAATCTAGAGAGAGAAAATCTAGAAAGAGAAAGTTCTAGAGAGAGAAAGGAGCAATCAAGGCAAGGTTCTTATTTCTTCTTCAAGCGCAACAGGTATATTTTCTACAACCCTCCTTAATTTCAGTACTGCATTTAATTTCATTTTTAATATAGAAAATTAGACAACTTGCAAAGAAGTTCCTTGCTTTCAAAACAAGTCCTTTCTAAGTTTTACAAAGAAAACTAAAACCCGTTTTGACACATTTTCAAAACAAACAAAAATACAAAAACAGTTTCCAAAAGAATGGAACTACGAGACTCTGATTTCATTCTACGAATGAATACGTAGGCGCTCGCAAAGCTCGAGTCTGATTTCAAAATACCGTTTTAAATCAAACTTATTTGGAAAGGACTATTCTGAAAACTATTCAAACTACTTGCAAGATATCTAAAATAGGAATTAGATACATGATCCATTAAGAGACCGAAAGGGCGAATTGGGTGCCTAACACCTTCCCAATTCGTAACGTAGTTCCCAAACCCTAGCAAAGTATATTTTAAAACTCTGGTTTCAAACGTATGAAAGATAATTCGTTTTCGAATTATCCTTTGTACGATCTTTTGTTTGTTTTCTCGAAAAACAAACTGGCGACTTTATAAAGCACGTTTTTCAAATAAAACCGAGAACGAGGACTCTTCTTCTCTCGGGTCGCGGGTCCGGATTACCACAGATTCAGCACATGAGGTCTTTATGAGTTGAGCGGTGAGGGATTCAATGGAGGAATTATTGGTTAAAGGAAATTCTATCATTAGGGATTGAATTTGATAGGCTTCTGAGGGAGAGATCCAAGGTAGTGGGTATTTTTTGTAACGTAAACCATCATCAGAAAAATTTAGACCTGAGATATGTCGAATGATATCGAAACTTATGAGAATATCGTTTTGGGGAAGTGAAGTACCATACACTTTATGTCGAATTATTTTTTCTGGGAAAATTTGGAGTTGGATAGCCTTACTGATTTTATCAACTATAAGGATATTGCCATTTGCAACTTTAAAACCGATGGAACATTTTCGCTAATAGGAAAATGGTAACTTTGAGGGGTTCATGAAAGTTCGAGCTTATCCGGTATCAAAGAATGCTATCATGGGAATGGATTTATGGTAAGATTTTTGGATGGGAGAAATTTTTGCATAAGGAACTAGTTGTGGAGCAAGGGATAGACATTCTTCCAAAGAGCTAACCATTGGTAACTTGGATTCAGATTCTGATTCTGAAAGGGATTATGAGGTAACATCTGAGTGGGAGTCTTCTTCTTGATCTGTATAATGTATTTGCATGATAGTTTCTGGAGAAGCTTCTTTTTTTGTGGAGAGAATAGACTCAATATCAGATTCAACTATGTCTGGATGATGTTGTTAGAGGAGGGCCATTAATGCTTCTTTCTTCTTGGTCTTAGGACAATTTTTGGCAAAATGTCTTTTCTTATGACATATGAAACATTCGTCAGTGCGTTTTTTCCTGAAATTTCTTTTCTTGGCAAACTTCCAGGAGTTCTTCTTCTTGAAACACCTTTGTTTGGAATGCTTCTTCCATGGCTTGTCATCATCATAAGACTTGCGTTTGGACCGTTTGGAACACTTAGAACTTTTCATTTTCTGTGAGATCTGTAGTCACACTGCTTGTCATTCTTGTATTTAATCTTCATCCAATCTTTCTTACAAGAGGAAGAGATCCTTTCTCTATTCTTCTGAATGTTCTCCATCAGTGTTTGTTGATTGCAGATGCGTTCAATTGCATCAATGAACAATTCATAGATATCTGCGAGGGAGAGATTTTTGAATTCCAGCTTCTGAATTTTGATGAGTTTTTTGGCTTCAATTACTAGCGGATCTGGAAATAAATGGAAGATGATCTATTTGAGACTCACATCATCAATTCCGCCTAGTACGTAGAAACCCTTGGAGACATGCTCATAATTTTTTTAAGATCCTTGAGATCTAGAGAACAACATTTCATATTCAAAAGCTTATCTCGCATAATATCAAGGTGGCAAAGAAGTTTGCCAACAAATTCAATGTACATGAGACGGAGGAATTTGTCAAATGTTTCTTGCTTTTGGAAGATAATCTGTCTGTATTTGCCAAGTGATTGGTACCAATCTTTTAACCGACTAGTTAAGCGAGCTAAGAAACACTTAAAGACTTTTGGTTGAGGATGGTTTTATCAAATCTGTCACGCTATTCTTTTGGTGGAACATCATTAAGCGCAAAACATTGATAATTTTCACTGGCTGGGACTTTTGGCAATGAATAATCCTCATCATCACTGGAGCTTTCTGTTGGGGATCTTCAATTATGGGATCATTGGGATTTGGAGAAGCTAGTGGCAGTGGTGGAGGTTGCTCTTGCCTGGGATGCTGTTGTTGGGTTTGAGCCATAAAAACGTCCTTAAAACTTTCAAACAAGTCTTGCTTGTGGGCTTTAACCTATGGCCTATCATTTAATGCGAGGTTTTTCAAGAATTATGAGATCTGATTTTCAGGCACACTTTCTTCATTATGAACAGCAAACATGCCCATATGTCGAGTGGACGCACCCTGTGTTGTATTATGTTCTTCAAAATATGCTGCTGGGTGAGTAATAGCACTGGTTCTTTGAAAAGATTGCTGGATTGGCTGGACTGAGCGAACTGGTTGACAATAAGTATCTAAATACATGTCATCGTAATCAGGATTTCTGGTGGAAATTCAGGGAGAGACGGATGCTTTGGTTTTAGGCTTAGAGTGGGAATAGGGGTTTTAGGTCTGGTGGTCTTTGGTTTTGGGTTAGGGCAATGTAGGGGTTTTCGTCATAGAACATCTGCCCAAAGATCTGTACTGTTTGGATTAGTAAGACCTGGTGATGGGACAGTGTTACCAAAACTTAATCCAGGGAATGATTTTAGGGCCTGTTGGAGGGAATCAAGTTGAGCCTGGAGGGATTTCTGCTCTTGATGCATTTCAGAGAAGTAAAAGGACATGGATGAGAAATCAGTAACCGTATTCGCCAATTGTCGCATTTTATCATCAATTTGCTTCATCCTGCTGCGAATTTCTATGATTGACTGATCTATTGCCTCTACTCTTGTTAGCTTGCTTTCGATTCTTCTCGTGGATTTGGCAATCTGGGATAACACAGTATTCTGAGCAACTACATTTTCTACTTGCCAATTGAGAGCGGCCTCTGCTGCTGTAACTTTTTTGGGTTCTCCATTAGCATTAACTGTGGTTGGATTTTTGACCTTCCACATGTGTCTTGTGTTTTGGGATTGGTTTTCAAAGTCTTTAGGAGGTGGATAGGGAGAAGGGACTTCACGTTCTTCCATTAAGAAACACGAAATAGGTTCTGGTTTATAGGTTTGGAACATTGAGGGTTGGAATGAAGATGGTTTTTGAAGGGCTTTGATTGCTTTCTGGGCATTTGGAGGGAGACGAGACGTATTTTGTGGTTTTGGTTTTGGTGGAGAAGGATTTTGAGGAGGAGGTGGAGGTGTGCAATCTGGTACTTCTGGAGGAGGTGTTGGTAATTGAGTGGTTCTGTATGTGACATAGAAGTCAAATTTACTTGAAGGTTCACGAAGGATATCAACTGTTCTATCGCCATGTTCATAGCGTTCTTGAAGTTGTTCTTGGGAATTTAGTCGCTTTCCTTCACTCACCTTCTTTTTTCTCCTGTACCTCTTCAACTCTGCTGGGTCCAATTTGTTTTCACAGTTGGCTTCTTCATAAGCTTTACAATAGCATGTATCATACCAAATGTGACCTTTAGAGTCTCGCCCTTCATAGATGGGGTTACTTTCTTGATTAAAGTATAAAATCTTCATCGGCAGATTTTTGAATACGGGTCTGTCGGGTAATGCTCAAGGGGCTGAAACATATTGATTTCTGTGACAAAGGGATTTCGCTGAGGGGACGAGGGCCTTTTAAAGGAGACTTCTACTTGGCAATTTGGACGCTTGATGTAGATCGGATCTGCTGATTGAACCGATTCACTGGATGATTCTTGGTGGAGAATCTCGTAAGATGTAACCCATTTTTCAGGTAACAACTTAATCAATTTTGAACAGGGCAACTGCTTTGGGATATTGTGAACACCCCAATCCACGACTCTCGTGCGAATACTGATTTTCTTTAAGCATCCTGCATGTAATCATGAATCATCATACATGCAGAAAGACTGATAGGAAAGACTCCAATTTTGGACGCGTTGGGAGTCTAAAATAACCCCTGTCGCACGCCCAACCGTACGGCTTCCTGCCAACCGTACGGTTGGCACATCCTAACCGCACCCCCTAGCCGCACGCCCAACCGTACGGCTACCTGCCAACCGTACGGTTGGTACCTCCTAACCGCACCCCCTAGTCGCACGCCCAACCGTACGGCTACCTGCCAGCCGTACGGCTGGCACACCCTTGTCGCACGCCCTAGCCGCACGCCATGCGGCTACCCCCTGCGGTTGGCCTCTTTTGGAGCGTTTTTTGCGGATTTTCCCTATAAATAGGACCCTTGGGATCCCATTTTAGGATCATGAACATTGAATAAGATTTTTGGTAAGTAGGAGCTTTGTCAAAGTCTCTAGAAAGTCATTTTTAGAGAAATTCTGAGAGAGAAGGCTAGTGAGAGAAAGCTTTAGAGAGAGAAAGCTCTAGAGAGAGAAGGAAATCAAGGCAAGGTTCTTATTTCTTCTCCAAACGCATCAGGTATATTTTTCTAAGACCCTCCTTAATTTCAATACTGCATTTAATTTCAATTTTAATACAGAAAATTAGATAACTTGCAAAGAAGTTCATTGCTTTCAAAACAAATCCTTTCTAAGTTTTACAAGAAATCTAAAATCCGTTTTGACACATTTTCAAAACAAACAAAAATACAAAAACAGTTTCCAAAAGAATGGAACTACGAGACTCTGATTTCATTCTACGAATGAATACGTAAGCACTCGCAAAGCTCGAGTCCGATTTCAAACTACCGTTTTAAATCAAATTTATCCGGAAAGGACTATTCTGAAAACTATTCAAACTACTTGCAAGATATCTAAAATAGGAATTAAATACATGATCCATTAAGAGACCGAAAGGGCAAATTGGGTGCCTAACACCTTCCCAATTCGTAACGTAGTTCCCGAACCCTAGCAAAGTAAATTTTCAAAATAAATCTCTAGTTTTAAACGTATGAAAGATAGTTCATTTTCGAATTATCCTTCGTACGATCTTTTGTTTGTTTTCTCGTAAAACAAACTGGCGACTCTATAAAACACGTTTTCAAATAAAACCGAGAACGAGGGACTCTTCTATTTCTTCTCGGGTCGCGGGTCCGGATTCTCACAGATATAGCTAGCTGTTGGTACTGAATTTGAATCAATAGTCAACATGAGAGCCTCTGCAGTGTCTGAGCCTAGGATACTGACATCATAAGAATGATTCTGCAGACGGGAGATCATCTCGTGGCGGATGGTGGCTGCCGAAGTTCCTGCAACCATTGGAACTCCATGAATCTGGACTTGAATTTTCAAGGCTTTTGTAAGATGTTTATCTGAGACTGGAATGTTGAAATTTGGATACAACGTAAAAAATACTGTACCAGCATTTAAAGTAGCCTGGACATTTCCAAGAACTGCTTGATGATAAGTAGTCATACGGGAATCCAAGAGAGCAATCTTAACAACTACTAGAAGACCTTTTCGACCGTGGAACCGGATAAAACTGTTCTTTAGAACCAGAAGGGACGATTAAGGAATCAAACTTACTTACTTGAACGTATTCTTTAATTAGGAGTTTAGATGACTTGCTTGAAACAAATTTTCTGATTTGTCTGGTGAAACTTTTAGGAGTGGGTTTTGTAAAAATGTTATATGTGTTTACAGTGGGTAAATCCATTTGAGGAATAACATTTTCGTTTGGAATATGAAAGATTTCATACAAGGACTCTATTCTATTTTCAAAACGAGACGAAGACAACATAGAACTAGACCGACTTAAAGTAGAACTAGAAGGATTTTTTGAACTACAATCAGAATTTTTGAAAAAAGACATTATTTTTGATTTCTTTTAAAATATAAGTTCTTTTACTAAAGGATAACAAATAAATATATATATATATATGGACTTAAGCTTCTTCTGAGGATATAGATATTTTCTTCTGTCAAGGAAGACGACCTTAAGAATATGTAAAATAATTTTTTCTTCATTTTAGACCACATATGTGAGTTATCGAGCTAAACACGGCATCCATTGCCTTCAACTGCTCTTTCCTCAAGCACCCTGTTTAAAAGGTTTCAAAATTATTTACTTTTCTTAAGAACTGTACTTAGTTTCTGAGTATGTTAACTTCAAATTTCTGATACGAGAGATCCACTTAACAAAATCTAAGTTTTTTGATGTGAGAGATCCACTAAGTGGCAATCATAGAGCATACTAATCATAGATCTGTTAATTTATGGCAGTCGCAGGGCATACTTTGAGAAGTACTGCATCTCATACTATACATAGTACAATTATCAGACATCTTTCAGATATATATTATAATCAGGAGCTTAAACTCATACAAAATTTATTTGATCCGTTAGATCAGAACTTAATAAAGAAGACTACGCAAGAGACATCGTAGCTACCTCTGATACCATTAAGGGTGATATTTGTAGCTTCGGACTATACAGTACTGTAGCGATAATTGAATTGCAAAAACAATAACAATCAAACAAGAGATTAGAAACATAAAAGATGAATAAACAATATAGAAGACTGAAAACTATAGAACAAGTTAATACCAAACTTAAAAGTAGAATATCATTACCTTTTTGTGTCATGGGGACACACCCTAGGGGTGTGTGTTCGTAGGCGGTTTCTTTAATTCCCAGCAAACGGCTTATCGGATTGATCTAATTTTTTAATATCTTGTTTCTCATTATATAACATATCTACGGACCAAATTTTAGATTATTTGGACTTCAGAAAGGTCTTCTTTTGATTACTTGTAGTAAACTCTCAATTTTCTGAATTCCCGAAGATTCGACCGTCGGATTGAGCTGATTTTTGAATTCATTCACTACACCAAAAATCATCTTGTGAGAATCCGCAAATGCGACCCCCGGGTCTCGTCCCCGTTCGTTGGGCATCTGAAACGTCGGATAGGAACCCGTCGTTCCATTTGTTTAGATTGTTTTGATAATTCATATCGGGTGTCCCTATGTCTATTCTAGATGCAAAGGGGTTCGTTTAGAGTCGCTAGTACGTTTTACGAGAAAACGGACAAAACAGTTGTGTAAGAGGAAAGGCTACAAATAAGCCTTTCTTTACACGTTTGTCTACGAAACCAGGATTCTATAGGGTTCAGGAACTATATTACGGTTTGGGAAGGTGTTAGGCACCCATTCCGCCCTTTCGATCTCTAGTGGACTTATATGTTTATTTTATGTTGAAGAACTTGGATGCTTTTACTGATAGTCTACTACTTCTCGAATAAAAACCATAATTTTTAGGGAAAGCAGGAAAGGGTATGAAAAGCCTTTGTGTTCCGAGATCCGATGTTTTTATTATTTAAAGATGTAAATACAAATGACAAAACCTTTTATTTTGAAAAAGTATCCCATATCATTTCCTCAGATAATGACGGATTTCTTGGGTTGTAATTACTTTCGTAAAAGTTCGGATTTATATCGGGACTGATTTAATATGGAACTAGAACTCTTTGAGGAGACTTTTATCAGACACGTCACAGTCTATAGAAGAGACAGGATATGTTGATTTTAGTTCCTAGATAAGTCTTATCAGTCCGGGTTTTGAAAACAGAATTTTATTCGGATGGTGATATGCTTACTCTTTTGGTTTTGCAAATGGTTTTATCAGGGTCTTTTGTTTTGAAAACGGTAGACTGCTTTGTAACTTGGTAATAAGTTTATTCAAATAAAACGTGGACAAAACAACAGAAATAAAACAAGTACACAGATAAACCTGATTTCCGAGCGCGTTAAGAATCTAGTACACAGATAAACTCAATTTGTTTAATACTTTGTCTTGAAATTTATACAAGTAGCTTAGAAAATAAAAACATGGCCCCCCTAAGAAAATATTTTTAAGCTTTTGGTGGAAAAAATATCATGATTGCCAGAAAGATGAAATTTTACCACCTACAAAATTTTGACAATCAAACACACAAAAAGTAGCAACTTGAGTGAAAAATTCTTATTTTTCATAAAAAATTATGAGAATCAAACACACCCTAATATAACAACAAACAAAAAAGGGACAACCCAACAAAAACACCAAACTAAAAATCAAGCTATCGTAAAACTAATAACTTGACCATACACCAACAAAAGAAAAAAAAATTGAAACCTAGAATCCAACAACAACAACAAAACTCGTAACAAAACGTAATTAGTTTTGTTGCTGCAACTCCAGAAGCCTAAGTAGACATTGTAAAAGTTCATGAGGAAACCCGTCAGCCACACCATACTCAACATCACCACTTTATGTGGTACCTAGAAAACAATTTGTTCATCCAAGGTAGATGGGCCTCTAAGATAAACGTCCCGGTGGTTGAGGAGGCTTTCATTCTTGTCTTGCAGGTTTAATTAGCATATGCTTCTGGCAGCGCCCCGTTAGAAAAATTGAGTTTTAAACAAGTCTATAATAACACTAATATGCAAATATCTTATTTAATTACTAGAAGAGACTTTATTTACCTTCCTGACGAGAATAATAATAAGAAAGAGAATATAATACGGCAGAGAGATTTCCGGCGATAATAATCTTCTCCTTCTTCAGATATTTCCGAGAATTTGATTCCCGAGACTGGACACGTCGAGTGTCGAGAATAGATTCGATAATTCTTTGGAAATAAGACGATACTCGAGAAAAATGCTTGACGAAAGATCAGAAAATCAGATCATAAACTTCGCTGCCAGACTGCTCTAAAACTGTTGTTTTTTGCTCTGTTTTTGGTGTTTTGTTACTATTCAACTTGCTCTCTAGAACCCACGGGGGTGCTGGCCTATTTATAGTGACGAAAAGGTGTATGTCGCGTGACAATCTGGTGTATGTCGCGCAACAATCTTGACTGTCGCGTGACATTCTACTTTAATGATGATTCTGACTCACTGATGAGTCAGAAAGTGGAGTGGTGGGCCATTTGTCGCGCGACATGTCCCCATAAAGGAGTGATTGTCGCGCGACATACTGCTTTTAATGATGATTCTGACTCACTGCTGAGTCAGAAAGTGGAGTGGTGGGCCATTTGTAGCGCGACATGTCCCTAGAAAGGGGATTGTCGCGCGACATACTGCTTTTAATGATGATTCTGACTCACTGCTGAGTCAGAAAGTGGAGTGGTGGGGGGATTGTCGCGCGACATGTCCCTGGAAAGGGGATTGTCGCGCGACATACTGGACTGTCGTGCGACATTTCACTTTTAAAACATGTTTGTTTGGCCAACAAACTCTTCGGGGCAGTTCCGGGTGTTCGGGTGAGTCTTGGACTCAAAAAACAGTACTTTCGAAGGTCGTTAGGGTTCTTGCGGGGGTCACGGATCGGGGTGTCTACACATCTTAAGAGACTGACTTTTTTCGGTCAGTCGCTTAATCACTTCTTAGGCGACTAACATTATTGTCCGTCACTTAAGCATGCTTAAGTGACTACACTTAAGTGACTAGAGTTAATTAGTCGCCTAGGAGGCTCTTAGGAGACTATACTTCATCGACCATCCTTTGTTAGTCGCCTAAGAAACCTTATGCGACTACACTTAAGAGCTGACCTATGTTCATTACTTCAGAGATCTTAAGCGACTACACTTAAACGGCTAGAGTTAATTAGTCGCGTAGGAGGCTCTTATGCAACTATACTTTAGCGACCATCCTTTGTTAGTCGCCTAAGAGACCTTATGCGACTACACTTAAAAGACTGACCTATGTTCGTCACTTAAGAGATCTTAAGCGACTATACTTAAGCGGCTAGAGTTAATTAGTCGCCTATGAGACTTTTATGCGACTATACTTCAGCGACCATCTTTTGTTAGTCGCCTAAGAAACCTTATGCGACTACGCTTAAGAGACTGACCTATGTTTGTCACTTAAGAGATCTTAAGCGACTGAGATTCATATGTCAGTCGCTTAAAAGCTTCCACCGACATTTTTAGTCAAGACTTTGACCAGACTGCTTAAGAGACTGTGAACACCCCAATCCACGACTCTCGTGCGAATACTGATTTTCTTTAAGCATCCTACATTTAATCATCATGCATGTAGAAAGACTTATAGGAAAGACTCCAATTTTGGATGCGTTGGGAGTCTAAGATAACCCTTGTTGCCTCTTCGCTTACTAGGACGGGGATCGACCTGCGCATTTTTTATGAGCCAGCCGCACCCCCCTGTCGCACGCCCAACCGTACGGTTGGCACATGCCAACCGCACGCCCAACCGTACGGCTACCTGCCAGCCGTACGGCTGGCACACCCCTGTCGCACGCCCCAGCCGCACCCCATGCGGCTACCCCTGCGGTTGGCCTCTTTTGGAGCGTTTTTGGCGCAATTATTGCTATAAATAGGACCCTTGGGATCCCATTTTGGGAGGATCAACATTCAATAGTATTTTTGGGAAGTAGGAGCTTGGTCAAAGTTTTGAGAAAATCATTTTTTAAAGAAATTCTGAGAGAGAAGGCTAGTGAGAGAGAAGGCTAGTGAAAGGAAGTTAGTGAGAGAAAGCTCTAGAGAGAGAAAGTTCTAGAGAGAGAAGGAAGTCAAGGCAAGGCAAGACTCTCCTATCTTCTCCAAGTGCAGCAGGTATAACTTTCTACCACTTCTCTAAATTTCGGTATTGCATTTTTAATACAGGAAATTAGATAACTTGCAAGGAAGTTCACTGTTTTCTAAACTAGTACATTCTAAGTTTTACAAGAAAACTAAAATCCGTTTTGACACGTTTTCAAAACCAACAAAAACAAAAACAGTTTCCAAAAGAAAGGAACTACGAGACTCTGATTTCATTCTATGAATGAATACGTAGGCGCTCGCAAAGCTCGAGTCTGATTTCAAAATATTGTTTTAAACTAAATCTATCCGGAAAGGACTATTCTGAAAACAATTCAAACTACTTGCAAGATATCTAAAATAGGAATTAGATGCATGATCCATTAAGAGACCGAAAGGGCAAATTGGGTGCCTAACACCTTCCCAATTCGTAACGTAGTTCCCGAACCCTAGCAAAGTAAATTTTCAATATAAATCTCTGGTTTCAAACGTATGAAAGATAATTCGTTTTCGAATTGTCCTTCGTACGATCTTTTGTTTGTTTTCTAGTAAAACAAACTGGTGACTCTATAAAATACGTTTTCAAAGAAAACCGAGAATGAGGACCTATTTCTTCTCGGGTCGCGCGGAGGTTCGGATTCTCACAGTGGCGACTCTGCTGGGGACGTCGAGAACTAAGCTCTATTATAATGGATCATATATTTATATCCTGTTATTTATTAGATATAGGTCTTGTAAGCCTTAGTCCTAGGATAACATAGAAACGATTTAGGTGGATACCCTGATGCCTTTATTTGCTAATTATGTGAGGAAAATCTTTTTCATAATTAAAATTGTGTAAATTATCATAACAAACCCTAAAGCATTGATCAATAATGGACCGCCATATTGTTATTTGCACGCACTCACGTCTTATCATGCATTTTCGCGAGTGTGAATTTACCCTATCAACCTCGGGACCAGAGTCATGACTAGGCCGTGGACTTACGGGTATGCACTAGCCGAAAGCGCCTGGGACCACTCTCCTTGGCCAAGTACTTACCGAGGTATATAGAGTGACGAGAACACTCACGTACCCGGGATGTATATCAAAAGGTCCTTACACGTACCTGCGCTCTTGAGGTATATCGTAAGACCTGCCAAATAGGAGGGAGCCTTAAACCTTACCCTCTTCAACCACGCTTGCATATAGGGGAGTCAGCTTAGAACACAAAGATTTTCTGCATGGTTTTAATGACCAACAGTCGTGAGAATCTAGTGAGCGGAAGCCCTGATTCCATAAACAAAGCAACTCATGAGGAGAGATCTTCCCATATTTTCAAATGATTTTTCGAAAAACTCTTTTCAAAATGATTTCCCAAAACTATAGACGGTCAGGGAACCCATGGAATTCTATTCCTACCCTACCGCTATACGGGACTCTCAAGTTGTCGCCATTGGTCTATTTTCGATCTCACCTAAACTTTTTTGTGTGTTTACTTTCGTCCCGATCGATGTATTTCTGGATAAGGTCCGGCAATTTCTAAATGATATATTGTTGTTATTTTCCGGGGGAATGCGCGCAATCGAATTTGTTCTTTTTTCCGGTGAAGCAGATATTCATCCTGGCCTCTGTGTGGGCTGGAAGAGATAGCACCGGGAGACTCGTCAGACCAGATTCCTCTGAAAACATGGATCAGAATACCCCGAACCGGAATGTGAACAACCAATTGAACAATGCAGCGGATCCGCCGCCCGGTCCTTTTTACCCAAACCCGGGAATGCCGCAGAATAATACTGTTGGGGGTCAACCGCTACATCATACTCCATTTGTGAATATTGACCCAAACCTAGCCAGTTCAAGCGGAAACATGAATGCTCCGTAACCGAATCCCGAAGATATGTATCGAATGTTGATGAATTTGAACCAAAGCATGGCCATGTTATTAAGTGACAATAAAAATACTCGTGCCAAGTTGGACGAGTTGGCTAAAGGGCGCATGACAGAATCACCAAGAGAAACTCCGGTTATTCTACCACCACCACCGCCACTCTCAGTTCATACCGAAGTACCACCGCCGTATGAACAGTTGAACCAACCCAAACCCATGCCTGATCCGGTCGGCAATTGGTTACAACAGGACCTGACCAATCAAGCCCCTCCACAGATGCAACCGATCCATGAACCATACCACGATCCGTATTATGACCCAATAAGAAGGCCCATGAGTATCCAAGGGGAGGGCCCCACGCCAATAGAAACTCACCGGGGGGATAGAGACTTGTCTGAGCTTAAGGAGCAGTTGAAAGCACTTACCCAAAAAGTAGCTGAAAGTTCGAACGATTTGACCCAGATGCAAAGCTACAACTTATACCCTGAGGCTCATTATCCAGTGGGTTTTAAGATGCCCTCCATCCCAAAATTTACAGGCACTACACCACCAGAACTCCATCTGAAATCTTATGTCCGTTCAATGAGAATTTATGATCTCGGTGAGGCTGAATTAGCCAATTCCTTTCACCTCACTTTGGTAGGACCGGCCCAGAGTTGGTTTTTGAACCTTGAAAAGCATCGTGTTAGATCATGGTCCGCCATTGTCCAAGAGTTTGTGTCACAGTACAAAACTAATGAGGAACTTAAAGTTACAAGGAAACATCTAGAGATGGCTAAGCAGAAGGAGAATGAGAGTATTAGTGAGTTTGTAACAAGATGGAGGGAACTGGCCGCCCAAATAGTGGAGCGCCTAGATGAAGAGGAACAACTCGGAATGATTGTGAAGAATTTGAAACCAGATATTCGGGCCCAAATGGGACACCAGTTCTTTGGCAGATTCAAAGCCTTACTCCACGTAGGCAACGAAATTGAGGAGGAATTAGCCAAGCAGGCTGAAATCAAAAAATCCGCTTCACAGTACAAGAAGACTTCCACGTCTGCCATCAATCAAGTTACGTCTTCTGGGTCCTACGGTCGGGGGTATTCCGGCAACCCCTTTGGTCAAAACTCTGTGAAAAACATTGGGGATTTGGGATATCGTAACAACAACAACAGTAATCTCAGGACATTTGATCAGAATCGCTCACGAGATAGACATTTTTCGCAATTACCGGGACCGTTGGGAAAGGTTTTCGAACAACTGAAAGAAGCCGGGATTATGTATCCCATGAATCCGAGGCCATTACCACAACAGATACCACCTCATTGGAACATGAATGAACATTGCGAATATCACCAAGGTTTCAGACACACTACCGATAGTTGTATGGCCCTGCGGCATGCTATCCAGAACTTAATTGATAGCAAAAGGATTCCTGACCCGTCAGCCCCGAATGTTGCAAGGAACCCCCTCCCCAATCACCGGATAAATGCTATCGAGGAGGATTAAGATTTACCAGATCCTGTACTCTTGATTAAACCCGCCGGGAATACAAAAAATATTGAAGTATGGAAACTTAGCTGTCCAAAGCTTTCGCCCACAGTCATTTAATATACTCCCTCGAAATCCCAGAAATCCGTTGAAGAAGTCGAAGATGAAACATTGTTGGGGTTATCTGTTGATGAAACATGCACCATGCAGTCACAAGAGATAGTTAGCCCAAAAGTTATGGGCTGGATGAAACAAATGCAGTTCATACCAGGTTTTGGGCTCGGTAAACAGAATCAAGGGATCGCCCACTTTCCACAGATTAAAGGCAACCCGAGGCGACAAGGGCTCGGGTATAACCAAGGAAAAACAATAAAAAAGGAAACCCATCCAAGAAAGAATTTCTCACAGATAAACATGATCACCTTCGACTGGAACACAATTTCGCAAGTCAATGAAAGGTCGCCTCCAACTCCAGTTGAAACACCTGAAGGGACAAGTGACCCGGTCGCAACATGGGTCCAACAGTTGACCCGTTCTGGTAGAGTTTACCAATCGCCAAATACTAAGCAACCTATAGAACCTGCAAAAGACCCGGAAGAAGGGCGTGTTGTTGAACAGTTGAAGAAAACACAAGCCCAAATTTCAATCTGGGGACTCCGGGTAGCATCCAAGCCACATCGTATAGCACTAATGAAAATGTTAGATAAATCGGGTGTTTCCTCTTGAAGCCACCCCAAATGAGTTAACAGCGATGATCGCTTCAATGGGGGTACAAAAACAAGTTCTTGGGTTTTTTGATGAAGATTTATCACTACTGGGTCGGAATCATAACCAAGCTCTACATATCACCGTTGTTGCTTATGGAATGTCTATACCGTACGTGCTTGTGGATAACGGTTCTACAATCAACGTATGCCCATTGAAAACTGCTGTTCGTTTGGGTATTGATTTAACTGCCATGGAAGAATCACCAGTCACAGTACGAGCATACGACAATACCAAGCGGGAGGTATTAGGTTCCGTCATGCTGAGTATGCAAATAGGACCGGCTTCATTTACCACTGAGTTTCAAGTCATAGATATCCCTTCAAGCTTTAATTTGTTATTGGGACGAGTTTGGTTGCATGAGGTTGGCGCACTGCCTTCTTCCCTTCATCAAAAAATGAAAATACCCTTCAACGGGGATATCATCATCATCAAGGGAGATCCTGAAAGGGCAATAGTCCCAAAAAACTCGCCAGTATTGGGAATCGGAAGCCAAGATGTCCAACTCAGGGGATTTTCGTATGAGCCAAAGGTGCAAACTCTTACCACGCAGACTGTGAATTATCTGCCCCCTGATGATATGTCGACCATGAATACGCAAGTAATAAAGATGATGAGGAAAATGGAATTTTTACCGGGGATTGGTTTGGGAAAATATCAAGTCGGCATTGCCCAAATGATCGAACCATTCCAACAACCGAGTCCTCTTGCTGGGTTGGGATATGTGGGAGATGTTAGCCAAATGAAAAGTGCCGTATCTGCCGATAGTTCATTAAACGGATGGTTTATAAAAGAGGGTGAAGACTTTCCTTACTGCGGGTTTCAGGAACCATGGGTAAATGAAGAGGGGAAAAGACAACCGAGATTAGAAATTTTCTATGAAGAAGACTTGTATGTCAGTGAAGGATTTACTCACACCTTCTCGTCTCGATTAAAGATTACCCGACCACCTATCGAGCCACTGGAAGAGGAAGATATGCTGGGTAATATGTTTGAGGTCATGGCAATTGAGGAAGATTACCTTGGGGATCCGGTGCATCTTATACGCCCTATCGAAGGAAAGAAGAAGCAGAGAGAGAGAAATATTGATAGAAATGTACGAAATTTAGAATGTATGCTATCTGTGCAAAGTGGTGTTTCTATCAATAAAATTGCCAATCTTTTCCCTTACTTTGATTCTTGTGATGTTGAAATTATGAATGAAAATTTGAATGATGAGCAGCGAATACAACCCATTGAAGGAGACACGGTCACAATAAATCTGGGAACATCCGATGATAAAAAAGAAATAAAAATTGGGGCCGAATTAAGCCATGATGAAAAAACAGACTTAGAAAATTTGTTGAAAGAGTTTGTTAATGTTTTCGCTTGGTCATATGCTGATATGCCGGGTTTAGATGCCAACATTGTGATGCATGAAATACACACTAAACCCAAATGTAAACCTGTCAAGCAAAAGTTAAGAAAACTAGTACCTGAATGGTCGCTCAAAGTTAAAGAAGAAGTCACAAAGCAATTGGATGTCGGATTCATACGGGTTGTTGAATACCCTACTTGGTTGGCCAACATAGTACCAGTGCCAAAATCCAATGGCAAAGTACGGGTTTGAGTTGATTATCGCAATTTAAATGCTGCATGTCTAAAAGATGATTTTCCACTGCCAAACATTGATCTCATTGTCGACAACACTGCAAATCATGCTTTAAAATCATTCGTCGATGGATTTGCCGGGTATAATCAGATCAAAATGCGTCCTGATCATCAGGAAAAGACATCCTTTATCACACCATGGGGTACTTACTGCTACACTGTCATGCCATTTGGGTTGAAAAATGCCGGGGCCACATATCAGAGAGCCGCAACTACTCTATTTCATGATATGATTCATAAGGAAGTAGAGGTGTATGTCGACGACATGATCATCAAATCATTAGACCGGGCAAGTCATGTGGAAACTCTTCGTATCTTCTTTAAACGGCTTATGCAATTTCAGATGCGTTTGAATCCTCAGAAATGTGTATTCGGGGTCACCAAAGGCAAGATGCTAGGGTATATAGTCAGTAGAAAGGGAATCGAGGTTGATCCGGCAAAGGTTAAGGCTATTCAAGAAATGCCAATCCCTAAAACTGAAAAAGAAATTCGGGGTTTCCTCGGGAGGTTACAGTTCATCAGCAGATTTATTTCACAATTGACTCGAACATGTGAACCAATTTTTAAGTTACTCCAAAAGAACTCGGATAGGCAATGGAATGAGCAATGCCAGGAAGCGTTCGATAAGATCAAGCAATATTTGTCTAATCCGCCAGTCTTAGCACCTCCCCAAGTAGGCATTCCATTGATACTATACATGTCGGTCAATGACTCCTCAGTTGGAGCAATGTTGGCACAACATTTGTTGAAAACAAGAACTGAGCAGGCAATATATTACCTCAGCAAAAAGCATTCTCCGGGAGAACAAAATTATACAGCTTTAGAGAAATCATGCGCTGCGTTAGTTTGGGCTACCCAGAAGTTGCGACATTATATGTTGGTATTTTCCGTGATCTTGATCTCTCGTCTAGATCCCTTGCGGTACTTGTTCGAAAAGCCGTTGTTGACTAATCGAATGGCTAAATGGATGTTCCTACTTTCAGAATTCAACATTTCTTATGTCACTCAAAAGGCCGTCAAAGGGCAAGTCATAGCAGATCACTTAGCAGGCAATCCAATCATTGATGCCGAGCTACAGGACTTCGAATTTCCCGTGAAAGTATCATGGAGATTACCAAAGACGATGAATGGAAAATGTATTTTGATGGGGCTTGTAATCGGAATGGGAATGGAATTGGGATCCTGTTAATTTCGCCTGATCAGACACATGCACCTATGTCTTTTCGATTAGAATTTCCCTGTACCAACAATATCGCGGAGTACGAAGCTTGTATTGTCGGGTTAGAAATTGCTTTGCAGAAAGGGGTTCGTAAAATTCAAGTATTTGGGGATTCCGCTCTCATTATTCATCAGATCTTGAAAAAATGGAAGATCAAAGAGGAAAAACTTGTGCCCTTCTTAACTCAACTCGAAAAAACTTCTGAGAAATTTGAGTGCATTGAATTCTTCTACATCCCGAGAACACAGAACAATTTTGCTGATGCCTTAGCTACTCTGGCCTCGATGATTGAAATTCCGGGGGAGAAAGAAGAAATTCAGATTCAGATTCAAAGACGAATAAATTCGGTATTTTGCCTATCACTCGATGTTGAAAGTGGAAATGAGATCGATCAGAAGGTTTGGTACTACGATATCTGGCAATTACTCAAGCATAATGAATACCCATCACATGCTGACAAAACCACTCGGGTCACGCTTCACCGCCTCGCATCCCGGTTTATCATTTGTGCCGAAAAACTATACCGAAGAAATGATGACGGTATACACCTTCAATGCCTCGATGAAGAAAAGTCCCGAGCAATGATGGAACAAATCCACAGTGGGGAGTGTGGCCCACATATGAGCGGTCATACATTGGCATGAAAGATAGTTCGTCAAGGGTATTACTGGTTAACGATGCAAAAAGATTGTTTTGAATACGTCAAAGGGTGTCACCAATGTCAAATATACGCCAAGGCACAAAAGCTCCCACCAAAAGAATTATACCCTATGACATCTCATTGGCCGTTTTCCATCTGGGGTATTGACATAATCGGTAAGATCTCGCCAAAAGGAAGTAATGGGCATGAATACATCCTAGTAGCTATCGACTATTTCACCAAATGGGTTGAGGCAGAGTCTTACAAGGATTTGAATGCCCGAAAGGTGGCACGATTCATCCGACACAACATCATATGCCGATACGGGGTACCGCATGAGATAATATCCGATAATGGTACGCATTTTGAAGGCGCAGCCAACGAAATCATGGAAGAATATGGAATCAAACGCCACAAATCCTCACCATACCGCCCACAAACTAATGGGGCCGTGGAGGCTGCTAATAAGAATTTGAAGAATATCATTAGCAAAATGGTTAAATCCGGTAGAGATTGGCCTGAAAAGCTCCCGTACGCACTTTGGGGGTATCGAACTACTGAGAGGGTTTCTACAGGATCAACGCCTTTTTCACTTACATATGGCATGGAAGTGGTTTTACCAGTGGAAATGGAAATACCTTCTTTACGGGTTATCCTGGAAAATCAAGTCACTGAGAGTGATTGGGTAAAGGCTCGGTATGAAGAGTTGGCAATGATTGATGAAAACCGATTGAGGGCTTCATATCAACATCAAGGGTATCAAAAACGTGTTGCCAAAGCCTTTAATAAAAAAATCCGAGACAGAAGCATCATAGTTGGAGACTTAGTCCTCAAAGAAATTCGTGAAGCAGCCCGAGACCCAAGAGGAAAATTCTCGCCAAAGTGGACAGGCCCTTACATTGTTACTAAAATCCTATCCGGGGGTGCCGTTCTCCTTACTGACATTGATGGCCAAGAGTTAAACTTACCAGTCAACCTCGACCGATTGAAGAAATACTATCAGTAAAAAATTGTGTCCACGAACTACGAAGACCTGAGCCCCGAAAAAAAAAAAAAAAAAAAAAAAGGGGAAACGTAGGCAACCTGAATATCAAGCCCGGTCTATTCATTGTAATAATATTCATTCATTTGGACGCAAGAAGAAAGGCAGAAAGAGATTTTCCATACATCAAAAGTTCTTTCGTACAAGATAACCTACATCAGTTCTTACATACTTTCCCTATATATTTTACCTACCTAATCCCAGAAAGCTTTCATAAAGAAGCTACCTACCACACCTAACCTAACCGTCATGAGCAGAATATAAGATCCTCTCTCGATCCATGGTCTGACACGAAGCAAGCACTGTCTCATCAGTCACCGGTGAATCTGCAAACCGAAACCACCACATCATCATAGGCTCATGCTCAATGGTCTGCCGAACTCGATGCCAAATATGTAGCACGATATCAGAACGGGTCACCTGGGTAATGCCAACCTCTCCTCCATGAAATCGCCGAACAAAGCGGGTAGACCAAAGACCTCGTAGGGTCGTCTCTAGTCTCGGGGTAATAGGAAGAGCGATCGAAGAAAAGTCTCTCAGCGGAAGGGGTATACTCAGGGGAACACCGAACTGCCTCGTCAACCGTCCGGGGATGTAGAATGATGTCTATCTCAAACCACGAAACCGAAGATAGTTCTGCCCACCCATACTCATGATCATGGTCCTCATACGCCACCATGGAACCTCCCAACGTATCGAAGAAGAGGACTCAGAAAAACGAACAGCCCAATCATATGATGACAGACGATGAATCTGGGCGTAATCAGGACGCTGGAAGAAATGCCGAGAATCCCAGGGAAGCCGAGTCTCCAGATACCGAAACCTCTCAGTAACCCACATATACAGTAGATATGGGCTACCTCGAAAATGACTAAGTCGAGACTGAACCACGGCATCCAAACCATTCAGTGTCTCCGCCAGTAAAATGGGAGTCACCAAATGGCCGCGTCTAGCCTCAGACACAACTCGGATAATCAGAGGGTCTACCAGAATAGCATCATCGGTAACCAAGAGCATCTGAGAAAAAGCAAAAATCATACAAGCAGAAGTCCGACCTGAATAGTAAGCCGGGTCGTCGCCATGATGAAGGAAAAAATCTGCCAAGTGACGCAGATGGAGTCGACCGTCGACTATCATAGGCCGGCACTCACTCTCCCGCAGACCCAGAAACTCTGCCAGCATAACACGAGGACTCCTAGCATCTCGCAAGGAAGCCAGTGGCCATGAAACATCCTGCCGCATCAGTAGTGTGAACTCCTCAATCGTCGGACACAACTCGTCTAAACCAATGCGGAAACAGTGGTCCTCAGGATCCCAGAACTCAGCAATACCAAGCAAAAAAGAAAAATTGATGTCATGAGAACACCAGCGATGAAGGTGGCTCAGATCGCCCCAGTTGAGACCACAGTCGGCCTCAGCCAAGGACACGAAATCAGACAAAAGGGAGAAAGAAGCGTGGGTATGAAAGGTAGACATGGTAATAGAGAAAGAAGAAGCTATAGGGTGAATAGTGACTTTGATGATGAAAAAAGGACAAATTCGCGCTCTATTTATAATATAACTGCACATGCCAATCGCACGGTTGGGCCCCAACCGTGCGGCTGGCTGGCCAACCGTGCGGCTGGCTCCCAACCGTACGGCTACCCCGTGCGGGTGGGGCGTACGGTTGGCTCTCCCCCTTTGGTTAAAATCTTCCATTTTTCAAATCTTCTTTACAATACATCATGATACGAATATTGCCAGACTTGGTTCAGGAAGAACGATCCATCATAGCATGCATATAGATTTGATAATTACTTGCCAACATATGTACTTAACCATTTTTCGCAATTTAACTTGATTACACTTAATCGCATTCTTTCAACGCGTGCCGTTAACTCTTGTATAATTAAATAGGTAAAAATTTCGCCACCACATAATTACTTTTCAATTGAACTCATAAATAACATTTCCATCACGTCACACAAAAACATATTTTTAAAACAAACATAAATATTTTATTCATAAATTAAGCCAATCACACTGATAAACCAACATTTTTTCTTAACAAACAAATACATTAAAATTAACTAACAAAGTTTTTTGCTAAAACCAAAACGTAACTTAATTAACAACTTAATAAAAAAAATTTTTTGATAAAACCTAACGCCGAGCCATCAGCACCGTCAACGCTGAGGAGAAGGAGGAGGATCCATCGTCCGCGGGCGCTTCACTTCTGCCTCTCCAGCACCCTCTGCTGGACTCTCTGAAACCGTGCGACCTGCACCCAGATGAGAAGGAGCAAGCCGGGAGGTGCGCCTCGACTGCTGGACCGACTGAGAAGGAGCCGCCGATCGGGACCGCGAACGTGACGGATGGTAGGTAGCTATCGTATCGCCCGCCAAGCGTCTGCTGTACCGCCCCATGTACTCCGTCGGGAAAGGAGCCGCAAACGTCAGCAGTCCGTACATGTTGAAGTAGCTCCTCAGTAACTCAGCCACCTCGCGAAGAAGGAATGAGCCCCTCTGTCAACACCAAATTACCAATCAGTAACATTCATAAATCAACACATATACTCCACTGTTTAAAAGAAACCTTACCTCCTCGCCCGAGACGTGTGCTAAGGCCCCCATTCGCTCATCGCCCTCAGGTATGTCAGGGATCCGGTATTGCTTGGGTAGACCGAAATCCAAGTAAGGGTTATCCCGAGGGTACTCCGGGATCGAGTACGACGCCAACGCCCTACCCTCCGGAGCCTGTGATGGACCAGCTCCGCCAGCGCCGCCTACCGGGGGTATGTCCTCCCCGGTGTCCTCTCCCGTCTCCGACTCGGGCGCCACCGCCTTCCCCTTCCCTTTGTCGCCACCTTCACCCACCGGAGTCTGGCCTATGCCTGCTTCCGCCCCTAACTGCGCCTCCCTCTCTCCTAGCTCCCGGAAGACTATCCCACGGGCCGCACCTGATGATGGGGTCGACAGAGAGTACGGCCTCAATCCCACCGACCCGGCACCTGGCGACCCGACAGGCGTGCGTAGCAATGGCGAGAATGACACATGATGAACCCAATCCATGTCGCCCAACCCATACACGGGTGATGATCCCAACATCGACCCACGTCCCCCGGGTGTCTGCGCCGACTCCAGCATCTGCTGTATATCCTCTGACGACAACTGCGGTGTCCTCCCCATGGCCGGTGAGATGGGCGGCCTCGACACGGGACTCCGCCCTCTGACCGGACTCCTCCCGCCCCTAGTCGCCCTACCTCGTCCAGGCGAAACCGTGGCAATCGCCTCCTCCCCTACTCCCCCGCCGGGCCCTACTAGGGGCGCCCCACCGTTGCCCCCTCCCAACGGAACCTCCTCCGAACCCTCGTCATCCTCCTCCTCCACCTGCGGCGGCTCCACGTCCCTCTCGCCATGCGGATCCTCGTCATCTGAATTCGCAATCCCCTTGGCCCTCCAGTTCGGCGTCGGTGCGGGCTTCTGTGGGACCCACTGCGAGATGTACAACTACCCCCGGATATACATCGGGTCTCCCTCGAGGGCTGCGTACCTCGCATATATCACCCTGCCTCGCACCCCCTTCATCTCCCTCATCAGGTACCGGTGCGCAAACATCCCGTACTCCCCCTCCACCAACAGACCCTCCATCGGGATGCCTCCCAGGAATAGAGCCCTCTCCTCCGCAGTCAGCATGACCGGCCGCCTCATCGCCGCCGGAGGCCAGGCCGGGACCCGAAATCCCAACCCAGGCGTATGCTGCCGCACTACACGCTCCCCCAGGTAGAAAGCCGCGCCATACTCGTGAGCGAATAAATGCCTCGAACGCGCCGCAGCCAACCCATCCGCATACCCCCACTACTGTGTCACGTATGCCGGCCATGGGCTCCACTGAACCTACCACGTTGAACATACACCAAGAATAACTTAACTGTTCTTTTTCAGAAATAATTTAAATTTCATTAATTTAATTTCATACATGGTCTAGCTGTAGCCCAGAAACGTCGCCTGCACTGACGTCCGGGGTCAGATATCGATACACCCCAACTATGTTCCCGGTGTAGTATCGTCGGAAAAGCGGGAACTCATCTGCGAAAGTCGGGTGCAGGTGGATCTGACCAATACCCTGGTGGGTATGCGCAATAAACCACATCTGTCACAAATCATCATACTTGTTAAAATTATAGAACCGGCATTCTTTTAATAAATCACGGGTTTTTTCCAAATATAGTGAGGGTTTAAATTATTACTTACCTCCCAAAGCGTGACCAACCCACGGTGGTTCAGCTCCATGTGACGGCACACCAGGTCCATCAACTCATACAGCACCGCCAGTACGTATCCTCCCCAGGCAAAAGTGTACAACTGGTCGAAGAACCGCAGATAAGGCAGCCACCATAACCGTAGGTTGTCGCCGCCCTGCGCATAGAAGAAGTCATGCAGCACGAGCAGCAGAAAGCATCGGGATAGCTGCCGCACCTCCTGGCGTGTCATCGGACCATCGCCAAACCTCCCACTCTCGGCCTCGATATGCTGCACCATCGCCGTGTGGGGTATCCCATCCGCCACAATACTGCTAGGCCTCCATCCTAGTGCCGCTCCCATACCATCTAGAGTAATGCGTACGCGGGGGTTAAGCACCAGAGCCTCCCCCCCGAAAGGCAGCCCTGTCAGCACGAACACATCCTCCGGTGTCAACGTCATCTCCCCCCAACTCCAGTGGAATGTGTGCGTCGTGTCCCACCATCTCTCCCCTAACACCGTCGGAAGGCTCACTGATCGCTGGAACTCTCCGCCTGGCAGCACCTCGATAAATCGTCCGAATGGGGTCGCACTCAAGTATGCTCTCACCAGCGGCGGAAGCTGATCTCGAAGCTCAGGCGCGGCGCGCGTGATGCCACGGCAACGTCCGATCCTCTGTTACATCACGGATTTTAATAAGGCTCACTAACAAACTTTTTTCAAAAAAAAATAATGTTGAGTATATATCTATTATGGCAAGTAATTATTAAATTTATCACATTTCATGCATATCTCTTCATTTGCATTTTTTTCAAAAAATATCACATAATTCAAAACTATATATTATAGTATACCCTAGTTCGGCGGCGGATCTCGTGTGCCGCAGGCTCCATCAGCAGCCACTCTCGCCCCTCTCCCGGCGAGATCAAGGGTACGTCCCGGTACATCGCCCGCTGTAGCGATCCATCTGCCCCCAGTGGCCCCTCCCAGGCCACACCCTCCCAGTCATCATGATGTGGCGCGCAGATCAGGCGCCCATCCATCATCGCAGTGATCGACTCCACCTCGTCCCCCGGGAGTAGCTCCGGCGCCTCCCCTCCCTCTGGTGGGCCTCCCATCATCATGTACACGAAGATCGAAAGTAGTCTCGCAAATGCCATCGCTCACACTCGTCTCAAATACTCACTAAATGTTTTTGAAAAAATCAGATATTTATATGCTAGAGAGAAAGATCGCAAGAAGAAGTGACGAAAATGCTTTGAACGGGCCACTATTTATAGAACATAGGGGCCAGCCACAGGCTAGCCAACCGTACAGCTAGCCCCCAACCGTGCGGTTGGCTGCCAGCCGTACGGCTGGGGGGTCAAACCCTGCGGCTACCGCACACCCTGCGGTTACCCCATGCGGCTACCCTCAATTTTTTGACCAGTTTGACCAAAAAAAAAAAAAAGGGGGGGGGGGACAGACTCTGAATCAACTCTTCCCAAGACACAAAAGGACCAAGACTCACACGCGCGCACGAGATGACTAATCAATGCCCGAAGTTTGACACTCTAAAGTCTGTGGAGGAACCGAAATTCAATAGGATGGATCCATTGTCCGAAAGGCTCGAATCTGATTAATAAACAGGGAAGATGTAAAAGAGAAATCGGGTACCAGAAAAAATTGAAAAAGTAGAAAAGGGAAAATCCCGTTGGTCCAAGAGAGGGAAAAGTGAGATAAACAGAAATGACGAAAATCGACAGGGAGAGCCACACTAAGAGTGACAGCTGTGCCAAAAGGCGGAGGGCTACATCTTAGGTGAGTAAGGCTCCTGTTTTGGAAAAATCCGCGAAAGAAAAAGCAAGGAAAAGCCCAAAAAATATAAGGCCGGATAATCAAAAGAGGGAGCAATAAGGGTATCGAAAAACAGAAAACGATACAGGACCAGCATCTTCCCTGTGCAAAAAAATCATAGGATAGCTTGAAGGCTATTGAGAATTCCAGACGAATTTCCATTCCCATGACCAAAGAGAAGAAAACTGAGGGTAGAGAGATGCCAAATCCCAAAAATCCATGCACAGCGCTCCGAAAGTTGCTACAAAAAAGTTGATTCAGAAGTCCGATTCCCAATAAAGGTCAAAACTGAGGGTAGAAAGGAAAGGAACGAAAAGCACTTCCCCTCGCAAGCAATTCTCTCTAACATATCTTTTTTCAGAAAATCAAACAAGGCAGTGTCTGAGTAATAGAATCATGGCAACAAGGCAGTAGAAAGGAATTTTTCGAATTCCTGAAAAGATAGGAATTCTTCGCATTCCCCACGATGGGAATTTTTCCGAAACCCCTTTCCCCAAGAAGGGAAATAACGACTCCACGTGTTCCCCAAGAAGGGAATTTTCTTCGAATTCTTCAAGAAAGAATTCTTCGCATTCCCCACGATGGGAATTTTCTCCGATCCCCTTTCCCCACGAAGGGAAATAACCTTTACCGCGCATTCCCCACGAAGGGAATAACTTTGTCTTCGCATTCCCCACGATGGGAATTTTCTCCGATCCCCTTTCCCCACGAAGGGAAATAACCTTTACCGCGCATTCCGCACGAAGGGAATAACTTTGTCTTCGCATTCCCCGCGATGGGAATCTTTTTTCTAAAATTAGAATTCCTCACACATTCCCCACGAAGGGAATCTGATTAACATTTCCAAAGATGGAAATTTCTCTTAGTACCACACCCCACGAAGGGATACACCACAAGACCAAGAATATTCTCTCACTTCTCCCTAAGAAATGGGAAAGCTTCAAGAACACTCATTTTCCACCACGATCATTTGGATTCGGTCAAATGCCAAGCCCCCCTCGTGTAGTCCTACACACTGAGGGTGGTGTGCCACTGAGGGTAATGTATCACTGAGGGTAGATGGAAGAAAAGGTTGATGTATCGTGTCGCCCGACCAAAAGGAAAGGGGCAATTTTTTGGTTGCATCACCTGAAGCACAAAAAAAAATCCGCATGCCAGAAAGGGTATACTCTGATTCACCCGAGAGTCGTGAATCGTTGTCTTCTTATCATCCCAGTATTCTTGGGGACAAGAATCCCGGGACGAGAGGGTCTGTGAACACCCCAATCCACGACTCTCGTGCGAATACTGATTTTCTTTAAGCATCCTACATTTAATCATCATGCATGTAGAAAGACTGATAGGAAAGACTCCAATTTTTGACGCATTGGGAGTCTAAGATAACCCTTGTTGCCTCTTCGCTTACTAGGACGGGGATCGACCTGCGCATTTTTTATGAGCCAGCCGCACCTCCCTGTCACACGCCCAACCGTACGGCTACCGGCCAATCGTACGGTTGGCACATGCTAACCGCACCCCCTATCCGCACGCCCAACCGTACGGCTACCTGCCAGCCGTATGGCTGGCACACCCCTGTCGCATGCCCCAGCCGCACCCCATGCGGCTACCCCTGCGGTTGGCCTCTTTTGGAGCATTTTTGGCGCAATTGTTGCTATAAATAGGACCCTTGGGATCCCATTTTGGGAGGATCAACATTCAATAGTATTTTTGGGAAGTAGGAGCTTGGTCAAAGTTTTGAGAAAATCATTTTTTAAAGAAATTCTGAGAGAGAAGGCTAGTGAGAGAGAAGGCTAGTGAGAGGAAGTTAATGAGAGAAAGCTCTAGAGAGAGAAAGTTCTAGAGAGAGAAGGAAGTCAAGGCAAGGCAAGACTCTCCTATCTTCTCCAAGCGCAGCAGGTATAACTTTCTACCACTTCTCTAAATTTCGGTATTGCATTTTTAATACAGAAAATTAGATAACTTGCAAGGAAGTTCACTGTTTTCTAAACTAGTACATTCTAAGTTTTACAAGAAAACTAAAATCCGTTTTGACACATTTTCAAAACCAACAAAAACAAAAACAGTTTCCAAAAGAAAGGAACTACGAGACTCTGATTTCATTCTACGAATGAATACGTAGGCGCTCGCAAAGCTCAAGTCTGATTTCAAAATATTGTTTTAAACTAAATCTATCCGGAAAGGACTATTCTGAAAACAATTCAAACTACTTGCAAGATATCTAAAATAGGAATTAGATGCATGATCCATTAAGAGACCGAAAGGGCGAATTGGGTGCCTAACACCTTCCCAATTCGTAACGTAGTTCCCGAACCCTAGCAAAGTAAATTTTCAATATAAATCTCTGGTTTCAAACGTATGAAAGATAATTCATTTTCGAATTGTCCTTCGTACGATCTTTTGTTTGTTTTCTAGTAAAACAAACTGGCGACTCTATAAAATACGTTTTCAAAGAAAACCGAGAATGAGGACCTATTTCTTCTCGGGTCGCGCGGAGGTTCGGATTCTCACATAGACTGAGTTTGTACATTATCAGTCGCTTAAGATCTCACTTAGGCAACTGACAATGCATTGTTAGTCGCTTAAGATCTCACTTAGGCGACTAACAATGCATTATGTGAACACCCCAATCCGCGACTCTCGTGTGAACCTAACAAGCATTCTGCATCAAGTCTTGAGTCATCATGCATACGAGAGACCATTAGGAAAAATCTTGATTTTTGAGCGCGTTAGGAATATACGACAACCTTTGTTGCCACATCGCTTACTAGGACGGGGACTATTCTGAAAACTATTTAAACTACTTGTAAGATACCTAAAATAGGAATTAAATACATGATCCATTAAGAGACCGAAAGGGCGAATTGGGTGCCTAACACCTTCCCAATTCGTAACGTAGTTCCCGAACCCTAGCAAAGTAATTTTTCAATGAATCTCTGGTTTCAAACGTATGAAAGATAATTCTTTTTCGAGTTGTCCTTCGTACGATCTTTTGTTTGTTTTCTCGTAAAACAAAATGGCGACTCTACAAAACACGTTTTCAAAGAAAAACCGAGAACGAGGACCACTTCTTTCTCTCGGGTCGCGCGCGGGTCCGTATTCTCACACATTATCAGTCGCTTAAGTGTATTTTCTTTTATATAAAGATTTTTCTAAGAATGCATTTTGGTTGGAGGAGAGGCTATTTGAACTTGGGTTGTGATTCTTTGTTGAAGTTGGGCTGCCGGGGGGGTCACGAGGGCTTATCTCTCCTTCAAAAACACCAGGGCTTAGGGGCGGAGTACGATTAGGATTTCCGGTTATTGGTAGTCCGTCAATTGGGCCGATCCTGAACGGGACTTCCTTCTTTTTTTCTTTGGACGCTTCTTCTTCAGCACCTTCCTTTCTTGTTTCTCTAGCCTGTCAATGATCGCCTCCTCCCTTGCCCTCTCTTTACGCTTTCGTTGGGGGATTACCTTGTTTGAACCTTCATCTTCCTCCGTTTTTGGTTGGGCAGGCTGCTTGCCCTTGGATGTGTCAAGCTTCTCCATTGTGGGGGTGGTGGACATTTTTGTGTGTTTATCCATCTAAGTTTTTGGCGATTAACTTTGTTTCGTATGTTGATGACGGATTGTTTATATGTGTTCACGACTTAAATAAATTAATAAATAATATTTTTCAGCATTTTTTTATTTTATATTATTCTTATTATCATTATTATTATGTAAAATAAAAATAAAAAAAAGAATGTTAATTGATGAATTATTTAAAATAAAAAGGAAAGTATTCTTCATACAACGGAAATCATGAACGTGGATCACATTTTTTCTAAGAGACTAATTTATTCTTCACAATCATTAAGAATGATGGATCTTGACTAAAGCCCACCCACCATCATTAAGAATCATTAATTTATTTTTTTTAACAAAAAACTTTTTATTATAAAAACTTAATTAACTAGTTCTTACAAAAATTGTTATTATAAAATAAAAACATTTTTAAAAAAATGATTTTATTAAATAAAAAAAATTATGAACGTGGGCCAAACCCATTTAAATTCTTAACATAGTGCCCTTTCATAAAGCTTTGCACATATATATATACATATATATTATTGTTTTTTGCACCTTTTTTTGAACCTTATTTTTACTGTCAGCCCCTTTTGGCGGATTTTTTTTTCTCGAGATCCCCCTTGTCGGAGGCTCCTCTCCCTCTCTCCTTTATTATTATTATTATTATTATTATCATTATTATTATGTAAAAGAAAAATAAAAAAAAAGTATGTTAATTGATGAATTATTTAAAATAAAAAAAAATTATTTATTTTTTAGTCACTTAAGTGACTGACATTGATAAATATCAATCGGTTAAGTACATTCACCCAAATATGAGCGCGGGAAAGAAATCCCTCTCTACTTTTCGTTCTCCCTCCCCTTTTCTAATTTTCATTCTCTCTCTCTCCCCTTTTTCTAATTTCAAGCCCCCATATCTCCATCTCCTAGCTCCTCTCTACCATATCTCCATCTCCCAGCTCCTCTCCTCCAAATCTCCACCCTCGCCCCACCAAATATCAAATTCTCGTTCACTTCAAAACCCTTACTCTCACTCTCATCCACAACACCACCTCCGATCCTCCACCACCACCACTGGTCCACCACTTCCAGCCTTAGTTTTGTTGATTTTGCGCCACCACGGCACCACGTCGAGCCATCATCCACTCCTCCTTCATTGTCTCCCAACAATAAGGTTCTATCTCCATGTACGTATATATATTTGCTTCATCTTGTTGGGTCATTTTAGGGATTTTTTTAATTAGTTTCTTGTATGTATAATAAAGTGGTATAATTTTCGAATTTTGTTGCTTCACTTGTGTAATTTTCGATCTCCATTTAAAAAAAAAAAAAACAAAACCTTCAAGTGTAGTGGCCGAATATACCATTGCTGCTGCAAGGTGATGCATTAGTAGTATTTTAATAAATATATGTTTATAGATTTGTTTGTAACATTATTAGTATATGCTTTAAGGTTACTTTATTGACATGCTTTCAATATGAATATAACTGCATCTGTGTATAATGTTTGTATTTTATCTGTTTGGTGAAATGCCTAAAAGAACAATTAAACTCACATGTATTATTACTAGCTTGTTTAATTCTTATGATTACTGGAACAAGTAGTTAGAAAACATGAAATTGTTGTGTTATGGCAGATTTGTGCTGCTATACAAAAATTGCTATAAATAATTGTACAAAACTTTGTTTGATGCATCGTAAAGTGCGTTAGAAAGTAGACATATAGACCTTTCTGGAAATGTATGGTAGAATGTCTAATTGTATGCCAATTAATACAGTTTTTCATTAAAGTTGGTGCGTGTTCAGGATGAATTTTCTGGACAACATACACAATTTTGGTCATAACTCTTAGAATACTTGGAGTTCTCTGCTGAAACCACTTCCAAGTGAAAGTAGACTTCCATACCTTTCTATACATGGTTCATGAGTTCAATTTGGAGTTTACATGGTGAAGTTATGTGTCTTTAAATGTTGGCCTCAATTTCTGAAAGTTATTAAGTAGTTTGACGTAGTTATGAAATCTCTCACACACACATGTATATAAATACTAATTATATGAAACCCTCTTGATATTGGTTGATAGTTTTGGGTTGTATATGTGGAACAAGTAGTTAAAAAACATGAAATTGTTGTGTTATGGCAGATTCGTGCTGCTGTACAAAAATTGCTATAAATAATTGTACAAAACTTTGTTTGATGCATCGTAAAGTGCATTAGAAAGTAGACATATAGACCTTTCTGGAAATGTATGGTAGAATGTCTAATTGTATGCCAATTAATACAGTTTTTTCATTAAAGTTGGTGCGTGTTCAGGATGAATTTTCTGGACAACATACACTATTTTGGTCATGACTCTTAGAATACTTGGAGTTCTCTGCTGAAACCACTTCCAAGTGAAAGTAGACTTCCATACCTTTCTATGCATGGTTCATGAGTTCAATTTGGAGCTTACATGGTGAAGTTATGTGCCTTTAAATGTTGGCCTCAATTTCTGAAAGTTATTAAGTAGTGTGACGTAGTTATGAAATCTCTCACACACACATTTATATAAATACTAATTATATGAAACCCTCTTGATATTGGTTGATAGTTTTGGGTCGTATATGTGGAACAAGTAGTTACAAAACATGAAATTGTTGTGTTATGGCAGATTCGTGCTGCTGTACAAAAATTGCTATAAATAATTGTACAAAACTTTGTTTGATGCATCGTAAAGTGCGTTAGAAAGTAGACATATAGACCTTTCTGTAAATGAATGGTAGAATGTGTAATTGTATGCCAATTAATACAGTTTTTTCATTAAAGTTGGTGCGTGTTCAGGATGAATTTTCTGGACAGCATACACTATTTTGGTCATAACTCTTAGAATACTTGGAGTTTTCTGCTGAAACCACTTCCAAGTGAAACTAGACTTCCATACCTTTCTATGCATGGTTCATGAGTTCAACTTGGAGCTTACATGATGAAGTTATGTGTCTTTAAATGTTTTCCTTAATTTCTGAAAGTTATTAAGTAGTGTGACGTAGTTATGAAATCTCTCACACACACATGTATATAAATACTAATTATATGAAACCCTCTTGATATTGGTTGGTAGTTTTGGGTCGTATATGTGGAACAAGTAGTTAGAAAACAGGAAATTATTGTGTTATGGCAGATTCATGCTGCTATACAAAAATTGCTATATATAATTGTACAAAACTTTGTTTGATGCATCGTAAAGTGCATTAGAAAGTAGACATATAGACCTTTCTGGAAATGTATGGTAGAATTTGTAATTGTATGCCAATTAATATAGTTTTTTCATTAAAGTTGGTGCGTGTTCAGGATGAATTTTCTTGACAGCATACACTATTTTGGTCATAACTCTTAGAATGCTTGGAGTTCTCTGCTGAAACCACTTCCAAGTGAAAGTAGACTTTCATACCTTTCTATGCATGGTTCATGAGTTCAATTTGGAGCTTACATGATGAAGTCATGTGTCTTTAAATGTTGGCCTCAATTTCTGAAAGTTATTAAGTAGTGTGACGTAGTTATGAAATCTCTCACACACACATGTATACAAATACTAATTATATGAAACCCTCTTGATATTGGTTGATAGTTTTGGGTCGTATATGTGGAACAAGTAGTTAGAAAACATGACATTGTTGTGTTATGGCAGATTCGTGCTGCTATACAAAAATTGCTATAACCAATTGTACAAAACTTTGTTTGATGCATCGTAAAGTGCGTTAGAAAGTAGACATATAGACCTTTTTGTAAATGTATGGTAGAATGTGTAATTGTATGCCAATTAATATAGTTTTTTCATTAAAGTTGGTGCGTGTTCAGGATGAATTTTCTGGACAGCATACACTATTTTGGTCATAACTCTTAGAATACTTGGAGTTTTCTACTGAAACCACTTCCAAGTGAAAGTAGACTTCCATACCTTTCTATGCATGGTTCATGAGTTCAATTTGGAGCTTACATGATGAAGTTATGTGTCTTTAAATGTTGGCCTCAATTTCTGAAAGTTATTAAGTAGTGTGACGTAGTTATGAAATCTCTCACACACACATGTATACAAATACTAATTATATGAAACCCTCTTGATATTGGTTGATAGTTTTGGGTCGTATCTGTGGAACAAGTAGTTAGAAAACATGACATTGTTTTGTTATGGCATATTCGTGCTGCTATACAAAAATTGCTATAAATAATTGTACAAAACTTTGTTTGATGCATCGTAAAATGCATTAGAAAGTAGACATATAGACCTTTCTGGAAATGTATGGTAAAATGTCTAATTGTATGCCAATTAATACAGTTTTTTCATTAAAGTTGGTGCGTGTTCAGGATGAATTTTCTGGACAGCATACATTATTTTGGTCACAACTCTTAGAATACTTGGATTTCTCTGCTGAAACCACTTCCAAGTGAAAGTAGACTTCCATACCTTTCTATGCATGGTTCATGAGTTCAATTTGGAGCTTACATGGTGAAGTTATGTGTCTTTAAATGTTGGCCTCAATTTCTGAAAGTTATTAAACAGTGTGACGTAGTTATGAAATCTCTCACACACACATGTATATAAATACTAATTATATGAAACCCTCTTGATATTGGTTGATAGTTTTGGGTCGAGTACTCCGATGAGCACAGGGGGCCTGCAAATGAGGCAATTCACAGCCTCATTTCACATGACATAGGCAGCTGCGTGCGAGATAGAGTTCCTATGCTGGCCGAGACATATGTAGAGCTGCCCAAGGACCATAAGAAGATTGTCTACGACTACCTCTTGGTAAGGGCAACTAAATGACTTTCATTATTTATTTACGACTTAATTACTATTTTATTTATCGGAAAATTAGTGTTATCTCCCTATTTTTGATCAATTGTAGGATATATATGTATTACAACCCAAATTTCCAATCTTGGGGAGTAATTAATCTTATTGAGTTCAAAAAATAGGGGCTTATTCTTAGTTTTCTATTTATTTATTTACTTTCACAAATTTTGTGATTTAGACTAATGTTATGTTTTGTTTTGTAGGTCAACTATAGCATCCCTCTTGATGATAACCGGTTGTTCAACTTCATTCAAGAGGCTGCAGCTGAGCGTTACAAGCAGTGGAAAAGCGACTGCAAGCAACATTTTGAGACCTATGGGGCGGACCTCCCTCTTGAGTTCCTTCATCGGCCGGAGCAGTGGCAGTACATGTTCTAACATTTCAAAGACCCCGCTTTTTTGGTAATGTCTAATTCTCTCTCTCTCTCTCTCTATCTTTGTATTAGTTGTGTTTTGGAATCTGTTATTCAATTAATGATGTGTATTTGTTTATAAATGGTAAAATGTCTTATAGGCTTTATGCGAGAGAATGAAGAGAATGAGGCGGTCAGAGAAGAAAAAGGATCATTGCTCGGGGATGACTCCGTTCTTTTTTAGGGCGAATAAGCACGAGCTCAAGAGAACACCCGCCCCTCGCGTCGAGGCTTATGCAGAGGTGTATGAAAAGAACGACCCTCACACAGTGGTAAGATTCTCTCTCTATCTGTGATAATGATGCAACTTTTCATTTAATAATTAAGTTATTGGATTAATTGTTATTGGATTGTTATTTGCAGGAGAAAATGAGAGCTAGGGTGACGGCTTTCCTAGAAGAACAAAGAGCTGAACACGCGCTGGGTGAGGAAGGCGGGGATGAAACGGTGATTACTCTCCCTCTTGCATCACAAGTGAGTATTATTGAGGGAGAGATTGATGTGACGAGAGGGACGACAATCTCCGGCTTGGGAAGATCAGGCTGAAAGTTGCCAAAGAAGAGAGGTGGAGTGCGGGCATGTGCTTCTAACCCGATCGAGGCGGAGCTCCAGGTAGCAAACGCGTGCATTCACCAGCTTGAGGGACAATTCGCAGATATGCAAGAGATGATGAGGCAGCTTAAAGAGACCCGTGAGGCAACATCTGGTTCGAACACCAGTCAGAGGTGAACTTGTTTATTTAACCAAATTTGTACTTTCGTGACTTTTGTTATTAGACTTGTATTTTTGTGAACAAGTTTTCGATGTTGTAAATGAACCACATTTAATGTTTGTATGTTGTTCGTGAATTATACACTTATATTTGTGAATTGTCTTTCTATGTGAATGTATGTTGAAATCGTATTGGTTTGAATTGCAAGTTTGACCGTAAATTAGTTTGAATTGCAAGTTTCTTTGTGAATTGGTTTCAATATCAAGTTTGGCTGTGAATTGTAGGTGTGAATTGATTTGAATTGTAGGTTTGGCAAACTTGCAGGCTATTAAAATTGCACAGTTTGGTGAAATGGTGTTTCTTCACTTAAGCGACTGACATAGTCATTGTCAGTGGCATAAGTGACCAAGCTTAAAAGACTGACAAAGCATTCTCAGTCGCTTAAGCTGGACTAACTTAAGCGACTGACAAGCCATTGTCAGTCGCTCAAGCTGGACTAGCTTAAGAGATTGACAAGGCATTGTCAGTCGCTCAAGCTGGACTATCTTAAGCGACTGACAAGGCATTTTCAGTCGCTCACGATGGACTAGCTTAAACGACTAAGCTATTTACCACAAGTCGCCTAAGCCTTAAGCGACGGATTTTGAGTCCGTGGCTTAAGAGTTTCTTAAGCGACAGATCCATATTTATCAGTCGCTTAAGAGCTGCAGCCACTCGGCTAATGCGACTATACTTAAGCGACTGACATTTAGTCGCTTAAGACTTAAGAGACAGATAAGAGGTCTTAAGTGACTGTGAGAGTCAGTCTCTTAAGATGATTTCTGGCCTAGTGATTGCTCCTTGTGGCAATGTCTAATAACCCTCAAAGTTTAAGGATGATTAAAAATGGGTAACTCTCCTTTCACATGTTTCCAGGAATTTTGACAGTTTTCGATTCCGGCAGCTTTTGGTAATTCTCATAACTTATCATCTGGGTGTCCTTTCGACTTCCTTCTTTGACCTGTATTACATGTATATGGTATGTGCATCTAGGAATACTTGTTCATGCATGTGTGCTCATTTTCTTAGAGTTCAAAATTCTTGCGGTGGTCCCAAAATGAGGTGTTCACAGACCCTCTAGGACTGGGTTCTTTGTGAAGCAAAGAAATCAAGACGATAACGAGAACGCATTATTTTACGGTACTCGCATGAATCATAAGTGATATTCTGAAAACAATGCTATGCGAATGATGTCGTGCTATATTGTTTATCTCCTTTTGTGATGCGTGGGTGATTTCTGGACTATTCGAGATATGCCCTATGCTGTACTGCGACCTTGTTCTGCTATATCCCCACTGATTTGGAAGGTTTTGTCAATGATATTGGTCAGATATTGAGCTGATGAACTCCCATCATAAGGGATGGTTATGTCAATGATTCTGATTGGAGTATTGAGCTTATGTACTCCCATCGATAGGGGCGGTTCTATCAACAATTTGATTTGGGTGTTAAGCTGATGTACTTCCATTGGTAGGGATGATTTTGAAAACAATTTGATTGGGGTGTTGAGATGATGGACTCCTATTAGTAGAGACGGTTTTGTCAACAATTTTATTGAGTGTTGAGCTGATGTACTCCCATTGGTAGGACGGTTATGTCAACAATTCTAACTGGGTGTTCAGATGATTTACTCCCATCTCTAGGGACAGTTCTGTCAATAATTTGATTGAGTGTTGAGCTGATGTACTCCCATTGGTAGGGACGGTTCTGTCAATAATTTGATTGGGGTGTTGAGTTGATGTACTCCCATCGATACTGATTGTTCTGTCAATAGTTTGATTGAATGTTGAGCTAATGTACTCCCATATATAGGGACAGTTCTATAAAAAATTGATTGATTGTTGAGCTGTTGTACTCCCATTAGTAGGTACAGTTATGTCAATAATTTAATTGGGGCGTTGAGCTGATGTACTCTAACCGGTAGGGACAATTTTTGAAAGAGATATGTCCTAGGACTATTCATAGATTATGATTTGTACTTGGATATCTTATGCTTATTTTTATTAATAAAGTTTATTTATTTTACTTTATAATCTCTTGTAAATAATATTTATTAATACTAGTTCATCAAGTACGTGACTAGATTGTGGGATGCTAGTAATGTAATAATAATATTGTTTAGATGTCCCTAATCATGTATCAATAACCTAGGATCACATTGATATAATGATTAGAGTATGGGTCAGCTGATGACTATGTTCCACAAGTCATGGATATGGAGATATCAAGCTGAACACACTGATACTTGTTAGGGAACAAAGTATTGGACTGACCCGCTTTGGGGACACTGCGAGGAGTGTTACATAATGTCATCAGTGATGTTCCCCATTTGTGATATCGTATTATCCTCAGACCTGAGATCGCCATGGTTACCAACATAGGGATTAGCATGTCAGGCATTATCAAACGTTGCTCTTGACCGAGTAATTATAAAGATGATGACCGAGCATACTATGAACTATGTAGAGGTATGTGGTTGATCAAGATGGGATTTGTCACTCTCATATATTGAGAGAGATATCGTTGGGCCCCTTGATAAGTGTAATTAATATTTGCATGGCCATGCACAAATGAGATGTCATTTGTTTTGGATTAATTATACTTAGAGATCAAGAAGTAAAGATTGAACTATACAAGAATGACACTTGCCTAGTCTTGTGTTCAATCTAGATATCGATTGACAAAAGGAGTTAATGTGTGAAATATCAATTTAAGGTTGTGTCGTTTTTGACCTTTATACCCTTTGGATAATAGTAATGTTTTACTAGAAACCGCTTACTGTTCGTATAATAAAACGGGTTTTAATTGTACGGCCAAAGAGTGTAAAACCTACAGGGTCGCACACCAAAACGAGTTGGATCAAAACGAATTAAAACGGGCCAAGTTGGACTTGGGCCCAGTTCGTTTGTTGCTTAGGGTTCTCACTAGGGTTCCCTTATAAAAGGGAACCTTTGTTCTTCTTGGCCGTCAACGAAATTGAGAGAGGCAAGAAAATTCGAAATAGCAGAGAGAACCCTAGAGGGCGCTAGTACACCAAGCAAGATCTCATCTCGTTCGTGTGTGCATACCGTAGAGGCGTCGTGTTTTCTACGCTAAGGACGACAACAACAGAAGGATCAGATCCATCCTGTTCGTTTCATTGACATCAAATCTCGATTAAGGTATGTCATCTGTCGATTTTATTGAACTGCATAGATCATAGGATTCAATGATTAGTGCGTAAATTAGTGTATGCGATGCATGATTACTGCCCTAATTTACTAACAATTTTGTCAATAATTTGACTGGGGTTTTTTAAAGGGGTGAGGGCTGGTGATCTAAATTGATGGTTGTTGGTCTGCTGGAGATACTATTTTAGTGAAGGAGGTTAGTGATTTAGGATAAAGGTTGCTGGAAAAATGAGAATTAATGGTCTGTTAAGGAATGAGGATTCCTAGTGCTTAGGATAAAGGCTGAAGGTTGGTGATCCGTTGGGGATATGATGATTGGTGGTCTGTGGAAGGCCCTGTTTTGGTGAGGGACAGTTGATGGTATGATGATTGATGGTCCGCTGAGGAAATGGGGATTCTTACTGGCTAGGATAAAGGTTGAGGGTTGATGATCTGCTGGGAAAATGATAATTAGTGGTCTGCCGAGCATATGATAAATCCTGCTGGATAGGATAAAGGCTGAGGGTTGGTAATCTGCAGGGGATATGATGATGGAAGGCTGAGATGTGAGGGGATTGATGATATGTTGAGGTGATAAAAGTTGATGATTTGCTGAGGGGTTGAGAGTCTCTGAGCAGACATAGAGAGATAGAAAAAGAAAGTTCTGGTGTGATATCTTTTTTTGAAAATAAACAATAACTTTTGGTTCGCTTCTTTTTTGAGAAAGGATTAAGTTACGTTCTCTCGATTCTCAAACCTTGTGCATAACTTTTGGACTTTGCCTCTTTCTCTACTTCTGTGGCTTTTTCCTTGTATTACTAAGGTACGATTCTGCTTATTATTTTCTGACTTCATGATAGAAGAATTTTTGTGTGCCTATATCATTTTCTGTTTTTCGATGCTCTTATTCCTTCTTGATTGTTTAAAAGCTTTATGATGCAGCTTACTTGTTTTTTTTCTTTTGCATGGTTAGCAGCCTTCCTCACCCAAGACGTAGCCCTGGGCCTTATGGCCTAGCTGTCACTCTTGGTGTGGCTCTTGCTGCCATCTTTTGCCTTTTCTGTTGTTTTAATATTCTTTTCTTTTGGCACTGTGGGATTCATCCTCTTTTCTACTCTTTCAATTTTTTCTTGTACCCACTTTATTCCTTCTCACTTTGTCAGGTTTATCTATGGATCATTGTCTTTGTGATTTGAGAATGTTTGCCTTAGTAGTTTTCATTTGATATCGTCGTGCTGTGTTTATGATTTTCAGTCCGAGAAACTTTGGGAGCGTATCTTGAAGACTTCTTAGGCGAGAAGAAGGTAGGCCAAAAGTCCTTTTATGTGTTCCTTGTGTTTTGCGAAATTTTCTCATTCTAGTTTATCTCTCTATCTTTCTCTGACATCCTCCCAAACAGGGCTTTCTTGTTTTGGAGAGGGCTTGATTTTGCCTATAGAAAGGGCTTTGGATTCGTGCCTATGGAAAGGGCTTAAAATTTCCTGTAAAAAGGACTTGGGTTGGTGCCTGTAAAAGGGGCTTGGATTGATGCATGTAAAAAGGGCTTTGGATTGGTGCCTATACAATGGGCTTTGATTAGTGCTTGTAGAAAGGGCTTGGATTCGTCTTATAGTGCCTTCGCAAAGGGCTTCTTATCTTAAAGTACCTCTACAGAGGGCCTCTCATCTTATCGTACCTTCGCAGAGGGCTTTTCTTCTCATCGTACCTCCGTAAAGGGCTTTTCATATCCTCGTGCCTTTGCATAAGGCTTCTCATCTCATAGTGCCTCTACAAAGGGATTCTCTTCTCATTGTGCCTCCGCAGAGGGCTTCCCATCTCATTTGCCTCTGAAGAGGGCTTGTCATCGCATCATGCCTCTCCCTAGGGTGTTTCATCACATCATGCCTCCGCAGAGGGCTTCCCATCTCATTTGCCTTTAGAGACGACTTGTCATCACATCTTGCCTCCGTAGAGGGCTCGTCATCTCAAAGTGCCTCCGTAGAGAACTTCTGTAATATCCCGTACTTTAATTTGTTTTTAAATTAGGTTGGATGCAGTATAATATAATTATATTAGTTGCATTAGCTTCCTTACATTCATTTGAGTGATCGTTTGGTGATTCAGGTGGTTCGAATTGATTTCGGTTGGTAAATAGGAAGTTTTAGTCTTACACGATTTATTATTTTTGGGTAATTTTGGGGCTTCATCTCTTATCCAAATTGGTCGCCGTTTGCACCTATGTCGAGGTTGCATAAAATTCTACAACTTTCGTGTTTTGTTCGAAGTCCAATTCACACTCCTAGTTGGTCAAAACATCATGTGAAGTAGGTCGGTTAGTAAATTTTGGTCATTCGGTAGTGCTTTGGCAGAGCACTGTCTTTGGAGAATTTTTGGGAATTATCTGTTCAGAATTTGGGAAATCTTCCTCTTAGGAAGTTTTAGATCTTTGAATTTCCTTTCCATGGACATAAAGTTCACCTCAATCAGAGTTTCGAGCGAAAAGTTATGGCTAAATTTTGATTAGTCCATCAGGGCACAAAAATTACATGCGGACCGGTCTACAGTTGCAGATTGAAGCGCGGACCGGTCTGGTCTTCTTCTAGACCGGTCTGACAGTGGAATTAAGTTGGTTTTGAGCATTTTTAAGCGTTCTTTTGACCACTTTTTTCCACAACTTCGACCCAAACACTCCTAGAGAGCTCTAGAGATGGAGAGAGAGATATTCCTACACATCTATCCTCCTCCACCAAAGATTTAAGCTTAAAATCATCCAAACCCACCTCTAAGGTGCTATTCATCATTTTCTACCTTGGCCATCCTTCTCAAGAGCTCAAGGGTTTTGGGATTTCATGGCACAAGCTTTGGTTTTCCACTTTTCTCTCTGAGGTAGGGGTTTATATCTTTTCAAAGCACAATACTATGGTTTAAATTTGTGATAATCGTTCTGATTGAGTTACTTTGACTTGAATATATTTTGATATGGGTATTGAACCTATGTTTCATGTTTTATATAGCTCTAAAAGGCATGATTTGAAGCCATATATGCTATACGCACTTGAAATTGTGTTATATTGGAATCATATAACATATTCCATGTTGGTATGGCTATTATATCTAATAACTAATATTAATAACAAAGGAATTTCATCACACATCGACACATGTCCTCTAATTTTAACGGCGCTCTCCTTTTCATTTTTCCTTTTTTCGCGTTAAGATACCCCACGAAGGGGCGCGACGACTTTTCACTTCACAAAACCGTTTCGTCTCCCAAATTACTCGAATATATAGTGATCATTTATCACAAAACCTAATTCCTCAATAGTTTTTTCTCTTGATCTTCAAACTGACTTTCCATAGCCATGTTCTTCGTTTTTCAATTTCATGGTCATCTCTTCCTTTATTTTCCTCTCTCTTTTCACCCCTTGATGTCGCTTCTGTAAATACATTGATTATTGGAAGAAACATGGGATTCAGTGATGGCAAAATTGTTTTGTAAGGTAATTAGTTCAATTCTTTATAAGTGGATATATATATATTTTCATCACTCTTTTTATCAAAAACATTTTACATTATTTTATGTCATGATTATCTTTATTTACTTAGTTTCTTTTCCCTATATCTTTTGGCTTTTTTGATTTTATTTGTGGGATTTGTTTGCTTTGTATCTCTAGGTTTTTCTATCGAAAGTTTATGGTCTTCAATTTACTGCAAGAGAACTCCAGAGTAAAAAACTGCAAGAGACAATATAAGCTTATGGTCTTCAATTTACTGCGAGAGAACTCCAGCAAGAGACTAGATAGAATATCTAGGAAACAAATTGAAACCTAATCATAACACCCATACGGTATTTACTCTTCCTTCTGAACTTTTAACACTTACTTTTAGACGTTGGATCTTTAGTTCTACTTCATTATGAGACAACATATTTTATTTGTTCATGATTTATGAAACAAATGAATATGAGGGTAAGGTGTTTGTGTAGTTTCTTCAATAGAGTATATTTTGTAGTAGCATAGTAATTATTACCACTGATATGCATAGTCAGTCTTACGGATTCAATAAGAAATTTTTTTGTGCTCTCAAAAAGATTATTTTATGTTTGCCTATTTAAAGATATGTAAAAGCTATATTTTCTCTGTCGAAGTTCATCCTCCACTCTGTAATTTTGGTACATCATCTTAATAACCCCATTACCTTTTCAGATAATTTCAAAATTTTGCAATAAATTATTTTATCGATTACATTGAAATCAATGTTTTGTTAGAAACTAGAGCAAAAGCCAAAGTGATCCGTTTAATTTTGGAAAAACTAGAGTTAGATTCCTGTTTTCGAACATTTTTAGGATGTTGTACACAAACTTTTTTTTTTAAAGGACAAAGTTCCTCGAGTACCATATATGTAATAATTCTCAGTCACTGCTACCTGCAGTCTGTCAACCAAGATTATTTCAATCACAAACCAAGAAATCATAGATACTCAAGTATTGCAATTGTGTATTTGAATCCTCGCTAAAGGCAGATATGGTTGATGGGGACATAAATACAGAATCGTTTGATATTGCGTATAGATTGAACAAAAAGCTTTTGTTAAAACCCTATAAGAATAAAGGGATTTCACCTTTGTGGATCACGTAGAGGATCCATATGAGGAGAGTAGGGTTTGAAAGCATCAGATTGCGATTTGGTCAGATTTTTTTAATTCTCACTGGGCTGCGAAAATTAATTTTTTTCGCCACCAAAACCACTTCTGATCGTCCTGATTTTTAACTAGATAATTGTAACTTTGCGTTCCGAACAACATATCCAAAAATCAGCCCGATCCAACGGTGCGATCAAAAGTTACGATTAATTTACGACTGTTGTGCCGAAAAACCTAAAGAACTTCTATCGTATTCCTTCCGCCATCAAATCTTGCACCGAGTGTGGGCTACGGTATCACCAAGATTTTCTCCTCTCTCAATAGAACAAACCCTAACTCATGAGAATTATTGTTATGTTGAGAAGAGACAAGGGCGGCGTATATAAAAGGCTACGATACGGACCTTGAGGAGAAATAAGTGTTTGGGCTTCCTATGGAAAGTTGGAATCCTAATTCCACTATGAATTAGTTCCTTTCATAAATTATAATTCACACCACTAAAGAATCATAATTGCACTCCCGTCATTATCTCAAAATTATATTTTGAGCTCCTTGTTATTAAATACTTATTATACTCCCCACATTAAGATTAAAGATAACTGTCATTTAAATTAAATTACTGACAATCATATTTAAATGACATCTTAATCCTTGAGCCTACCACCTAACTTATTTGACATGTCGGATTAACATAATCCACCTGCAGGGTTTGACATGATCAAAACTTATAAGCTTCTCAAGGGGATATCATCAATCCTTATACCGGGACGTGAATTCCGTCAATAATTAATATTCATCATACATATAGTGTCGTCATCCAATTCACGAAGATTATTGATCCATAAATGAATCTCACTCTTAATGAGTCAAAACGACAAACACTACATATATATGTCTATTAATTATTTCAAGATTAAGAGCATAAGTAATCATAATAACCATGGGATTTAAATTGTTTTATATAATCAGTATAAAAACAATCAACCCAAACTGGTCCTATTCAATACACACAAAGTGTACTAGTACAACGAGTTAAAACTATACCGTTTCCTATAGTTAAGATAAACTACTAAAACTTGTGCTGCAATCCTACCGATGGGTGTTCAATTCCATCTAAGACTGTGAACCATTAAACTTATATTCCACAAGAACCGATGATATGATCTTCTGTGTGTAAGCTATACTCTACACACCAAATCATCTACTATATGAAATAACATACACAGATGCACAATATTTAAATAAATAATATAATGCAACCATTGCCCATAAAGATTCTCATTAAAATAGCGAAACCAAGTTTATAACATATCCAAACAAATAAAAAAAATTATGGCTTTTAGTATATTACTCTAACGATCTCCCACTTAGACTCAAAGCCATGCAGCTATGCATCTCACTCCCATTCTCTCAACGTGAGCACTATATGTGTTCTCCCTTCTTATGAATCCTCGGCTCTTTTGAGTTCGAAACTGTTTCACTATTATCAAAATAAAGTGAAATAGCTTATGACACTGAAGGTGCCACATCTAGATTCATATGGAAGTTCCTGAGCCAAACCGCTGCCTTAGCTGCTTCTAAAGCAGCCACATATTCAGCTTTCATGGTGGAGTCACCAATGCATGACTGCTTGATACTCTTACAACTAATGACTCCACCTCTTAGAGTAAACACATAACCTAAAGTTGACTTTCTGGAATCCTAACTTCTAACTAAAAATCCTTGTCTGTGTATCTAGCAGGTACTAAACTGTTTGCCTGGTAAACCAACATAAAATCTTGAGTCTTTTTAAGGTACTTAAGTATATGTTTTACCGCAGTTCAGTGCTCTTTCCCTGGATTAGACTGATATTTGCTAACCATATCAACGGTAAAGCAGATGTCTGGTCTAGTACACAATATAGCATACATGAGGCTTCTTACTACTGAAATATAAGGAACCGCCCTCATCATTTCTATCTCATCATGTGTCTTATGACACTGATCTTGGATAGAGTGATTCCATGCCTAAAAGGGAGAAACCCTTTCTTGGAATTGTATGCTAAATCTGGCAAGAATTGTATCAATATAAGTACTTTGCAATAAACCCAACATCCTATTTTTTCGATCTCGCATAAGCTTAATACCAAGGATGTGACTGACTTTTCCCAAGTCCTTCATGTCGAGCTAACTTGATAGCCATACCCTCACTGAAGATAATATTCACATATCGCTTCCAATAAGTAAGATATTATCCACATACAATACCGGGAATACCACCGTGCTTCCATTGCTCCTTTTGTACACACAAGACTCATCCGAATATTGATCAAAATCAAAAGATTTGATGGCATGGTCAAAACAGATGTTCCAAGATCTAGACACTTGCTTAAGCCCATAAATGGGCTTCTGGAGCTTGCACAACATGTGCTCTTTGCCCTTTGCTATGATTCCTTCTAGTTACATCATATAGATGCTTTTATCAAGACTTCCATTAAGGAAACCTGTCTTAACATCCACTTTCCAAATCTCGTAATCAAGATGAGCCGCAATGGATAAGAGAATCCGAATAGACTTTTGCATGGCTACCGGCAAAAAGGTTTCATCATAATCGATCCCCTTTTTTTTGAGTGAACCCTTTTAGCAACAAGCCTTGATTTAAGCCCGTCTAATCCTCTCTATCTCTTATATACCCACTTGCATCTGATAGGTTTTATCCCTTCGGGTGGTTTTATAAGATCCCAAACTTTGTTAGAGTACATGGACTCTATTTCAAATTTCATAACCCTTTGCCATTTTCTGTATCTTTATCTTGAAGTACTTCATTGTAGTTAAAAATGGTTCGTTTCTTATTCATCAGGGACCTTGTTATAAGACTCTCCCAAGATCATAAAACGACCAAGTTGACGAACAACCCTCCCACTACGATGAGGCACTACATTGTGCAAATATTGAACATACTAACTCACTATCCACACGTTGTGCTGGTTCAAGAACCTACGTATTAGTGATTTGTTCAAGATGTGCACAAGTATCGGCAATCCTCCCACTACGACGAGGTAATGCAATGTCGATATCCATTTACTGTGGTATTTCCACTTATACTAAAGGTATAGACGAATTGTGTCCTGTTTTTCTCTCCTCTCATTTCCACTACAACAACACTACTCCTGGGCTTATGATCTTTGATATAATCCTCTTCTAAGAATCTGGCATTGATAACAATAACCTAGGATGATAAAATAAGCCACCATTGGTTCGTTTTGGATACGTAACAAAGAAACACATTTTCATTCTTGATTCCAACTTATCCGCATTACCTTTCAGCACATGTGCTGGACTACCCCATACTCGAATATGCCACATACTAGGCTTACGCCCAGTCCGCAATTCTATGGGTGTAGTAGGTACTGACTTTGATTGTACCAAGTTCAGAATATATGCAGCTGTTTTTAAAGCATATCACCAAAAAGAATTAGGTAGGTCTGAATAACTCATCATAGATCTTACCATTTCTATAAGAGTCTTATTCCTTCTTTCTATGACACCATCATGCTGTGGCATCCCCGGTGCAGACAACTGGGATGTAATCCCATTCTCTAATAAGTATTCCTTGAACTCTCCTAAGAGGTATTCACCACCACGATCTGATCGTAGTGACTTGATACATTTTCCTAGACGCTTCTCCGTTTATGTCTTGAATTCTTTGAATTTTTCAAAAACTTCAAACTTACGTCACATTAAGTAAATGTATCTATACTTTAAATAATCATTTACAAATGTGAGGAATACTCAAAGCCTCCTCTAGTCTGGACATTCATATAACCATACAAATCAGAGTGAACCAGTTTTAACTATTCTTTAGCGCTATAGCCTTTTGCCGAGAATGATCTCTTAGTCATTTTACCTTCTAAACAGGATTCACAAACTGGAAGTGCCTCCATTTCCAATGAACCTAATGGCCCATTTTCGACCAGTTTTTAGATTAATATGACCAAGGCATAAATACAGGATCGTTTGATATTGCGTATAGATTGAACAAAAAACTTTTGTTAAAACCCTATAAGAATAAAGGGATTTCATCTTTGTGGATCATGTAGAGGATACATATGAGGAGACTAGGGTTTGAAAGTATCAGATTGCTATTTGGTTAGATTTTTTTAATTCTCATTGGGCTGCGAAAATTAATTTTTTTCACCACCAAAACCACTTCTGGTTGTCCTGATTTTTCGCTGAATTAGAATAACTTTGCGTTCCGAACGACATATCCAAAAATCAGCCCGATCCAACGGTGTGATCAAAAGTTATGATTAATTTACGACTGCTGTGCCGAAAGACCTAAAGATCTTCTATCGTATTCCTTCCGCCATCAAATCTTGCACCGAGTGTGGGTTACGGTATCACCAAGATTTTCTCCTCTCTCAATAAAACAAACCCTAACTCATGAGAATTATTGTTATATTGAGAAGAGACAAGGGCGGCGTATATAAAAGGCTACGATACGGACCTTGAGGAGAAATAAGTGTTTGGACTTCCTATGGAAAGTTGGAATCCTAATTCTACTATGAATTAGTTCATTTTATAAATTATAATTCACACCAGTAAAGAATTATAATTGCACTCCCGTCCTTATCTCAAAATTATATTTCGAACTCCTTGTTATTAAATATTGATTATACTCCCCACGTTAAGATTAAAGATAACTGTCATTTAAATTAAATTACTGACAATCATATTTAAATGACATCTTAATCCTTGAGCCTACCACTTAACTTATTTCACATGTCGGATTAACATAATCCACTTGGAGGGTTTGACATGATCAAAACTCATAAGCTTCTCAAGGGGCTATCATCAATCCCTATACCGGGATGTGGATTCCGTCAATAATTAATATTCATCATACATATAGTGTCGTCATCCAATTCACGAAGATTATTGATCCATAAATGAATCTCACTCTTAATGAGTCAAAATGACAAACACTACATATATATGTCTATTAATTATTTCAAGATTAAGAGCATAACTAATCATAACAACCATGAGATTTAAATTGTTTTATATAGTCAGTATAAAAACAATTAACCCAAACTAGTCCTATTCAATACACACAAAGTGTACTAGCATAACGAGTTAAAACTATACTGTTTCCTGTAGTTAAGATAAACTACTAAAACTTGTGCTACAATCCTACCGATGGGTGTCCAATTCCATCTAAGACTGTGAAGCATTAAACTTATATTCCATAAGAACCGATGATATGATCTTCTGTGTGTAAGCTATACTCTACACACCAAATCATCTACTATATGGAATAACATACACAGATGCACAATATTTAAATAAATAATATAATGCAACCATTGCCCATAAAGATTCTCATTAAAATAGCGAAACCAAGTTTATAACATATCCAAACAAACAAAAAAAATTATGGCTTTTAGTATATTACTCTAACAATTGTACATGAGGGGCCACATCTTTTAAGAAAATAGTTAGTGGACTACATCCTAATTTTTAATTTCTAAACAGATACTGGATCCTAAAAGCCATAATTTTCTATCTTTTTATACAAACTAACTAAATTTATTTTTCTTTTCTATCTTTGCAATCAAATGGAGCCGAAGAATACATAATTTGCACCACCAATCTTATTGCATGCTCTTTAATAATGTGGAATTGGCTTACTTACTTTAATGTTAAATTAAAAAAATTCTGAAATGCGCAATACATTATTTTATTTGGACAAGATAGTTTCATTGGAAAAATTGTTCAACAAAAGAGAAGATGATTACAAATGCCTCAGTCATCCAATTGGTGCAAATTTAATGGTCGTGGGTTTTACACGATTGTCAAATGCAAGGGGTAGTGGGCTTTTCATTGCGTTCTACAGCGTAGTTTAAGACAATCAATTATTGCAAAAAGTTTCTAGAACACTTACTAAAGGCTATGATGTATTTTCATTCCTTTCTTAAAATCCATGTAGATACATGGAGATCCAAAACACATGCATTATGTGATGCATTTTTTACTTGCACTTTGGGTTAATTTTAGTTGTTATTATCTCTCTGTGTTGTTACTTCCATTATAAATGCCTTTTTCCCCTTTTCGACTTACGTACACTATGTGCTTGGCTTGCTCTAACTTTGTTTTCCAGCCATGAGATAAGTTATCTATCTAATTTAATTACATAAACAAGTTTTTTAATGAGGCAATTGTAGAGTTGGAGAACTTACACGAGGAGGAATTATGCTCAGACAATTATATATATATCCATGTAACTTTTGTTATAGTTGTTTAATTTCCAAAATTGCAACTTATGTATTATTGTAGTGATTCTATTTGACTATTCCCGCACATTGTGTGAATATATAAAACGGAGCCTTTCAACTCTGTGTCGACACGTTTCATTATATTATGCAGCTTTAATTGTAGAAAGGCTATTCTCAGACTCTTATATATAATTTTATCTTCTCAATTCTCACAAATGGCTTTATATATGTATATATATACTTTGTAAGTTCCTTTATTATTTATGTTGAAATAAATTATTATTTTCTCAAGGAATACCAAATTCATGGTCATTTAACTTGATGCTTTATTGTATTAAATGCATTAAGTACATATAGGTTTTAAAATGTATTTTATGCCCTCTCTCTTTTAAAATCTCTTTACTATTTTTTCTCTTACAATTCTTCTGTGTGTTCAATAAATGTAAAACAAAGTATAAAATATCTTATCTATTTTTAGCAACATATTGCTTATGCTTCCTTTTTAAAGTTTATATAAAACTTTCTATATGAACGTCTGCTCAAAGTCTTTGTATTGTTACATTTCCACTTCAATGTCACCTTTTTTCCTTTACGATAACAAATAATGTGTTTATCTTCCAAGAAATTGTTGATCCAGTGTATTATTTGCATTGAACATGTACTAAGTTTCAAAAAGAAATCGACACCATTATGTTGCTTTCGTAGTGGATTACTAGATATCAACACGTTATGTAAACACTTTTGAGACTCTGTATCATCAATCAACCTGATTGTATATAAGAGTAGTCTATTTAAAATGAATTCATAAGCATGAAGGATGGCCATTTGGTGCCGATGGAAATATATTGCCTGCTTTTTGTACGTTTTCACTACTATAATGTCATTAAAAGCCAGATTTCTATATTATTATAACAACATTTATTTAATTTTTTCAATTTTATTGTTCCACATATAAACGATTGTTTCACGAAAACTCATTTTGCATCCCTTTAATTTATATAGTTTCTGTAGAACACTCGTGCATCGCACAGGTCTATAAACTAGTGTTGATAAAAATAAAAGTATTGATAAAAGCATACATCATGGAATATCAATTGTGGTTTTTCTTAAAGTATGTATGGCATGGATTGTTTGATTGTCCCTTTCATTTGAACATATACATGTTTCATGACTCATAGAGAGTTAAATACGAGATTTGAGGCAATAGATGCCATTTACACTTGATATCCTTGTATTGTTAAATTCTACGATGAATCATTTGGGTGCTTCACTATTATAAGTTGATAGAAATGAATTCTTATTGATTTGTACACATCGTGGGTTAAGGGTTTGCACTTGTTGAAGTGTATGTGGCATAAATTACTTCAAATGCTTGTTAAATGGTACAAATACATGTTTTGAGGCAAAGTATGCCATTTATACTTGACGTAGTGTGTTAATTGAATGATACAAGATATCCCTTGAATGTTTGGATGCAATTTATGATGAAATTGATTTCTTAATATTTTATACACATCAAGAGATATCTAGTGAGACTTTCTAGAGAATATATGGCATAAATTGCTTTATGTGTTTGCTAAATAGCATGCTATGCATATTGTGCATTATTATTGTGTCAACCGGAATCTTGAAGATCCTTCAGCAAGCTCGAATCATTCTTATGGCCTATCGTATAGTCGTATATCTCTTATCATTATGCTAGGAGCTTCTTATGATTATTGTATCGTTTTGAATGTGATATGATCCTGTGATGGATCCGATTATGATCGTCGGTGAAAGGAATATATGTGGTTAGTGCTTGCCGGTACGAAAATAAGTAGGGCCTGGTACCGTTGGGTTGAAAATTCCTAAACCTCTGGGGGGCAGGAAAGCGTCGGCTATCTAGGGCCAGCGGTGTGCAGCCCAAAAATCTAGACAACAGCAAGGCACTAATGATTTCGTTGACGTGACAATGATTTGTACGTTATCTGTTGATATCCACCCAAGACGGAGAGGCCTTGTTATGATCTTGATAATCTTTCTCTTGAGGGCGGTCAGGCCCATTGTCATTATGATTATGATGCTGTTCAGTTTCGGTATCTTTTGAGGACAGTCAGGCCCATTATTATGGTTATTATGGTTCGCTTAACTTTGGCACTTCTTTTAGAGAGGTGGCCCATATTCTGTTCTAGTGAAGTGGCTTAACGGTTGGCACACGGGAGGTAACCTGCATATGCATAAGCACGTATAACTTTATATGATGTTGGTATTAAACCAAATAATTAGTTAACGTATGATTTGTTATTGAACTGTAAATTATGTTTTCAACATGTTATTCCCTGTTTTTCCCCCCTATTGAGCATATAGCTCACCCCCTTTTTCAAAAATATTCTAGGTACTTACAAGTCCCATGAGGACAAAGAGGCTACGGGATCAGGGACAAAGTAGAAACTCTAATACAATTTATTTTTTAGTTGAATATATGTTTGTCCGGGAAGCCACGACTAGCCCGAAGAGAGTTGATATTTTTGTTGCTCATATGGTTTGGCCATGCATAACTATGATGTATGTTTACAAGCTATAGTATCTTCTTTGTATCCCATGTTTGCCATTGCTTAATATACATATTGTTGTTGATTTATTTTCTTTTTATACACCTATCTTAGCCCTACTAAGATGGGTTAGTAACGCTCCAGGCCTTAATTATATGTGTTATCCTGTAGATTACGGCGGGAGTGTTACAGCTTCTCATCTCATCGTGCCTTCGCAGAGGGCTTGTGTTGAAATTCGGCTATATGGGATTATGGTGTGGCTTGACTTTCTGGGGGAATGATGTTGTGATGATCGGGACTGTGACTGACTATTGATGTATATACTTGGATGTGACGACGAAGCCTGTATGGCATGTCATGGGTTCTAGTGATTATGTGCTCTTGGACTGGTGCGTGGTACACTTATGCAAGTGTTCATGTGTATGCAGTATACAAATGCTTATGCTATGCTTTCTTAAATTTCATGTATTCGTATACTTCTTAAATCATCGCACCACCGTTTTTGAAAATTTGGTTTTGAAAAGGTCGTGAATCTTGAATTGCTTGATTTATGAAGTATATTACACTACTTGAAATTATGAAGTATATTACACTACTTGAAATTATCTAAATGCAAATATATGCATGCAAGATCGACGTACTACACCATTTCATGTAATTTGTAATAGACAATTTTTATAATTAGTAACGGATTAAATCCATTAATTTCTAGTAACATTTTTAGTCCGTTACTGATATAAAATATATGTTACTAGAACAACAAATATTAACTTTCCCCCTGTAAAATAATTATTTTTTAAAAAATGTATATATGTAACACTTAATCCCTTATACAGTCCGTTACTAAACCAAAAATGAAAATGCGCCAAAATTTTAACTTTGCCACTTATATTTTAATTAAATAAAAAAATCAAGACAAAAAAAAAACAAAATCAAATTATCTCTCACATACTACTCCAAAAAATCCCTAACTTTGCAGCTCCATCCCTCTCACCCCCTTCCTCGCCGCTACACTTCCTCTCATCTCCTTCCTGGCTCATTACTGCTCTCACACCACTGTTCTAACACTCGCCATTTCTCTCACACGCGCAGCTCCTCGCCGCCGTTCTCTCCGCTCGCTTTTCTCTCCACCATCGCCGGTCCATATTGCAGGCTTCATTAGGTAAATCTTAACCCTAATTGGTTTATTAATAAGGATTTTCATATGTATGCATCATAAGGACATAACTTCAAATCAAATACAACAATCTCCAAATTCAATATTTATCTTACAGGCTCTCCGTAGAAAAATCCCCAAATTTCTTAGTATATATCTTATGTTACTGCAATAAGATGAATAATAACAGATAATTTGTTTTTCTTAAAGTTAAATGAATAATAAAGAAAGAAAGATCTGTCCATTGAGGAGGGATGGATGCAATGGTGAGGTACCAAGCTCTATAGGTGGTCATAACCAAGCCGATTACTTTCAGGTTCATCGATTCTTTGTATTTTTCTTTTATTTTCTTAAGCTTATTATCTACTTATATGTATAATATATTCTTTTTCTGTTTTGTTTTTTCTTTTTTTTTCAAAAATTTTTGTATGAAGTTTCTAGGAAGGTGCTTTGAAGGAGAAAATTGAGATACCGGGGACAAATGCAGCTATTTGTTCATCTTTCCATGAAGTTTCCTCTATATCTTTCTCTATCTCTATCTCTATGTTGACTAATTGTACAATGTGCGTGTATATATAATAAATATTCATTTATTTCTTGTATGTGTATATATATAACTAATGTATATTTTGGGTTAACGCCTCGTATTCCCCTGTAATTCTTTGGCTAATCATTTTATATTTTGAATTATTTCAAGCATACCCTCTGATTGCCATTTTCATTGTTAAAGCTCATCATTTAATTTCCTACCCTCCGACTGGCATTTTCATTGAGTAATGCAATGCATACTCTCTCTCTCTCACTCATTATTTTTTCTTCTAGTTGTTAGCTAGAAAAAGATAATGGGTAATTGGAGGAAACCCCCGCTAAATTGAAGGAATTGCTAACTTTGTGGATTTTATAGCTAAGAATGGTAGTGGAGGAGATCAGTCTTGGTCCAAACGGAGATAAGTTGTCCATCTAATAAGAAAATTTAGCTCAATTTTTATCCTTAGCCTATTACCCAACTCAGTTTTGTATGACAAATTTTTCATCTTTATCTTTTCTTTGTTTTTTCTTTAATTTGTTTATAAGCAAGTCATGGATGAAAGGAGATCTGGGTCCGTGTCCGTTTGTTTTTCTCTTCTTTTTTTCTTTGTTAGGTTGTTCTTCTTTAGTCTTACGATAACATATTCGTAATTTAAAATTGATGAAACAGTTAGTTATAGAGTAACTGCTAACTGCTAACTGTGAAAATCCGGACCCGTACCCCGAGAAGGAGAAAAGAGTCCACGTTCTCGGCTTCATTTGAAAACGTCGTTTTGTAGAGTCGCCAGTTTGTTTTACGAGAAAACAAACAAAAGATCGTACGAAGGATAATTCGAAAACGAACTATCCCTCATACGTTTGAAACCAGAGATTCATTTTGAAAATTGACTTTGCTAGGGTTCGGGAACTACGTTACGAATTGGGAAGGTGTTAGGCACCCAATTCGCCCTTTCGGTCTCTTAATGGATCATGCATCTAATTCCTATTTTAGATATCTTGCAAGTAGTTCGAATGGTTTTCAGAATAGTCCTTTCCGGGTAAATTCAGTTTAAAATAATATTTTGAAATCAGACTCGAGCTTTGCGAGCGCCTACGTATTCATTCATAGAATGAAATCAGAGTCTCGTAGTTCCATTTGTTTGGAAACTGTTTTTGTATTTTTGTTTGTTTTGAAAATGTGTCAAAACAGGTTTTAGATTTCTTGTAAAACTTAGAAAGGATTTGTTTTGAAAGCAATGAACTTCTTTGCAAGTTATCTAATTTTCTATATTAAAAGTGAAATTAAATGCAGTACTGAAATTAAGGAGGGCTGTAGAAAGACGTACCTGATGCGCTTGAAGAAGAAATAAGAACCTTGCCTTGATTGCTCCTTTCTCTCTCTAAAACTTTCTCTCTCTAGAAATTCTCTTTCAGAATTTCTCTAAAATGACTCTCTAAAGATTTTTGACAGAGTTCTTACTTACTAAAAACACTATTGAGTGTTGATGTCCCTAAAATGAGACCCCAAGGGTTCTATTTATAGGGAAAAATCCGCCAAAAACGCTCCAAAAGAGGCCAACCGCAGGGGGTAGCCGCAGGGCGTGCGGCTGGGGCGTGCGGCTAGGTGCCAACCGTACGGTTGGGGAGCCAACCGTGCGGCTAGGGAAGGTACCAACCGTGCGGTTGGGAGCCAACCGTGTGGTTGGGGGCGCTGCCCCGCACCCCGCGACCTGACCGGGCAGGTCGATCCCCGTCCTAGTAAGCGAAGTGGCAACAAAGGTTGCGGGATATTCCTAACGCGCTCAAAAATCAGGACTTTTCCTAACGATCTCTCATATGCATGATGACTCAAGATTTGATGCAGAATGCTTGTTAGGTTCACGCGAGAGTCGCGGATTGGGGTGTTCACAAACCCTCTCGTCCCGGGATTCTTGCTTGCAAGAAGTCTGGGACGATAATAAGAAGACAACAATTCATGACTCTCGCGTGAATCTCAACTGGTTGCTTTATTCATGAAAATCTTTGAATTGAAATGTACCCTCATGGTGGGGGAATTTTGTGATGATTTAGGCAATGTGATCCACAATTGACCTTCCTCTCGGCCAAGCTATCCCTGATACATCAATCTATTCTCCCGTCTACCCTCGGGGCATCTCCTTCTTTCTTCAGATTTTTCGAGCTTATCGATGTTTACCCTCAGCTTGTGGGATGCATCAATCTTACCATTTACCTTCTGACCGGGCTATTCTCATGAATACTTCTCATTCTTTGCAATGTGTTCAAAAAAGTTCTTGGAGTTTAGATTCTTTCAGAATGACACCTTCTTGACTTTGTCGTGATAAAGCTTCCCAATCTTCTGGGGAACAAATGGTTACCAAGAGTAGCGGGGTTTGTTCCTATCGCACTATCTTGTTGTCATAACCATGTGACAAATCTCCCTGATCTCAGGAGGATGTGATGAAACTCCCTAACTTCTGGGGAGGATGTTATTGGTTACCAAGAGTGGTTGGGTCGGCACCTGTCGCACCATCTTGCTGGCATAACCGAGGTTGTCTATCAGGAGATATTCCTTTGTGATAGTTTTCCAAGAAATGGCACTCCTAGCCACCCTCAGAAGGAATGTCATATTAGCGACTGCCAAGAGTGGGGGGTCTGCACCTCTCGCACCATCTTGCTGGCACAGCCTGAAAGGGTTGGGTTAAGATTGCCAAGAGTGATTGGTCCTTGCGATAGGACGTCATCTTGCTGACACAATCTGGGCTGACTCACAAATTCCCATGCAATGTATCCAAAAGGGAAAGAAAGGTATGATATGTTAGCGACTGCCAAGAGTGGGGGGTCTGCACCTCTCGCACCATCTTGCTGGCACAGCCTGGAAAGGTTGGGTTAAGATTGCCAAGAGTGATTGGTCCTTGCGATAGGACGTCATCTTGCTGACACAATCTGGGCTGACTTGTAAATTCCCATGGAGTGAATCCAAAAAGGAAGAAAAGGTATGATATGTTAGCGACTGCCAAGAGTGGGGGGTCTGCACCTCTCGCACCATCTTGCTGGCACAGCCTGAAAAGGTTGGGTTAGAGACTACCATGAGCGGCGGGGTCGACACCTGTCATACCGTCTTGCTGACATAGTCTAAGGCTGAACGTCGGGAGATATTCCCTTATGACGGTTTCCAAGAAATGGCACTCCTGACCACCCTCAGAAGGTATGACATGTAAGTGACTGCCAAGAGCGAGAGGTCTTCGTGATAAGACTTCGTACTTGCTGACACAGCCAAAAGAGGTGATGTTAAGACTGCCAAGAGCGGCGGGGTCGGCACCTGTCATACCGTCTTGCTGTCACAGTCTAAGGTTAGGATTGACTCTGTCAATAGGTGTCTTCTTCAGAATCATATTACTCCATCAACTTTATGTCACATCACATAATTCGAGACATGTTCTTGAGGATATTTGTCCATATCTTCTCTTATCCTTCGACGCTTTTCCTTGCGTTGTCTCTGCTCTTGGCCGTTGATCATATATGCCTACTCATCTTGTGGCAAGAAAGTTATGCTAGAGAGAATATGGAAAGTTCAAGTGTTGCCTTTTTCAAAACCTGTTCTTACCCTCAGTTTGACTCTTCTGCTGTCATCAAGAAATTGGGTTGGTTCTCTTTGAATCTCAGACTTTCGTGCGTAGTAGTGGACTCAGTTTTCAACTCTACCCTCTGGCTTTACTTTTTTTGAACATAAGGATAAAGCTCTTCTAAAAATCTCAGTTCCTTCTCCAGTTACCCTCTGGCTTGTCAGAGGAAGGTGCTGGTCCGCATCATTTTCTGTTTTTTGATGCCCTTATTGCTCCCTCATTTTTTAGAATATCCGGCCCATTGTTTTGGCTTTCGGATCTTTCTTCTCTTTTCTTTTCTTTTCTTTTTTTTTTCCAGACAGGAGCCTTACTCACCTAAGACGTAGCCCTCTGCCTTTTGGCACAGCTGTCACTCTTAGTGTGGCTCTCCCTGCTGATTTTCTTCCTTTCTGTTTTTTTTTTTTTTTTTTTTTCTCACTTTCCTCACCTGGACCAACGGGATTTTCCCCTTTTCTACTTTTTCAATTTTTTCTTGTACCCGATTCCTCTTTTACACCTTCCTCTTTTTCCAGATTTGAACTGTGTCTAGGACTGATCATTCCTCAAAGCTCGGCTCCACCACAGATCTCAAAATTCAGCTTTTGGGCTTTGTATCTTACTTCGTCGTGCGTGTGTTAGTGATTCTCAATCTGTTCATCTTAGAAAACTAACCAGAAAGTCTTTTAAACATCCAAAGAGTCACGTCCAAAGAGTCAATTTTTGTAAATTTTTGTCAAAACTTTGTTGGTTTTGTCGTTTGGGATTACCCCCCACTTGTTGTGTGACAAGGAACTTGTCATTCAACAAGTGCCCAAACGACGGAGTGAGATGGGCAACAAAAATGGCACCATTTTTCCATTTGAACTTTCAAACTTTTCATTCTCTTCATAGCATATCTTTTTCTTGCTCACATACTTACTTTTCGACAATCCAGTTGGTCATGTATTTCATGATGATCATCAGCCACGACCGTTTCTGTATGATGCGCCTTTCTTGATGACGAATGGGTATGTGTGGATTTTGAGAGACCCCATGAGGTTAAACGGATCTGATAAAGATTGGTGTATCATCAGATAGCAATTTGGCCTTTATTGGAAGGTCATTCGTGGTGTACAATGGAGCCTTTGGCACACAAGATTCGCCAATGCGTACGGGTACGTTTCAATTCAAATTTCTCGTTTAGAGAAAATTATGTGAATATGTCATATATGCCAGAAAACATGAGACATGCATGCAATGTGGTGGTTCTGGTGGCCTTTTGCGCAATTTTGATTCATGAAAATATTTTTGTAAAGTTTTCAGATTTTAATATCACCCCCCAGTTTAAAATACCCCCAATTTTTATACGAAAATAGCAAATGCGCCCCTATCTTAGAATTCAACCAATGCTGGATTTCCAAATTACCACTGAATTATGGAATGTACTTCTTTCTTCGATGAGAGGTTTCACTCGCGCAACGCATTCTAGCTTGATTAGGTTATTCCGCATCTTGATGACTATGATTCATTCACTTCGCAAGGTTAATGAGAGATAATGATGACCAAGGATATGTTTGCATGATCGGTCTCCATTCCACTTCAATACGAACTTCTCCATGCGATCTAGCTTTCTTCAATGCATCTTTGGTTACATCAGTCTGGGATGGATCAATTGTTGTTGCCTGTGCGACTGGCCGGGTGAGGATGAAAGACAAGCCTTCTAGAGATACTATTTCATCAAAGTGTCCGCCTTTGGATAATAATGTGAGATGAGTCTTTGAAGATGCCATTCAATCAAAGTATCCGCATTGCATTGGGTCTTCCACTCCATATTTAGAATTGTCCTTACCCCATTTTTCAGTCGTATTCGAAGTTTGGATATTGATCCATCGAAGTATCAGCCTTGGAATCTTCCCCCATAAACCTTAGAGCGGTCCTTATCCCCTGTTGTAACTTTACTCAAAGCTTTAATCTTACTTGAAGCCTTCTTTTCCAATGCATATTTAAAGTGATCCACCACCTCTTTTGCAATCTCCTTCGGAGTCTCAATCTTACTCGAAACCTTGTAGCTCAAGTATCTTCATCGGGTTCTTCTGTCTCAAGAGTAATTCATACTGCCCCCGTACCCTTTAGGTGTCAGGTTTCTCTTTTGAAAAAAATCCCTTGGGATCATTATATTTATGTAGTATGGGTGTTTTGAAGCTCATTTTTATATATTATTTCATGAAAATGTTAGTGCTTTGTAATGTGCATTTTATTCATGAAAGTGTTGGTTATTATATAACATACTTTATGCGCAATTGACCCCCAGACCCATGCAAATGCAAATGCAAAGATCGTTCTTTCCGAGAATCTGGCAATTATAAAGGGTAATTCATCTTTTGTTTTGTTACATTCGCAAGAAATTCTAAGACAAATTTGCTCGAGATCTTTATCAAGATTTGTCCTTTTCTCCACACCTTACCATAGGATTTCTTCTTTACCAATCCTTCATTGCTCCTCGAATTGACTGGTGCCTTTAAATGAAACATTCTACAAGGTGAAAGAGATTATTTTATTAGAATAGACCGGGCCTGATGTCACTTCTCAGGTTGCCTACGTTCCCCAATGTCCTAACATTCCAAAAAATAATCCAATATGGGGCTCAGGTCGTCGTAGTTCATGTTCACAAATGACAAGTGAAAAAAACTTCAATCAATTTTCCATCACTGGTTACAAATCTTCAATTTCTAGCTACCAATCTTCAATTACTGATGGTTTTGAGGAGACGGGTCTGCTATCTTTCCTGCTTGGATAAGGTCCTGAATAGCATGCCGAAGAGCCATACAATTGTCGGTCGTGTGTCCCATATTCTGATGGTATTCGCATGTTTCATTAAGGTTCCAATTAGTGGGAACTGGATTGGGTATCGGCCGTGGGTTCATCGGATAGATCATTCCTACATCTTTCAATTCCTTGTATACTTTGCTTAATGGACCTGGCAGTTGGGAGAAATTCCTTTTCATGTGTCTGACTCGGTTAACCCCCCTATTATTGCTGTAATCCTGGTATCCCGAAGGAGAAATATTGGTGACTCTGGTGAAAGGATTGGCAGAATAGTCAATATTGCTCTGAACAAAAGGGTTGTATGTCGAAATCTGGTTCGCACCCGGGGTTGAAGATTTCTTGTACTGTGCACTTGAACTTTTTACTTCAGCTTGTTTAGCCAATTCTTCTTCTATCTCATTTCCCACATGCAACAAGGCTTTGAAACGGCCAAAGAATTGGTGACCCATCTTATTTCGAATTTCTACTTTCAGATTCTTGACGATCATTCCCAATTGCTCCTCTTCATCCATCCGTTCCACCATTTGTGCAGCGAGTGCCCTCCACCTTGTGACAAATTCACTCAAATTTTCATCATCCTTTTGTTTTGCCATTTCAAGATGTTTGCGAGTGATCTTTAATTCCTCGTTTGTCTTGTATTGGGCAATAAACTCATTCACAATACTGGTCCATGACTGCACCCGATGTTTCTCTAATCCCAGGAACCAACTTTGGGCTGGACCAGCTAGAGTTAAATGAAAAGAATTAGCTAACTCAGCCTCACCTATGTTGTAGATCTTCATTGCCCGTACATAGGATTTTAAGTGCAACTCTGGTGGCGTTGTTCCTTTGAACTTCTCTATTGAGGGCATCTTAAACCCAATCGGATAATGAGCTTCTGGGTATAGATTATAGCTCTGGAGCTGTGTCAGGTCATTTGATCCCTCAGCTACCTTCTGAGTTAAAGCCTTCAATTGTTCCTTAAGCTCATCTATAGCCTTATTCCTTTTTGGAATCACCTCTTGTGGAAGAATGGCATCACCCTGCATACTCACCGGATGCGGAATAGGGTCGTAGTATGGATCATGATAAGGATGATGTGGTGGTTGCCATTGTTGAGCATGTTGGGATGCTTCAGGTGGAACTTCTTGGTGTAGCCAATTCTCAATTAGATCAGGTCGCCTATGTGGAGTATGTGGTTCAATAGGAGTTGGAATATCGGAGTGAACAGATAGTGGCGCGGGTGGTACAAGTGGAGCCTCTTTTATTGGCTCATTCACAATTGGTTGACCATGAATAGATGGAGGCATAGGTGGTGCAGGCGGTGTCCCTTTTATTGGCTCATTCATAACCCGTCGACCTCTGTCTATCTCCTCCAGCCGAGCCTTAGTGGTTCGTTGATCATCTACTAGCAATGCTAGGCTCTTGCTAATGTCCCCAAGCATTCGGTACATCTCTTCCGGGGTTGGTATGGTTATAGTGGCTGACCCTAATACAGTGTTTGTTGGATCCACAGAAGTATGCCCTGGTGGCATTCCCCGATTAATATTCTGCTGAGACACCCCTTGATTTTGGTAGGAAGGACCTGGTGGCAAATCCACTGCAGTGAAAGAGTTTCCAGCGACCCTATTCGAAGTTTGTGGCGGTTGTTGTTCCATATCAGCTGGCGTATCCGGTCGAACCAATCTACCAGTGCTATCTCTTCCGGCCCAAATGGAAGCCAGATCGAATATAAGTCTTCGGAAGGAGAAAAGGACAAATCCCGATGTGTATAGAATATTTCCCGGAAACAAAAGAAAATATGAACTTTTAATACTTGCCAGATTCCCAGAAATACATCGATCGAGACGACGCCAAACACACAAAAAGTTTTTCTTTAGGTGAGATCGAAAACAGACCAACGGCGACAACTTGAGAGCTCCATATAGCGGTAGGGTAGGAATGGAATTCCATGGGTTCCCTGACCGTCTATAGTTTTGGAAAATCATTTTAAAAAGAGCTTTCTGAAAAATCATTTGAAAACACGGGAAGATCTCTCCTCATGAGTCGCTTTGTTCATGGAATCAGGGCTTTCGCACACTAGATTCTCACGACTGTCGGTCATAAAAACAATGCAGAAAATCTTTGTGTTCAAAGCTGACTCCCCTATATGCAAGCGTGGCTGAAGAGGGTAAGGTTTAAGGCTCCCTCCTATTTGGCAGGTCTTACGATATACCTCAAGAGCGCAGGTACGTGTAAGGACCTTTTGATATACATCCCGGGTACGTGAGTGTTTTCGTCACTCGATATACCTCGGTAAGTACTTGGCCAAGGAGAGTGGTCCCAGGCGCTTTTGGCTAGTGCAGACCCGCAAGTCCACGGCCTAGTCATGACTCTGGTCCCGAGGTTAATAGGGTAAATTCACACTCGCGAAAATGCATGATAAGACGTGAGTGCGTGCAAAATAACAATATGGCAGTTCATTATTGATCAATGCTTTAGGGTTTGTTACTGTAATTTACACAATTTTAATTATGAAAAAGATTTTCCTCACATAATTACCAAATAAAGGCATCAGGGTATCCACCTAGATCGCTTCTATGTTATCCTAAAACTAAGGCTTGCAAGACCTATATCTAATAAATAACAGGAATTAAATATATGATCCATTATAATAGAGCTTAGTTCTCGACATCCCCAGCGGAGTCGCCACTGTGAGAATCCGGACCCGTACCCCGAGAAGGAGAAAAGAGTCCACGTTCTCGGCTTCATTTGAAAACGTCGTTTTGTAGAGTCGCCAGTTTGTTTTACGAGAAAACAAACAAAAGATCGTACAAAGGATAATTCGAAAACGAACTATCCCTCATACGTTTGAAACCAGAGATTCATTTTGAAAATTGACTTTGCTAGGGTTCGGGAACTACGTTACGAATTGGGAAGGTGTTAGGCACCCAATTCGCCCTTTCGGTCTCTTAATGGATCATGCATCTAATTCCTATTTTAGATATCTTGCAAGTAGTTCGAATGGTTTTCAGAATAGTCCTTTCCGGGTAAATTCAGTTTAAAATAATATTTTGAAATCAGACTCGAGCTTTGCGAGCGCCTACGTATTCATTCATAGAATGAAATCAGAGTCTCGTAGTTCCATTTGTTTGGAAACTGTTTTTGTATTTTTGTTTGTTTTGAAAATGTGTCAAAACAGGTTTTAGATTTCTTGTAAAACTTAGAAAGGATTTGTTTTGAAAGCAATGAACTTCTTTGCAAGTTATCTAATTTTCTATATTAAAAGTGAAATTAAATGCAGTACTGAAATTAAGGAGGGCTGTAGAAAGACGTACCTGATGCGCTTGAAGAAGAAATAAGAACCTTGCCTTGATTGCTCCTTTCTCTCTCTAAAACTTTCTCTCTCTAGAAATTCTCTTTCAGAATTTCTCTAAAATGACTCTCTAAAGATTTTTGACAGAGTTCTTACTTACTAAAAACACTATTGAGTGTTGATGTCCCTAAAATGAGACCCCAAGGGTTCTATTTATAGGGAAAAATCCGCCAAAAACGCTCCAAAAGAGGCCAACCGCAGGGGGTAGCCGCAGGGCGTGCGGCTGGGGCGTGCGGCTAGGTGCCAACCGTGCGGTTGGGAGCCAACCGTGCGGTTGGGAGCCAACCGTGCGGTTCGGGGCGCTGCCCCGCACCCCGCGACCTGACCGGGCAGGTCGATCCCCGTCCTAGTAAGCGAAGTGGCAACAAAGGTTGCGGGATATTCCTAACGCGCTCAAAAATCAGGACTTTTCCTAACGATCTCTCATATGCATGATGACTCAAGATTTGATGCAGAATGGTTGTTAGGTTCACGCGAGAGTCGCGGATTGGGGTGTTCACACTAACTTCTGATTGTTCTTTGGTATTTTGGGATAACAATTTATTTTGGACTGGTTGATTGAGGGCTGTGGAGGATATCTGGAAACCAACCCGTCAACATCTTTAGAGCATCCGTTTATTGCTACTGATAGTAGGCATGCTAGTGTGAGCTACTCGTCGACCACGGATATAGTAATCATTAGAGAAGTTTTTTCTGCAGTACGTTGTTTATTCTGCAGAGGTGAATTCTATTTCAATTTCTGCTGAGGTGAATTTTATTTCAATTTGAATAAAACTAATTTCCATTTATAATTTATCGCCTTTTTGTCTTCTTATTCCTAGAGTGAGAACAAATCTATTGTGAACAGGTTTTGTGAAAAAGTGAAGACGATCTTGTAAAAAGAGTTTGTAAAGCACAACCTCCAGGATATTCATTGCATTGACACCTGCATCACTATCGAAGTCACGGTTAGCCCTAACCACAACCCTCTTTTCGCATCCTTATCTAACTCTTTTGATGATTTTTAGTTTTTATATTCTTTTTATTTTTGCTTCACAATGATATGATGATTGATTCCGCCTTTCTATATTCTAGATAATAATCAACCTCTAGATAGTAATTTTTAAGGTAGTGAGAGTTCGAAGCATCCAACCCAAAACCATATTCAAAATGTAATTTCCCTCTTCCTTTAAAGAAAAAAAATGCAATAACTATTCTATTACTCTCCCTTAAGCTGGAGAAATTTGCAGAATGTTTAAAAGACAAACAAAGATAGGCTTGCTAGCTCTAAGCAAACCTTCTCCCTAATAAAGTGAACCTCTAAATAATTACACGTTCTCCTGTGGAGTTTTTCCTATAAACGCATTTCAACCTAGTGTGCGAGTTCCATTTAGAAAAATTACATATCTACTTGGCAATGTTTTAAATTGATAAGAAAGTCTTAAAGAAGGTGAGTCCAATGGTGTAATTTTTTTTATGTTACTTTCCTATCATAGTTATCACAATTTTAAAAAACTGAACTTTAACTCACCAGATAAGTAGACGTAGTTGGTCCATCGGTACTTTTAAACTGGGCTAATTTATACTTTTAAACTTTAGGGGTGGCCACCAAAATTACTACCAACTTTTTGAACTTATCAAGAATGAGATGATAGCACGTGCATAAACTTGCGTCCCCTTTGCAGTGTCTTCCTGACTATCTATATGAATGTTTCGAAATGGAGATGTTTGCCAATTTAAGAATCTGAGTTATTTCCTCTACTTTTATGTTGCTTTACTGTGCAGAATGGCTAACACCTTTGTCAAATTTGCTAAAATTATCAAATATCCTTTACTAATTTCTCATATACATTTGATTGAGGTAATACATGTGAAAATCTTCTTAGTCATAAATTTATTAAATAATTTGCCTAAGAAGACAATAAATAATATGTTCTTTACTTCTAATACCCCGATTCTATGAGTATCCGGACCTCTATGAGCACCTTAATAATCCAAAATGATATGTTTAGACCTTCCACTCAGCAAATAACATAATAATACTAAAACAGTGCCGCTACTCATAAATCATCTTCTCATACATTAAAAATTTAAAACTTCATTGAATAATTACTCTAAGAAGACACTAATGCACTCTGAGAGGAAAACTCTCTGTTAACGTGAAGCAGGCAGACCCTTTAGAGAAAATAAATAATCACACACACTGGCAACTTGCATTTCATTTAAGATAAATTTCCTGGAGATAGCTTTAGCCACCTCTCCTTAGTTTGCACTAGCTTCTCCAGAGTCTGTGTTACAACCAAAATAAAAAGGCACATGCATCTTAGTTTAACTTCACAAGCCCTTAGCAATTCCAAATTCACTTGAAAAAGGTAACTGACAATTGAACTAATGTATTCTTCAAAAGCTTCCCTGTATTTGTCATATAGTTGCTGAGGGTAATCATGAGGGGGCTTCTGAGTGCACATATTATAAATGGTACTGTACATAGAATTGAAGAGAAATTACTAGTTCAACCAACATGGTCTTCATACTTGATGATTGAAATAAAAATAGAATGTTAACTTTTTGTTTGGTTGGAGCTTTTAAATATTTAATTTAAAATTTACTTTTAAGTACATTTCTTTAAAACTGTTTTCCAATTTGATTTGTATACAGTACACTATTTTTAAAATTTTACAAAAAATATAATCCTTGTTTTTTTTTTCATCTCTTAAAGTTTTCCTAAACTTCAAAAGAAAAAATAAACTAAAAAGATTCTTTTTACTTGAATGAAGTTTTTAAAATTGGTGAACCAAACATGACTTTTTTTTAAAAAAAAGAATCCAAAATATTTTTTAAAAACCCAACCAAACACCACCTAAAAAATTCGTTTATTAATTGATTAGAAATAGATATTTTTACCGAGTGCTAATTATTGTGAACAAATCTAATTTAACGCGTGAATCTGCGTGGAAGAAAATACAAGTTTTGTTTGGGTTGGTTGGAAGTTTGGAACTAAACTTTGTTTGAATAATTATTTCTCTAAAGTTTTTCCTTTTAAATTTGGGCTGTTTGACATATGCAAATTGTTTGAAGTTTGGAACTAAACTTTGTTGACTGTACATTTGAGTAGTGGACCCTTGATTATACTGAGTAGTTCTAAGGTTGAAATTGGTGATGTATTTTCCATCCAAAACCAATAATTTTGGTGTTGAGCTGTATCTTACAAATTTAGTTATGTTGTTATAACCGCTCTTGCTATTTGTTGGCTAAAATCATGTAGTTAGACTCATTCTAATTTGGCCCTTGGTTTATAATTATGAGGCAATTTTTTATTTGTTCTCCCCTGGCCAGCTTAAATGCAGAATTTTTTTCTAAGTTAGCTTAATTACGAGATAACTCGTTCTAAGTTAGCTTAAATGCAGATTTTTTTCCTTGTTCCCTGGGCATTTGTTATTTTGTTCTTTCAGAATCTTCCTTGATAGTAAGTAGACTATCATATCATATCATACTTATTATATATGAATGCCACTTGGGCGCAATATGTTACACAAATTAATCTTAGCTGTTATGTGACACAAAGTGTTCCACTGTTGGCTTGAGTTACATTCAAGCAACACATTTGCATTGAAATTTGGCAAATACAATAAATTTCCAATCAAAGAATGTGCGATTCAAATTCACTTGGGATTTGCTTTTTACATTTTCTATTCATGCATATGAATAGTTTAGTAAATTAATTTGGAAAATCTAGAGATCTAGAGATTTGATATGTGTGAGTTTATATAGTTATCTTTTATCTTTTTTCTTTTCTTACTCTCTTTGGACACGTTAATTTAATAATAAGTCAACTCATTTTTGCGACAATCACTTAGTTTGAACGTCAATATCTTTTAGATATGGTGATTTAGTCCAGTATTTTCATTTCCAAAGAGCTTTTTATTTTAAAGTTTTACTAGTCTCATGTTGTAAAAACTTGTTTAGCCAACATATTATAGAACCATTGTATCTTGTTTCAAATGTTACTGCAACTTCTTTTATTCCTTAGTTAAATTACGTGATTAACATCTCCTTCTAGTTGCTTTAGCAATATTACTAAGTTCTTTAATTTAAGAAGCATTGCTATTTTATGTTTTTTCTTTACATACTTTAACTTAACTTTACTAGTTGCTATGTGAGAATCATACATAATTCCCTACAAATGAATATATGTTTAACAAATTGTTTGATATAGCATCAAGCCGTAAGTACATTTAATCTCAATTGTAGTTTGTAAATTGTTATCCAACTTTAATCAGTTTATCCTTCATTTTTTAACCTTTTGTTTTGGCATGCTCATGCAGTGTTAATAAAGGCTTCCCAGAAATCACATTTCATTTCGAGAATTCTTTGGCGGTTCATGCTCGTGAATATCTCTTTTCTATAAATGTAGGTGCTCTCTGGTTTTCTAAACTTGTTGCAAACACATTTAGGATAAGTTTGTGGAAAATGAAAGAGACCCATATTCTTGGATGGTGTACATTGGTTGAAGTATATCTAGTTTGCTTTTATATTTGTTATATGTATTTTTGAGTGTTTTATATTTTGACTTAAGACATTTTGGTTTTAGTATGTTTGATGTATGGTTGGACATCTTTGGTACCTTATATCTGTGAACGGACATATTTTTGTAAGAATATTGTTTTGTTGATTTTTGGATGAATATTGGTTTGTATGACGTCATTTGATCATTATATGAGAATTTGTATTGTGCACTAAAATTGTGCTACTAAAATTGGTTACATTTACGGCTACAGAAATTTGTATTTTTTTATATAGGGATATTGGACAAATAAAAAAAAGAAATTTTTTTAATTAATTTATACTCTGTAACGGTTATAAACCGTTACAAATATGTAACGGTTTTCTCATTAGTAACACTTTTAGTATGTTACAAATCATTAGAATTTTAATTAATTTTATTTGCCATTGTAACGGTTGTTCAATATTTTTAACGGTTTAAATCCATTACTAAAATTAGTATAATAACGGATTAGCAATGTATTTAGTCCGTCACAAATTTAATTTTTTGTAACGGATTTTGAGTAGTTTTAGTAACGGATATAGCAGTTACTAAAGTGTTTTCCACGCCTAATTAGTAATGAATTTCATGTGTTAGAAATATTTTATCCAATGAATTATATCCATTACAAAAGGGCCATTTTGGTGTAGCACTAAAAAGGCAAATATTGATTTATAGTTAATTTAGTGAATGAGTGCAAGGTGCTCTCACTAATAAGAGAAATGGCATGCTTCTGTCTTGGGATTCGGTTGATACAGTATCATGCTTCTGTTTTGACAAGTTACTATCTTCTTTTTGATTTTTGTGCGTTGGTACTTTTACTCATACCCTCAGTTTTAGGAGACTTATCGATATTATGCATTTTGATGAGTGGGTGTGGATTATCTGAGGGCCTTCAATTGTGAGCCAGTTGATTTCGTTGACTTGATTCTACCTCTAGAGATAAAGTTTCTGGTTCTAATGATAGGACAACCATAGGGTCCTGGTGGTGTAGGTTAAGGCACCCTTAGTGAGAATGGTAAATGGAGAGGCTAGTCTTGGGAGAGTTGTTCGGGCGTTCTTGTCGTACCCTCAGCGCATATACCCTCGCCATCCTCAGTGTATGCAAATGATGATGGAGAGGCTAGTATTTAAGGAGTTGCTCGAGTCTTCATGTCGATACTCTCAGTGCATATACCCTTGCACCCTCAGTGTATATGAATGATGATGGAAATGCTAGTTCTTAAGGACCTGCTTAAGTCTTCTTATCGATACCCTCAGTACATATACCCTTGGCACCCTCAGTGTATGCGAATGATGATGGAAATGCTAGTCTTTGAGGAGCTGCTCAAGTCTTCTTATCGATACCCTCAATACATATATATACCTTTGACACCCTCAGTGTATGCGAATAATGATGAAAATGCTAGTCTTTGAGGAGCTGCTTAAGTCTTCTTGTCCATACCTTCAATACGTATACCCTTGGCTCTCAGTGTATGGGAATGATGACGGAAATGCTACTCTTTGAGGAGCTTCTCAAGTTTTCTTATCGATACCCTTAGTATATATACTTTTGGTACCCTCAATGTGTGCGAATGATGATGGAAATGTTAGTCTTTGAGGAGCTGCTCAAGTCTTCTTGTCGATACCTTCAATACATATATCCTTGGCACCCTCAATGTATGCCCTTTGCACCCTCAGTGTATCTATGGTAGCTTCACGCTTTTCAATTTGCTAGCATCCTTTTAGGAATATTATTTATGGATTGAGTTTAAGCAGAGGCAGACATGAATTAAGATACTCGAAAGGGAACAAAAATGATTGATTTTATTAACGAAATGAATGGGTACATTGATAAGAAATTCCTCATTTTACCCTTAATCCTTATAATTTCACTCATTTTCTCTCTCAATTTCCCATATCTCTAGGATTGTTCAAGTAAATTGAATTAATGGTGTTTGCCTCTACTTAAGGATTCTTTCATCAAAGAATGGTAATCTTCTTGGTGTCGATCAAGTCCTGAATGACAAGCTTCAGGGCACAACAATTATCAGTGTTATGTCCGAATCCTTGATGGTAAGTGCAACGCTCGTTGGCATTTCAGCCAGGGGGAGCCGGGTTCGGGGGTGTGCGAGGAGCTAGTGGTTGCAGAATACCCTCAGCTTGTAGCGTGGCTAAAGTTTGACTCAGCGAAGTCGATAGGCATGAAAAGGGACGGTGTTTCTTTCTAATGCTCTTTTTTTTAGCCTTTTTTCTTGCAGATAATGGAAGTTGATTTCTTGATAAGGACTCGAGCTTTGGTAAGACCATACTTGTTTAATGGTTGGGGTGGTCTTCTCGTATTAAGAAAAGGCTTCCTTAGCTTCAGTAGTTTGGGCAAGTTCTTCATCAATCTCATTAGCTACATGCATCAAGGCCTTGTAATGGTCAAAGTATTGGTGACTCATGCCGCTTCGGATATCAGGTTTAAAGTTCTTGACAATTATCCCCAATTTCTCTTCCTCGGGAATTCTATCGACCAATTAAGATGCTAACTCCCTCCAGCGAGTGACGAAGTCACTGACATTCTCATTTTTTTCTTTATTTCGTCATCTCGAGATTCTTACGGGTAACTTTGAGCTCCGCATTAGACTTATAACGTTCCATGAACTCCTTCTGTAGATACCCCGATCCATGACCTCCGCAAGAACACTAACGACCTTCGAGAAGTGGTGTTTTTGAAGTCCAGAACCCACCCGAACACCTGAAACTGCCCCAAAAGGGTTTATTGGCCAAACAAACCTATTTTTAAGGGGAATTTTCGCACGACAAATGAGTATGTCGCTCAATAATCTCCCTTGTATTGCGCGACAAACCCTTCTGACACCAGACCATCCACTCTCTGACACATCAGTCTGTCAGAAACATCACTTTAGTCGTATGTCGCGTGACATTGCTCAACATGTCGAGCGACACTTGCCCTTTCTGCGGAATTGTCGCGTGACAATCCTCCCCGAGCACTATAAATAGGCCAACACCCCCAAGGGTTCAAAAGACAGGAATTGGGAATTGAAGAATTATTGGCTTATATCTAATTTTCTAGTCTTTCGTCAAATATTTTATGTTATAATCTTATTTCTGAAGAATTATCGAATCTATTCTCGACACTCAACGTGTCCCGTCTCTGGAATCGAATTCTCGGAAATATCTGAAGAAGGAAAAGATCATTATCGCCGGAGATCTCTCTGCTGTATTATATTTTCTTTCTTATTATTATTCTCGTCGGGAAGGTAAAGAAAACCTCTTCTAGTATTTAAATTAGATATCTGTGTACTTGTTTTACTTCCGTTGTTTTGTTCACATTTTATTTGAATAAACTTATTGCCAAGTTACAAATAGTCTATTGTTTTCAAAACAAAAGACCCTGATAAAACCATTTGCAAAACCAGTAGACTAAGTCTGGTAGAATTCCCCTCAAGAGTTCTAATTCCATATTAAATTAGTCCCGATATAAGATCCGAACTTTTTCAAAAGAAGTTAAAAATCCGAGAAAACCGTCATTATCTGAGAAATAATACGGGAAACTCTCTCTGAAATAAAACAACTTTTGTCACTTGTATTTACATCTTTCAAAACAAAATATTGGATCTCGGAACACAAAGGTTTTTCATACCTTTTCCCATTTTTCCCAAAAATTAGGGTTTTTCATTTGAAAAGTAGTAGACTGTCAGTAAAAACATTCAAGTTTTTCAACATAAAATAAACATATAAGACCACTAGAGACCGAAAGGGTGGAACGGGTGCTTAACACCTTCCCAATCCGTAACATAGTTTCTGAACCCTATAGAATCCTGGTTTCGTAGACAAGGGGTGTAAAGAAAGGCTTATCTGTAGCCTTTCCTCTTACACCACTATTTTTGTCCGTTTTCTCGTAAAACGTACTAGCGACTCTGAACGAACCCCTTTGCATCTAGAAATAGGATAGGGAGACACCTGATATCGAGATTATCAACACCACGAAGCAAATGGAAAGACATAATCCTTTTTGATGTTTCAGACGCACAAGGACGGGAGCGAGACCTGGGGGTCGCATTTGCGGATTCTCACAGTGGCGACTTTGCTGGGAACATTAGAAAACTAGACTCTTATATGTAGACTTTTGTTTATTTGTTGAATATTGGCTTTTACTGCTTTCCCTACTTATGTTAATTGATTGAGAAGAAACTTTTTTCTAAAAATAGAAGTTTTCAAAAATACGTAATAAAGGTAATGATATTTGTAAACCCAACCTTTTGAACTTTGCACGCACTTTCACAAATCATGCATTGGTTCTACAAGTGTGAATTACCCTAAACCCCCGGAAGTATTATAAGTGAGTAGGGAGTTGGCTTGCTTGGGCCAACATAAACCGAAAGCATTTACTTCAACTCTCCTTGGCCCAGTACGCCCCCGAGGTATATCGATTGACAAGAACACTCACGTACTCGGGAAGTATATCAAAAGATTCTTGCACGTACCCGCCCTTGGGGTATATCGCAAGGTCTTGCCAAATAGGAGGGAGCCTGAAGCCTTAACCATTCGTACACTTGCGCGGCATATAAGATCGAGTCAGCTAAAACACTTGTCTAACAGCCGTAAGCGATGTACCACCTTACGGCTTACTTTACACCACATTTTTGAAACCCGAGTCTTTTCTTGGTGATTTTTTCAAGTGGTTCTTTTGGCAAAAATCGAGTCACATCTTAGTCTTCCTTCATCCCCACCACATGGATTCGTCTACAGCCGTAAAACGAAGACAGTCTGAAAGGTTAGGCCGGTCGAGATCATACCGAAAGATTAGTGAGACCAAGCACATTCGCAATGACTGACGGACGCGAGAATCAAGAAATGGATCAGAGCCTAGCCGAGGCATCAGCAGTCCAGCCAACCTTAGTCGAGATGCACCATTTACTAATTACCGTTAGCAAGAATTTAGCAAGCCTCATGACCGAGCAACAGGGTACCCGAATCCGAGTAGAAGAGTTGCCAGCCGAACGAACTGCACTACCGGGGTTTGAACGACTACTACCGAATCGAGATCCGAATCAATGGCAATCATCACAAGTACTTCCCCCAGTCCAAGGAACCAATCCACCGCAAATGGGTCCTGTCATAGCCGGTCCCGTTCAAACCGACCCCAATAATCAGAATCAATGGGCCCAAGATTCAGGCCCTACTTAAACAACAACAAGAGCCACCCATCGTTTGGCCCCAACCCTAACAAGTTTTTGAGCCTCAGTACCAACCATGGCCACAAGTTCCCCGCAAGGCCTATTCTCCCCCCGGCCCCAGTAGCCCCTCCTAATGAATACCCATACATCAACTGACTTCGGCCAGTGTATGCAAAATTGGTCATAGCTCGGGAATAGCTCGACGAAGGATCAAGAGAAAGTGAAGAAATGAAAGAAACTGAAGGAACAGATGAAGGTTCTGCAAAAAGGGGTCTCTCTAATAAAAGAAGCAGACGAGATTACAGATATGAATGCTTTGTCCCTCTACCCAGAAGCAAGATTACCTCAGGGAATCAAGCTCCCTTCTATCACCAAGTTCACAGGAACCCACCCCCGAAAACTCACCTTTAATCCTATATCAGATCCATGCAAGTGTCTGGTTGTGGAGAGCCGGAGTTGGCTCAGCCTTTCACTGACTCTCACGGGGCCGCCCTGAGATGGTTTTTCGATTTAGAGAGACACCACACCAAGACTTGGGGAGACATTGTCAAGGATTTCATGAATAAATACGGGTCCAACGAAGATTTCGAAATTACCCACAAATACTTGGAAATGGCCAAGCAAGGCGAGAAAGAAAGTTTCAGCGACTTTGTCACACGCTGGAGAGAAATGGCTTCCCAAATGTCCAAACGGCCCGATGAAGAAGTGCAGCTGGAGATCATACAGAAGAATTTCACTCCAGCTGTATTGAGTTGCATGGAAAATCATGTATTCCCACATTTCAGAGCCCTATTAAGCATGGGGTCACAAGTAGAGGAAGAGCTGGCCAAGAAGGCAGAGATCGACACTAAGAAAGCCTCATACACTGGGAGAAAGACGGCCACTTCAGCCGTAAACTAACTAAGCTCATACCTCTATCAACAAAACCCGTTTCAGCAGCCGCAACAAGCACCTCCGATGAGTTGGCCCACACAAGGAGACTCTTCGAGCACCGAGGTCAAGAAAAGGAGAAACTTCTGCACCCTTTCCACTACCATGGTCAAAAGCCTGGAACTACTCCGAAATGCCGGACTAATTACTCCACTCAACCCACGCCCCCCACCAAACTCCATTCCCAGCACCTGGAGAATGAATGAGAATTGTACGTACCATCAAGCCGCGGGCCATGACACGGAATGTTGTTTGGCTCTTCGCCATCATATCCAAGACTTAATCGAAGCTGGCACCATTCCTGCATCTGGCAGGCCCAATGTCACTAACAACCCCCTTCCCAATCATGCTCCACCTACTGGAATTAACGCCTTAACCACTGATGAAGAAGTTTTGGATCCCGTGGGACTCATTCGAGATGACCTAGCCTACAAGTCACCCGCTGTGCCACTAGAAAAGACTCAAGTTGCACCAGGGCCTCAATCCAATAATTGACCAATGGATGGCTAAGATGAACTTCCCACCCGGACAGGGGTTAGGAAAGGCCAATCAAGGGATCTCACAACCATTTATAATCAAAACCAATCCTGGAAAATCTGGGATAGGATGGACCCAGGATAAGAAGAAACACTATGGAAGCCTCAAGGCCTTCCCAATGAGACAATCTGTATGACAGAGACCTCCCCTAAGACTTTTAGTTGGTCGACGGAACCAGAATCATCAGAAGCTTCAGAGGGATCAGACCCAGCATCCCTTTGGATATAGCAAATTACCCGTTTAGGAAGGGTATATCAGCCACCACCGAAGGATGCCGAGAAATCACCTCCTCCTAAGGAAGTATGAGAGGATCGAGTACTGGAATAGTTTAAGAAAACCCAGGCACACATCACCATTTGGGTCTCTTGGTTGCCTCCAAACCTCACAGGACCGCCTTCATCAAACTCCTAGATGAGGCCCGTCATAACCACATTCCATGCCAGAACAACTGCCAAACATGATTGGGTCGC